>OY744526.1:19430162-19440162 GCA_963556195.1 Sepiola atlantica | reverse complement strand
CTCGTGTAAAAAACTTACAAATATTGTTTTATTCATTTTTTTAATCAAAAATAAATAAATGACTTTCTTGTTTCATTATTGTTTTTTTTTTAAAATTCTGTTGGAACGCCAGTTCGTTTTGATTCGGCTTTTTCCAGCAGTTTACGTAAGTCTATGTTGGCAAACGTCAGTTTTGTCTGGTCTAAAAGCTGCACCAGTACCGAAACCACTAACTTTTGAAAATGAAAATTTAAAAATAATTAACAACATAATTCATACAAAAAAATTATATACGTTTTATTTATCAAACATCAGAAGGTATCAAGGCGTAGAGTTGGGGAGAAGATGTCGGATCGCCATTTTTCAGTAGGGTTGCTGCATCGCTATCCATCCTATTGGCCTTGTTTGATATGAAGAAAAATGTTACCAAGTTTTGGTTAAAAGGACAAACTACTTCTCTAGAATTTAAATCAATTTTATTCAAACAGTTTCATCAATACAAAACATGGTTCGGAAAGAGTTACGAAAACAAAACCAGCGCTAAAGACGAAGAGAGAAACATAACGTCTCGTGACATTGACATCTCAAATGGGACTGTTTATAATTCATGGGAAAAGGTTCGGGCGGAAGCAGAAGTTGGTTCCTGCGCAAACAGTGTTCTTATCGCCCAACGTATATATCACTCCGCGAGTGAGACCATGTAAATGCAAAAGAAGATAGATCGTATAATTACGATCTATCTTCTTTTGCACTTATATGGTCTCACTGCCATAATTTTTAGAACTGAAATTGGATCTAAAATGGAAGCCTTATATTCAATCGCTTGCTAAGGTTACTGGAAAAATGATTGGATCATTCTACCTCTCCAGAAATGACATGACTTCTGATGTAATCATCTACCTATATAAAAGTGAGATACATCTGAAGATGGAGTACTGTTGCCACATCTGCGGAGGTGATACTCAGCGCATTCTTTCTTGTCTTAACAGAGTACAAAATCAACTTTGCAATCTAGTGGGAGCGATTTCTTCGGTTCTCTTCAGCCCTTTTCTCAGAGAGGAGACCTCGCTCATTTTTCACTACTCCGTCATTAGTTCCATGGAAGATGCTCGACTGAGCTCCAATCTCTGGTTCTTTCCTGTAAGACATTTACAGCAAGAACTCGTCTTATCACCACAACTGCCAAGAACTTCTCTTTCTTCCTCCGTGAGCCTAACATCAAACTGAATTTCCATGAACAGAGTTTTTTTCCGGGAACTTTCGATCTATTGAACACGTTCCCATATGTTTGTTTACCTGCAGACTACAAGATTCACATCTACAGTGGAGGGGTGGGATTTTGTTGATTGTCGAGGTTCGATGGGGCACCAGTGTATGCATGTTGTATCCATGTGTGTACTTATCACTGAAGGGTTGATGAAATAAAGACTGCTGGACATCTAAGACTGAAACCTGGTAGACAAGTCAGACATAAGCTGAAGTTAATTTGTACCAGAAATGATTGTGAATTTTATAAACGATTCCATGGGTGGCATCTTTTGGGGCCACCCTGTATAAACTAACTTTGGATGAATTCATTCTGTCCTCTTTAAGAAATTCTTCCCAGCCTATCAATTGATTTTCATGATGGCAAAGCTGGTCGATCGTGAAAAAAAAGCAAAAGAAACCAAGCGAAGATTTGGAACTTCTTGAACAAAGAAGTTATCTTGAGAAACAAGATTGTACGGCTTTGCTAAGATTTTCTTGCGTTGCAGCGAGCGTGAGCAGACAGAGGAAACGGAATCTTCAGATAAAGAGGATTCCCTCCTCTGGCAAAACCATTCCTGTCTGATTATTTTGACCAAATTAGTAAGAGAGTTCAAGTCGCAGCTGTCAGCTGGATTTCAGTCAATTAACATAGATTCCAAAGTAAATATTCTTTATTGCACATCAAAAGCTATGGATGTTAGATGCATCTACATCTAAATACACTAAAACAGACGAAAATGGGGAGAATAACCGTGCACAATAGATGATGTCACAAAAGGATTATGTCATTAATCAAATAAGAGAGATAGGAGGGAAGAGATCATTTATGACGTTTTATCTAGACAACACAGGACCCTTTAGGTCACGGGTCGTCTACTAAATAAACACTTAGTATTCTGTAAGAGGTTCTGTCTGTGCATTTATTGGTCCATCTGTCTTCCATACTTAAGTTTGAAATAGCATTTTAGTTGGTCTGTCGTGTTTAAGTTTGAAATAGAATTTTCATCAGTCTGTTATGTTTAAGTTTGAAATAGCATTTTCATCAGTCTGTTATGTTTAAGTTTGAAGTAGTATTTTCACGGGTCTGCCATGCTTAAGTTTTAAATAGCATTTTCATCAGTCTGTCATGTTTAAGTTTGAAGTAGTATTTTCACGGGTCTGCCATGCTTAAGTTTGAAATAGCATTTTCATCAGTCTGTCATGTTTAAGCCGAAATAGCATTTCTATAAGAGACTGCCCTTCTGTTCGTTGCTCCATCTGGCTGTCACATTTAAGTCACTTCGAGGCTCGGCCCTAGTGTTCATACCAACTGAGATTCGCCATGACATCATTCTGGCACCACTTGATCCATCAAACCATTCTTTTCCGGAATGAGGCATGGTCCTCCCAGGCATTACCTCCTCCTTCGGGAGATGCATTGTTGGTAGGCTGAAGCACTGTTTCCAGGAAAAGTTGACGGGTCCATTCTCGGCTATTTTTGTATGTGACCAGAGTGTCCCCTTGGAGGGAGTTGGTTTTGCCCCATCTTCTAGCCTTGTGACACATTTTGCTGCCGTGGGAAGCAATTAAAAAGGCACATGCTTAAGTTTGAGATGGCATCTTCATCACTAAAAGTAGAGATGGAATGGATGCAGCTTAAGAATATCAATATATTTATATAAAGTTAGCTATGTGTATATGTTTATATATTTGTATGTGTAGGATTCACTCCTAAACTAATTAACTGATCGTTATGACTTTTGGAACACAGCTGCTAGGCGTATGGGTGGATAATATGGGCTATATTTAGTTTAATTTAGTTTCATGTAAAAGGAAAAAAAGACGGGGTGAAAGCACTTCGTGAAAATTTAGAGACATTCGATTTTTGTGAAATTTTAGCAATAGGGATTAGACATCAATTAAGAAATATTCCCCAAATTTCAGTTTCTTTCGAGTATTTGAAGGAGTTTTAGGGCGTTTAATACGGACACAACCTTCCATTTGAAAATTCAAATATTTCAGATTTGCATTAAATTTGGTCCAGCATGATTTGCTGAATTTCAATTTCTACTTGAGACCCCTTAAGCTTCAGGCTTAAATTTCAGACATTTTCTAGAATCAAAATCAAAATTAGAATAAGGATTCTAAACATTTAGCAGCATTATATCTTGATTTTAATCTTTGTAAGGAGACATGAAAGTGGTGCAAAACTGTTCTGTCCACAGAATTCATTTCACCCATCCTGGGACCGGTATTGTTCTAGTTAACTATAAGAAACTGTTTGAATAAAATACGGTTTTCTTCATCTTCGTATTACTTGTGGAATTATCAGGGTTTCAGATTGAGTAGATATGAAAAAGTCGATAAACTGTATTAAGTCCCTTTGATGAATTAATAAATCTGTTGATAAAATAAAGTTTACATTGAGATTAGATTTCTGAACTCGTTTTGTAACCGAGTTATTGAGCAAAAAAAGGTCACCCTAGCATAAATATTTTTAGAATAAGATATCCCTAGATGTATCCAAGGGTATAAAGTGAAATTAGTTTTGAGTTGATTCGGTTACCAAAGAACAAGTTGTGGATTTAGGGGATGGGGATGGGTAGAGGAGGCTTTGTGATGAATTAATCATTCGTCATGACACAGTTTATAAAGTAACTATTAGCCACTATTATTATGCAGTGTCCGTATTTACCCGCCTCTCCACGAGGGACGACTTAGACACAAGATCAGTTTTTAAAATGTAGAAAAGTCCAGCTTCCTCAAAATAACAACTCCTTGGCCTTTTGGTTAGGAGCAAAATATAGTATCTGTTCTGATACTACACTTCATCTTTTCTGGTCAGTGAATGATAAATCCTTGTAGACTGAAGCAATTTTTATTTTTGTCTCAAATGGACTTGCCCATCTTAGCACAGTAGAACATCCCAGTCTGCTTATATAGTAACTCTCTCGCTTCTGATCTCTATTCATTTAGTCTTAGCTAAACTGGTGAAGCAACTGTGCATGCTACTAAATTCAATAATATAGTCAACCACAGACAGCTGTTTCAAGACTCATCAATGTGGCGAGACACACCAATCGCATAAACCTGAGATTCAAACCCTTGTCATCATTCATTGCCAATTGTGACAGTCTAATGCTCTACCCACTGAGCTAAAAAGCACGTTGCTGTTAGTGGAAGAAATATATATCGCATTTAAATGAATTTTGTATTCATTTGTTTATCTTTATACGATATTGATAATCTAGAGGATTCGTTTACTTTGACAGAAGAATCTCGCTTTACGCTTAAGTGGAAACTATCGTTTCTTCTATAGAGGCGCATATATTTTTTCTAAATTCAAGCATATATATATATATATATATTTCTATGTAACCTCGACCTAAATTCACAGATTAAGGGAAAAAACTATTTTTACTTGCCCACTACGTATACATTGGCAGAATTTGCCGGTAGAAATATCGAATCAGTAAAAATAATAAAAGTGAAAATAAACCAGAGGATTGAAATATCGTCAAAAAGTCACACAATGCACGAGCCGCCATTTTCCGGAAAGGCAGACATAAACAGAAGCTGAAGAGAGTCCAGTAAAGGAGACCAATTATAGGTCCCCTTTGCTTCGATTTGAAATCGACGGTACCAATGTTGTTCTGATCTTCTGTATTACATTATATATATATATATTATTGGCCCCTTTAAATGGAGGGACATCTGTTTGAGAATTGAGAAATATTGTTTCGATTTAAAAACTGTAATGCAAAGGTTCTCCCCCTTGTCAAAAACTCTTAAGAGACAATTTATTGTACTGAAAAAAAGCAGTATTTATACTTCTCATTCGTACAACTGAATCGTTGGGTGCATGGATATAGATGTCAGGTTATCAGACCCGAGGTGTAAGGTTCGAACCATGTGGTCGGCGGGTCAATTATATATAGCCACAGTTCGGGTCAGTTATATATAACAACAAGCGCTTGTTTGTGCATATAAATATTTAATTATTAAATTATAAATACACACACATATATAGTTTCATCCTCGAGTGTCTTCAGTCTCTCTGTAAAAATGTTGTCAGGCTAACTTGCCATGAGGATACTTCCCTCTACAAGCAAACCGTGACCAAATATTTAAAATAACATAGTATTCAATGCCCAAATAAGATCCTCTCGACACAGCTATACACTGGCTCATACGAGGAATGGTGCACCTTATCCAAGAAATTTTACCTCAAGTAACAGCACTTAGGTGGATACTCCACCAGACAGGATAGATTCTTGTCCTGAAATCCGTTAAGACCAAAAAGCCACAAGAAAGATATATTATAACATAGTTAACTGGTCAATTGAGGAGAAAAAAAAATAATGTTCTTAATTTCTTTACTAACTAAATGTTTGAGAGGTAAAGGAGAACGTTAATGCAATATTCGAATATCTATGTATCTCATATAGAGATCAAGTGTTATCCCCAGGAAGCGGGCCCCTTGATTTCTGAGAACTTCCACTGAAGTAAAATAAAAACAAAAACAAAGAGAGAAACTATATTCTTGTGAAATATGTGACTCTTCTTTTATGCAGAAAGATATATATACACCATTCACTATGACTATGCAATTCCTACAGCTACATATCTAGAAAACCGAGCTATTAAACCTGACATAGTGATATGGGACAAAAGAGGGGGAAGTCGCAACCCTAGTTGAAGTCAGTGTCCCTAATGATGCTGGTTTAAACAGAGCTGGGATAAAAAAGATAACGAAATACCAAGGTCGTATGTACGACATGAAAAGAAACTGGAATCTTAAGAAGATCTCCATCATTCCACTAATTATAGGAGCAACCGGACTCATGAAAAAGAATTTTAAAAACTACCTTGTGAATATACCCGGTGAACCAAGTGCAAGATATATATATATATATATATATATATCGAAACGCTTGAATTTAGAAAAAATATCTCATAATAATCAATTTTTTGTTGTTATATTTATTATGTGAATGGTTTAAACATGATAATGTGAATAGTCTGCATTTATGTCGTACGCTCAAGAAACATGATCCTTAAAAGGTACATAATACATAGATGTTAAATTTTATTTTGTCTATTTGCTATAGGCAAACAAACACTGGACGTTAGTATTATTAAAACCAAATTAAAAAATAAATAAAAAGCGTAACAAATTAAAAAAATAAGTGATAAAAAAAATTGCCCAAAACTGCCTTGAAAACATTTACGCAGCCTCCAGATTTAAAATTACTGCAAACATGGGAGGTAACTCGGGCAGGATTATTAAACCAACTTCACAATTGCTATCAATTTCCATTTGTCGCAGACGTGCAAGAATTTAAAAAGAAGGGATTAAAGAAATTGGAATGCCACTGCTGCCCTAAGTGAACTTCATGATAGCTTTCATCATGATGATAGTTTTTTTGTTTTTTTTCGTGAAATAAAAAAAAATAAAAAAAGATAAATAAAAATTAAACCGTTCGTAAAGCATCTCCTGGAAAATTGATATATTTTTTTGTTTTATCTTTCTACTTAAAATGCGTGAATAATCCTTAAATAATTGGAAAAGCTACTCAATGTCGCCATTTAGAGAATCTATTTCAATGCTACGTTATGTTATTCAATGCTGCTTAACACTCAAAACATGGCAATTAATCAAACCTTGAGCAGAAAAGCAGGAACACCGCCAACACTACAACCATCATCATCATCATCATCATCATCATCATCATCGGTTTAACGTCTGTTTTACATGCTGGCACATGTTGGACGGCTTTTTAGAAATCGCCATCCAAACTAACCTATCTCTGGCCAGGTCTTTATTTATCCCTCTTCCTCCCACGTGTTCCTGTCAACTGACCTTGTTATCTCAACTGTTCTACATCTACTAGCCCAATCACTCTCATCCATTTTTGCTATCATCATATTCGATTTAACGTCAATTCTATATGCTGGCATGTGTTGGACGACTTTTAGAAATTTACTTTCAAACTAACTTATCTCTGACCAGGTCTTTATCCCTCTTTCTTTGAAGTCTATCCTTATCACTTCCTCCCATGTTTTTCTTGCCCCCCCTGCTACTTTAACTGTTCTACATCTACTAATCAAAGCACTCTCAGCCATTCTTCATCACCATATTCGTTTTAACGTCCATTTTATATTCTGGCATGTGTTGGACGGCTTTTAGAAATTTACTTCCAAACTAAGCTATCTCTGACCAGGTCTTCGTTTATCCCTTTTTCTCTCATATCCATCTTTATCACTTTCTCCCATGTTTTCCTTGGCCTTCCCCTGCCAATTGTTTTACATTTACTAACCCAAGATCTTTCATCTATTCTTTCAATGTCACCAAACCAACGCATGGATAGTGATAAGTAAGATAAAAACTGGCCTTGTGCCTAACTCCTGGAGAGGAGTAAATCAATACTCATATTCGTCATGTATTTTCATTGGTAATGCAACAAATACGATATAAGTGTTGGAAAGTAAATAACGGTAAGAAACCCGCAAGAAACAAAAAACATTTCAGTTATTAATCGTTTGTCTACAGCAAATTATAAAGACATAAAATGAGACAGTTTAGAAATACAGATATACATTTATTTCATACGACAAAAGAATGCACATTTTATTCCTTTGAAATACAAAAAAGAAAGAACATGCAAAACACGAAGCAAGGACTTCCATTTTCTCCATCGTGTTCTTTTTGATAAAAATAAATGTGACCCGATGGGTCACTAATTTAGCTCGGGTTAGATTGTTTGAATCAGGAAAAAGTGGGTTCACAAACTCAGTTAAATTTAAAACAAAAAAAAAGAACAAAATTAAAAATTATTCTCTTTCTGCTCGCTATATGTACCTTTTTCTTTGCACCCTTTTTGCCTTTACAGCTACGGTTTAAATTGTATTACTACTTGTGGTGATGTTTCCTTTTGTTTTTAATAGACTTTTTCAATCTTGAATCGTAAAGTTCGTTTTGCAAGGTGACCCCCAAAAACGCCACTCATAGAATCGTTAAAATAAATTCACAATCCCTTCAGCAATCCAACCATATTTGGTCAAATAAATTTTAGTCTCTGTCTGACTTGTTCCCCAAATTTCAGTCATGAATGTTTAACAGTCTTTGTTTTATCACAATTCAATGATATGCAGGGACACTTTGGTGATTGTCTCATCAGTAGGAAGTGTGGATTCGATTGGATTGATCTTGTTTTACGACTCATAAACCACTGTTGAATCATTTAGATCCAAGAAGTTTATATTATTAAGGGACGTCGCCGGGGAGTCAGGCAAATACTCTATCTGTCCAAACTTTTTAGTGTGCATGATAGAACTGGTGGAAGCCATGCCCTCTCCAGGCCACACACAGCACCTGGTTTCCTAAATGGTCATCCACTTAGTACTGGCCAAGCTGAAAGTTGCTTAACTTCAATGATCTAATGGGAACCGGTGTATCAATGTCATTATGCCTCAGGCAGATAGCAATAAACTAACTCCTCTCCAAAGAGGGAAGGCAAGGCTTGGGAGGGTGGACCTTCTAGGACTACCCAGGACTAATACCTCAGCCCAACAAATAAAAGGCCACCGAATTGGCCTAGTCTCTGTTGGACTGATGGTCCAGAACATATACCGGTCCGAAGTCTTTCTTTGACTCCATTAAGTCAGCAGATTTCAACATTAAATAATCTCAATTAATTTTCTTAACCAATGCAAATACAGATAATTCGTTAGCTCACCTTTTTCTTATTGGGATGGATTTGCTTATTGCAATGTAATAACCAGTCGTTCTGTTTCTCATAGGTCGTGAGTTCGATCCTCACCAATGATTTCGACATTTCCTTAATTTTCAAACTACACCTCAGGCAAAGACAGACCCTTTTATGGCGGGGCTGAAACAAGTCAGGGCCATTTCCACTGCTCGATCAAGGTTCAAGATCATTACGTTCCCCACCCCTTAAACATTCTTGTGTTTTCCTTCCCTCAACAATAAAATGGCTTCCTATTCTTGACTAATGCTGGATTTTGCCCAGAAGATTTATAATCTAATTCTGACAAGAAAAGAATTGATAAAAAAAAAATGTTTTTTTCAAGGGCAACCAGGTGAGCGAACAAGACAAAAGATGAAAGAAAACACCCGCTCCATGTCACACCTAAAACAATAAAAATTAAATTAAAATCAACAAAGAAAATGGCGCAATTACGAAAATTGTGAGCTTAGGAATTTGAAAACGGTGATCTGGGAATTCTTTTTCTCCACTTCTTTTTTTTTCTATAAAAAAAAAAAAAAATGGAGAAAGAAATTAGTAAACAAGTCGAGAAGTGTTAACATTCTTAAATGCAATCGAAAACGGAATAGAAAACTAAAAGCGGAATTAGATCAAATAGTTTAAGGTGTAAATCAATTCGCACTGCCATAAATAAAAACGTGTGTATATTTAAAAAAAGGCGGCAAAACATTCTTGTGCAAAGATCTGCATATTCATTATCTAAATTAATAAATGCAAAAATTAAAAACAAATTTCATCACTCCTATATTACCATCAAAACGGGTTACTGTTATTTAAATCAATAATACAACAGAGTATTTTTAGATACTTTATATACAGTACTGACGAACCATTCCAAAGATAATAATAAATTAATGTTTGGTGTTATACATTAGTAATTTTATTCTCTTATTTTGTCTATATATATATATGCAATAGTTTCGTCGATATTAATAGTAATTAATTGAAATGATTTAATAAAAAATGGATAACTTACTAAAGACTTTTCTTCTAACATTGCCCAC
>OY744526.1:19412662-19425162 GCA_963556195.1 Sepiola atlantica | reverse complement strand
ATATATATATATATATATATATATATATATATTTGTTTTTTCTTTTTTGATTTCTCGGATGTTAACTATACTGCACAACAAATAACTTTTACCAAATGCATAACTTTTATCAAAAAAAAAAATCTAATTTTCAATCAACCTGTATACTTTAAACGTTTTGAAACTTTATTTCGGAATTAGATTTCGTTCAAAGCTCTCTCTTTGTGGTCTATCCGTAAGAGAAAATTTATAAAAAAAAAAGTTCTACTGACAATCCAATATTCAACCGACTTCCAACTCTTTCACTCTGCTGTCTAAAGAACTCTACTTTTCAATCGAAAAGGTACAATTCATATACTAATCAACCCATCACCTATGCAAATTGCCTACCAACCAGAGCCATCTAATTTTAGAGTCACTACACCGCCAATCTGCAAAGGGGGGATAACTCAATTGACAACTAAAACCCACCACTTATGTAAATTGACTACCGACCAAAGCCATCTATGTTTATAGACTCCAAACAGCTAATCTGCAATGGGGAGATAACTCAATTGACGACTAAACCACACTCTTATGTCACACAAGAAACAAAATGGCTGCTTGGTCTTTTGTTATGGGTTGATTTACCCTACCACTTACCCAAACTCAGAATGGCAAGCCGCCTCCAGACTTAGGGTTAGTGGTATGGTAAGTCATTTTTTTTACTATCTTTTCAGCATAAAGTTATTGAAAACTAAACGGCCACCTCCAAAAAATCGCCCCCATTGTTTTTTTTTTATATGTGTTTGAATAAATCAACTTCATCACCACTACCACCACTACCACCACCATCAGGGTTTTTTTGTTTTTTGTTTTTTTTAAAATCACTCCTGGAGGTAGAACCCCTCCTCTGGTTTTTCCGTCCACCTTATTGGTGACTGTCATTCAGGGGGCTTTGCCATAGTCGCCACGCTAGGCACTTCGGGTTGGCGATGCTATTTGCCCATAGCTAGGTGTCCATATACACCCCCTGGTATTTCGAAATGGTCACTCATCTAGTACTGGCCAGGCTCAACGTTGCTTAACTTCGGTGATCTCACCGTAAGTCAACTTAACGATAACAAATTCAGAGATAATAGATCTTAGAATCAATTTCCACACTTTAAAAGTATACAGGTCGGTAGAAAATTAAATTTTAATGCGTTTGGTGAAAGTTATTAGTTGTAATTTTTATTTTCGATTTCTTGGTTGGTAACTATACTGCAACTTTGCAAAATCTCTATGAATAAAATTACTAGCAGGACCCCGTGGAAATTCCATGGTGCTTTCTACATAAATCTGTATAATTTACTGTTAATAATAATAATACTACTTTTGAAATAATAAATGTCTGTCAGGATCAATATTATTAAGAAATAATGACTCTTTCTGCTTCCGTAAAAATAATTGTCATTGTCAGTTGAATATTTTTCAAATGAATAAAACGAAAATGTCTCTTCTATATTTATTTAAAATTGTAGCAATTTAATTCTTTTAAAAACAATAAACATTCCCTGTATTCTTAACATAAAAATAATTGTCAGCTAAATATTCTTCCAATCAATAAAACGAATGTCATTTATTAAAATGTATTTATTTAAAATTGTACTGTTTTAGTCGATGGGATAACATAAATTGATTTTATGATGGGTAGAGTCGAACTATTTTTTATTAGGTTAGAAAGAAAGTAATGTCGTATTTTTTACTTCATCACTTTGCAGCCTCCTGAGTTGTACACAGTTCTAGACTTTTTTGGTGAATTGGTGTCTTAATATCTTGCTTTGCCTTTCAGATATAGTTATTAGTTAGAAAATATTAAGTTTAACGGTCTCAGCCGTCAAAAAATGGATATTAGTGAGGCGCATATGAGACATTGCATGCTCTATGAATTCAAAAAAGGAAACTCAGCTGCAGAATCTACAAGTAATATTGGAACTGTCTATGGGATAAATGTTCTGAATGATCGAAAATTTCAACAATGGTTTGAAAAATTTTCTTCTGGAGACTTTAATCTGTCAGATCGGCGACGTTCGGGAAACCCAAAATCAATAATTAAAGATGCCATTAAAGTTTCTGTGGAGGCTAATCCAAAGTTAACCAGCAGAGAATTAGTGCAACAATTCAATACAACCTATACCACAATTATTTCATGCTTTATGAGTTCGGAAAAGTTTCAAAACTTGAACTTTGGGTTCCCCACGATTTGACCGATGCTCAATGAAATCAAAAATTGACTGTTTACACATCTTTGCTTTTCAGGAATCATCGAGAACCATTTTTGCAAAGAATTGTGGCATGAGATGAAAAATGGTTTCTTTACAAGAATACCCAGCACAAAAGACAATTGATAGACCGAAACCAAAGTCCACAGCCGGTTCCAAAACAAGAACTACACCCAAAGAAGGTTATGCTCTCTTTATGGTGGGATATGAGGACTGATTCATTATGAGTTACTAGAGCCTAATCAAACAATCACAGCAGTCAAATATTGTTCGCAGTTGGATGATCTAAGAATTGCTCTATCAAAAAAACGACCAGCATTACTCAATAGGAAGGATGTAGTGCTTCAGCATGATAACGCGAAATTTCACACAGCAAAACTCACTCAGGAAAAGGTCATGAGTTTCCATTGGGAAGTTTTGCTTCATCCATCTTATTCACCTGACATTGCTCCATCCGACTACCATCTTTTCCGGTCGTTGCAGCATCACTTAAACAATAGAATTTATGAAAATGACAAACTCAAAAATGACCTAAATTTGTTTTGATCTGAAAAATCAGAGAATTTTTTTGAAGAAGGCATCAAGAAGCTAGTTGATCATTGGACAGAAGTCATAGAAAATGGGGGAAATTATTGTAAAGATTAACAATGCTCTAATGTGAATGTTTCAGATGAAATAAATGTGTTGGACAAAAACGACATTACTTTCTTTCCAACCTGATACTTTAACAACATTAATCACCATCTTTGCTGATTAGAAGATCTCGTTTTTTTTAATGGGTATGAAAGGTGATAACGTACGTACGAACATGAAATGCTTTAGCGCATTATTATATAGATGAGACAAGAAACATTATTTTTAAAATTTACTATTAATCGAATATTTATTGAAATTAAAATAGTGGAAAATAAAATGATATTTAAAAAACAATCCTTTTCAAAAAAACTAGCAGGAAGACCCGGCGTTGTCCGGGATTGAATGATGAACCCTAAGTCATGTTAACTCAGCCCATAAATCCCATGTTATCTTTTTATTTATAATTTTTACATTTTATAACAATCACTTTTTTTTTTTAGAATATCTTTAATTGTTATAGCAATATTTAGTCGTAGGGTGTGTTAGAAATATAATTTTTCATGTAAAGTTAAAGTGAGTAAAAAAAGCGGAAAATTCGACTAAAAATCTAAAAGTAGGAAGTTAAGTTGACGTGTTCAGGAAGTTATGTCACAAACAGGAAATCTCCAGTGACACGTAGTAGATAAGTTGAAAGCGAGCGTGTTTAAGACAGCTTCTTTCTCTGCTATGGACGATGGGTTGGAGGGAAGACTCATGGTGTATTATGTAACACTTCTAAATATTGGTACAGTATAATTTTGTTAGTTGACAATGGCGGGAAATAGGGTTCGTTCGAAATCAGCTTAGTGTACTCGGATGTCAGCTCGACCTGCTGTGTGCTAGAAACGGATGTGACGTCACATGGCCCAAGGAGAGAGATAGTGAGGGGAGAAAAGTCGTCAGTTTGCTTGGAAGCACGCACGTGTAAATTTAGGGTTTTAGAGATGTCCAGATATCCAGATGAGATATGATTAAGCAGTAATAATCGATTTCTCTCTGTCTACAACCGACCGCTCCGCTGATCATTGGTTTGGAACAACAGTAAAGCGAATAATCCACTGAGGATTTGGCGAAGAGTCCTCATCTACTTTTAAATCTAGATATAATTTTCTTTTTAATTAGACAAGCTTCTTAATATTTTCTCTTTATGTATCGTATCCAAGATTTTGATAAACTCATTGTGAGATTTTCATCCATATTTTTTACTTCTGCCAGCAAAAAAAAAAACTAAAGTTTTAAACAAAAAATAAATAAAAGAATCGTTTTTAGAATCGGAAATTAGATTAAAATTTCTTCCGATACCCCCGATTTTTCTGATTCCCATTTAATCGTCCCAATACTACTACTACTACTGTTATGTGTCAGCAACACAACAAGACTTCTGCTGTTTACATCAGTATTTTCATGGTGGATGCTCGACTGCCCCCACTCCCCTCTGTAAAAAATTCACAGCAAAAACTCGTCTATCTACAACCATGGAAAAGAATTTCCCTTTCATCCTCTGTATACCTAAAACTAAACATAACTTCCATGAACAAAGTTTCTTTCTAAGAACTTTCTATCTGGACACAATACCATAGGCTGCTTCCCTGCTAACTTCAACATGATCGTTTTCAAGTCCAATGTTAACCAATTCTTGTTGAGCCATCCACTTAAATGATCAACTTCTGACCATTTCACCCATCGTTTCCAATCATCTCGAGGTGTTGTTCATCGTCAACTAACAATCTCCCTAATCCTTATCCTCGAGTGGCCTTTCAGCCTTGATAAGCAGTGACTCATTAGTAAAAAAAAAACTTCTTATTTTCCTAAAAGCTAAAAACAATGCTCATCACTCATCCCTTTCCTTGTTTTAAACTCTCACTCTCTCCTATTTCCCATAATTACTCACTTCCCCAAGACACTTCCACGTACCTTTACATATACTTTATAAAAGATAACTATTCTTGTCATGACAGTTTCTTCCAGGAGATAAGGTAAGTTTGAATCCATATTCTTTACATTTCATTTGACCACATTTTTTTTTTAATCAGTAACCATTTTATTAGAATAAAAACAATAATAATTTACTTAGCACTAAATAAATAATATTTATTGATGGAGGCTTGAGGATATACGTTGCATGGAAAGAAATGCCATGGGAATAATACAATGAATGTGTAATGTGAGTCTTAAAAACCGACTTAGATCTGATGACCTGAGAGGAAGATTACATTTGGACAGTATAGGGAGATGTGTGCAAAGTAGCAATCTTTGTTGATTTGGTCACATGAGAGTTCTTAGGTTAGTAAATGTAGAATAGTTAAGGTAGCAGGGTCAATTGGCAGGGTAAGGCCAAAGAAATGTATCGGAGGAAGTGATAAGGATGTGTTTGAGAGAAAGAGGGGTAAATAAAGACCTGACTAGAATATGATGATGAAAGAATAGATGAGAGTGCCCGGTTTAGTAGATGTAGAACAGTAGAGGTAGCAGGGTCAGTTGGCAGGAAAACATGGGCGGAAGTGATAGGGATGGATTTGAGAGAAAGAGAGAGAAATAAAGACCTGGCCAGAGATAGGTTAGTTTGGAAATCGATTTATAAAAGCTGTTCAAACCATGCCAGCATGATAAACAGACCGAAGATGATGATGATGATGATGAGAATAAATTATTTATTAAATAAATTTAAAAATAAAAAACAGAAATAAATGATATTTTTTTGTGTATGGCCCGCGATGAGATCTGTTAGATCTATCAGAAGTAATTTTAAAAGACCAAGAAAAATGATGTAATGTTGAATGAGTAATAGAAGAGAAAGTGAAAAAAAACATAAAATGGCGGGTAAACCGAAATCTTTTACTACGGTTTTTACCGTCTTGGTGGTCTTTCTGCTTCTAGGCATATATCAGTGTGGGTTGGGGATGAGGATAGAGAAAACAGTACTTACTCAAGTATATAAAAGAAACTTTCCAACTTTTAGGTTGCAGTCAGTCAACGCCCCCCCCCCCCTCCTCCCTCCCAATTAAAAGTTGATGAAAATGTTTAAAATTCCTGAAGCCTAACCCTGAATTGCACCTGCACACACGTGTTCTGGCATTTAGCATCAACAAATTCCTGGCATAAACTGCAAAAAAGTCAATACCGACTTTCGCATATGCACATAGAAGTAAAGTACTCTGCAGGAATTGGTAATGGAATCGGATAAGAAATGTTAATTCTTTTACCATAATTGGAAGTCTGGTATTTTTTCCTTTTCAATTCAATACTAGTTGGCTTTGCCCGCTCGCTATCGTTTCGGTAATGTAATTCCTATTATTTACTTGAAATCATTGAAACGAAACTAATCGATAAGAAAAAGACAAAATTAATCGATAAGACAAAACTAATTGATAAGAAAAAGACAAAACTAAGTGATAAGAAGACAAAACTAATCGATAAGAAAAAAGTTTGTGTGTGTTCGTCCGTTTTTTTTTTATTTGTCTTTTATTGTCGACAAGCAGGGCTACCTGGCGTTGCCCGGGACCATAAAAAAATAGAAGAGGTTAAAAAGTGTATTAAAACTTGTATCTCTCTAGCTCTCTCAATCCGTTTCTCTAACTTTCTCTCTTTCCCCCTTCCCCGTTTTTCCACATCCCTCTCCCCTACCCCTGTTTCACTTCTGCCATTCCTCTCTATTGAAAATAATAATAATGTAAGTCATTCACTTCTCCTTTATATAATAGATAACATTGGAAACCTAACAAAACCCAGCCCAGTTGACCCTCAAAGAATTCTTTGAAAATTTTCAGATATTATTCATCCAGGGTAGCACCGATCAAGAATATACCAACTTTGTGGGTGTTTGTAGTTTATGACTTTTAGCTGCATACACACACACACACACACACACACACACACACACACACACACACCTATCATTTATATAATAGCTTAGTTTTATCTTCATTTTTCTTAAAATCAGTGAATTCTGAATATAATTTTAAGCCATTTCCATGCTGAATTTAAACACTTTTTAACTTTTAGTTTTAAACATATTTTTTCAACCGTTTAAATATGCCGATATTAAAAGTGAAAAAAAATCTTTTCTTTTCTTTTTTTATTATTATCAGATATTATTATGATCAAGCCACTCCTTTGCTAATAAAAATTAAATTTGCATACATAACTATTGAAGTGAGTCAGACACAAGTACCTTTCATTTTTATTATATATAGATGGCTAAAACAGATATGAACAAACAAAGCCCAAACTGCAGTAAATGCTTTGACTTTCGGTTTCTTTGGTTGAATAAAATAAACAAAACTAGTGCACAGTGCCCTCCCCGAGGCCCGTTGTGTTTGCGGTATATTTTTAGGAAATACTAAGAATTGATCTAAAACATCCCAAAATAAATAATGTCTTTGACACTATTTTAAAACTATAATAAAAAATGTAAAAAGTGTTCTTAAACTTATTCTTGCTTTCAATAATTACATAAAAAACTAAATTACAGCTCTTGAGGTACACATTCAGCCTGGATATTGTCTCTCTCTACATTTCCATACCAGCACACCCAGCTGTGGACCTTATCACAGACTACATCGTCTCCAAAAACCACTAGGGACTCACTGCTATCGACATACACACTAATTATGGGAAATGAAAAAGGAAAAACCAAAAAGGATGTTTTTTGTTATGTATTCATCAACGTTTCGTCTTTATTTGTAAGACTTCCTCAAGATGATAATTTTAAGAAAAATGTCATGCAAGTACGTGAAAATATTGGGTTGACATGATGGGTTGATGAGAAAAAGTAGTAGCCATTACTGGGTGCGCAGACCCGAGGTCCGGGCTTAGTGAAGTCAGTAGCATGGAATGAAATATCCATAATAGTTAACAACATACACTGCATATATAAACAACCCACCTACAAGTACAAAGAAATAACAGGTTTACATATGGGATCCAGTCTCTCTGGGCGACTTTCCATTATCTACATGGACAGACTAGAACACTGTGCACTAGATACCTGCCATTCCAACATCTTCTTCATGAGATATGTAGACAACATTCTCATCCTGACATCTCGCAATGAAGCTATCAAACTCTTCACTACATTTAAATACACAAATACAAACATACAATTCACTATCGAGCACCCCGACACAACTGGATCTCTGTCACTCTTAGGTGTCAACCTCCACATCACTGAGGAAAGACGCATACACACTAAATTCTACAGAAAATAACACCCGCAGAAGCATCTTTTTAAACTAAAAAAGTACATCCATGGAATAATTTCTGCAGATCGACTTTTAGACTTCTTGGTATTTCATTCTCGTCAAATCTTTCTTGGAGTTCATACATTAGATCCATTGCCCTTTCTGCTTCTTGTAGAGTCAGTTCTCTCTATCATTCCAAACACTTTCTCACACCTGAGGCTATTCTCTATATCTTCAAATCTACAATCAAACCATGTATGCATTACTGTTGCTATATTTGGGCTGGTGAATCTCTGTCCTATTTGAGGGTTCTTGATAAGGTTCAGAAACCTATCTGTAATTTGATTGGTTCCACACTTTCTTCTTCTCTGCGCCCTCTCTCTCTCACAGATGTGATGTTGCTAGTCTCAGTCTTTTCTATAAATACTACTATGGCATGTGTTCTTTAGCAATGTCTGATCTATTTCCTGCTTCCTTTGTTCCAGCTCGTTTGACTCGTTGGTCTAGTGGTCTCCATCAATTCACTGTTTTAGTACTTCATTGTAATACAGCTTCCTATTCCAGTAGCTTCTTTCAAAGAACTGCAGGCTTGTGGAACTCTCTTCCTGCTGAGTGTTTTCCTACTACCTATAGCCTTGATCTATTCAAGATTAAGACCAATAGGCATCTCCTATCTTTGCAATAATCATATTTTGTTCTTGTTAGCTCCTTACATCAAGTGGCTTCATGCCTTGTCTGGAGCGATTTCCATTAGAAAAAAAAATCCAACCATATTTGGTACAAATTAACTTTGGTCTACACCTAACTTGTTCACAAAGTTTCAGTCAGAAATTTTTTTTTTACAAACAAGGCACATTGCCACTGATACATAAGGGGGCTACTGTGATTTAGGGGCCATATACATAGGGGGCATCCTAAGCGGTAAGTTGTGTAGAAAGATGTTTGTTCACGTTACATTTAAATTCTGCATGTTGGTACAGTCAGGGGAAACAGGGAGTTGGGAGGAAATTCCAAAGGCTAGCAGTACGAGGAAATAAGCTATTAGAGTAGAAATTCTTCCGGCATCTGGGGACCTTTACAGTGAAGAGGTGGGATTTAGCTGATTGTCATGTTGGTCGGGGGTATTTACGCTCAGGGGGCATCAGAGCAGCAAGTTCATCGGAGCACATTTCATTGAAGTACTTGTAAAACAAGCACAAGGATGCAACATTGCAGCGATGGGACAGGGGCTGGAGCTTGGTAGACAGTGTGGAACCTATTAGATTAGAGACTCTTTTTTGAACCCTGTCTAAGAGGGAGAGACTAGTGGTTGGTACACCATCCCATATGCGGTAACAATACTCCATGTATGGGTAAATGGTGGCTTTGTAGAGATATAGGACACTGGCAAGCATGAGAAGTTTTCTAACACGGTAGAGGGAGCCCACTTTCTTTGAAGCAGCCTTGGCAGTATCTTCTATGTATTTGGTCCAATTCATGTTACCTGTGAATGTTAGGCCGAGGAGTTTAAACGTTGGACTCTCAGGTAGGGTGCTATCAGCCATGGTAATCGGTGGTTTCAGAGGTTTCTTATAATTGTTAAAGAAAAGGAGCTTTGTCTTAGTAGCATTAAATGTTACCATTCATTTTTGAAAAGGAGCTTTGTCTTAGTAGCATTAAATGTTACCATTCATTTTTGAAAAGGAGCTTTGTCTTAGTAGCATTAAATGTAACCATCCATTTTTGAAAAGGAGCTTTGTCTTAGTAGCATTAAATGTAACCATCCATTTTTGAAAAGGAGCTTTGTCTTAGTAGCATTAAATGTTACGATCCATCTATGTCCTCATTCAATTAAATGTCCAAAGTCTTTGTTTTATTACCATTCAAAAATTGTAATTGGCACATCATCTTCACTTCAAGAATAGTTTGGAGATTGTTTTAATAAACCTCATCTTAGAGATGAATCCACAGATAAATATCTGGGTGATTACGGTCCGGTAAGTGTGAAGCCCATTCAGGATCAGACCCTCTATTAATGAGACGGTTAACAAAATATTCTCTCTTAGCACTGACCTGATTTTGGCTGTGATAGCCCTCTTCAGTTCTGGAATAGTTTGGGGATCGTTTTGATAGACATTATTTTTTTTGTGAGAACCACACAGATACAAATCTGAGAGTTACGGTCCGGTGAGTGTGTTATACAGCATAATCACGGTGACACACCAGTTCCCATTAGAACACCGAAGTTAAGCAACGTTAAGCCCGGCCAGTACAAGATGAGTGACTATTTGAAAGTACTAAGCGCTGTGTGTCATCTCTCCTAACCGGAATATACATGCTGACTGGGGACCACATGTGAATTTGTATTCCCCATAAACTTCTACTTTCAGTGGAAGGTGGAATGCCTGACGCTGGGCTAATACCACAAAAAAAGTGTTATTACTCATTATCATAGAGTGTGATGCCTATCGAAGATCACACCTTGTATTGATGAGACGATTACTAAAGTGTCTCCGCTTGTCATTGAAAAACAATAAAATAAAGACTGTTGGACATTCAGGATTGAATCTTGGTGGACAAGTCAGGCATAGACTGAAGTTTATTTGTAACAAATATAGTTGGATTGCACAGAGGATTATGAATTTTATTAACGATTCCATGGATTTTACTGAAAAGAATTCAAACATTTTTTTCTGTGCTTTAAGAAAAAATATTGTCTACAATTTGTTCAAAATATATCGTCAAATCTTCAAGTTGAGTTTAAAATTCCAAAACCCTCGAAAAAATCTTATGCTGTTACCTTTCGGCACATTTTGTTTTTAATCAAGCAGTTTTTTTTTAATGTCATGATTATCAATATCCAAAATGTTAAAGAATAATAAAAAATATAGTAATAGGAAAATTACCACAAAACGTTGATTCATTTTGTGAACTCATCCATGACTATCCTTGCTGAATAGTCCATCAGCTTAATGACATGAAAGGTGTACCTCTTATTTCAGCGTTAATTAATTCAGAAATGTTTTTATATAACTTTATACTTAAGATCCCGCCATGGCCATTTCTATAACAGACTGAGAGATCTAACATTCTGAGTCTCTGACTGGAGGTAAGTTTTACGATGAGTAAGCAGAGATCTTTTTAGCCGCTAACATGTCACTGTCATTGGTACTAGAAAATTCAATTCTAAAAGGATTCTAACTATGTCCATGATTCAGTACAAATGCTCCTAGAAAATTTCATCTAATGAATCGTTTGAAGTCTTAGTCTTCACAGCAAAATTAGCATTTTCAGTTTTCAGAGAGAACTGTCACAAGAGGGAAAAAGGAAGACAAGACAAGACAAGACAGAGAGAAGCAAGGAAAGGGAATAAAATAGGGAACGAAAAAGAAAATGAGAGAGAGCAAAAAAGAGAAATAAACTCCAGGAGGTAAGGCTCTAGCGATTTAGCAAAAATCATTTTTTTCTTATATAAAAAAAAAAGAAGCAGATCTCAACCAAAAAGCGAAGGCTATAGCGATTTAAGCGGAAATCTGCTTTTTCTGGATTAAAAAAGTTGAATTCTGCTAAAAGGTGGAGAATTCACATCCCTGCATGGAAGAAACCGGAAAAGAAAGGAAGACATTGGAAGTCTAGCTAAAATGATCAATGAGAAAATGTCAAAGTACAAAATTTTTTCTTAAAGAAAACTACGAGAATGAACTTGTTTGACAAAAATTTAAAGATATAATTAGTCTTTTGAATAATGACTAAAAATGAAAACTAACTTTTAAAAAACACACAGACATAAAAAAAAATCATCATAGGATGCAAAAGTCGTTGATTAGATGATTATTGCCCCCCCCCCAAACAAAACAAAGAAATGAGAAACCATTATATAATAAAATTAAGATTTAAAAAAAATAAAAACAAATCGAAAATCATTTAGTTTTGAATTCTAGGGTGGAGCTGCATTACAGAAAGTTTTCCTGGAGTTAAAGAAAGCTAATAAGAATCTAATGTATAAAGAAAAGTAACTCGGATTCTAGAAGTTAGACATAAATAGCATTACATCTGACAAATCAATATTTGGTTCAGTGAATTACGGAAATTTTCAGTCTGTGTCCTTTACATAAACAAGAAAATTCCAATCGATTTAATCGATTACAGATTTTATCCAGCCCGATAATTCTTTCATTAGCAGACAATTCGTGAGATTCACCATTTATTTACATTGGATAATCAACAACTGTATTTGTTACGAATGGAAAATAAAAAATGGTGTCTCAAATCGCTGGGTACATATTTATTCATATCTTTTACTTTATTTACATTACGAATACGTGTCAAGAATTAAATTTAAACACTTATTATATATAAGCCTACTTAATTATGTTTATAAATTGAAAAATTATCTTTTTTTACATTTTGTTGTTTTTAAATTTTTGACCGCTCGCAATTTGAAGATCATTTTAAAAGCTGTCATTTGGATATCGAGTTACCATCCTGTTGCAATAGTTTAAAA
>OY744526.1:19385162-19407662 GCA_963556195.1 Sepiola atlantica | reverse complement strand
AGTTCTTGGGTTAGTAGATGTAGAACAGTTGATGTAGCATGTTCAGTTCACAAGAAAAATGGGAAGAACTGATAAAAATGGACCTGAGAAAAAGAGGGATAAATAAAGACCTGGCAGAGATAGGTTAGTTTGAAAGTTAATTTCTCGAAGCAATTGAATGCATGTCAGTATGTAAACCAGGTGTTAAACTTAAATATGGTAATGATGAAGAGTGTGAACACTGACGAAGCATAATTTTTTCCCAGCATTTTTGACTTAGGATGTACACTCGGATTTCTAAAAGATTAGTGGGGTATTTCACTTCCAATGTATTTGGAAGAGAAATGTTGGATTTTAAATATAGATGCACACACACATATTATATATATATTTTAAAAGATAATGCATATATATATATGCATATATATATGCATATATATATATATATATATGCATATATATATATATATATGCATATATATATATATGCATATATATATATATATGCATATATATATATATTTATATATATATATATATTTATATATATATATATATTTATATGCATATATATATATATATTTATATGCATATATATATATATATATGCATATATATATATATATATATATATATATTAAATATAGATGCACATATATATATATACACACATATATATTTTAAAATATAGATAAAACTATATATATACATATATTTGCCATATATATTTTAAATATAGATGCACACACACACACATATATATATATATATATATATATATTCATAAATGCACATATTTATTTAGATTTATGTTTCAGACTACTAATCGTCATTGTTTTTTCTGTTTATTTTTTCTATTTACTAATGAGTTACCACTTATAAAGGCTAAAAGCCACTCGAGGAAACGGTTAATGAGATGGATAGATTGTTATCTTTATTATGAAGAATACTGTGAGAGGATAGAAAATGATGAATGGAATGAATAAAATTTTATTACTTATGAGGACGGTACATGACAAGTATTTATTGACATAGGATTTTAAGACGACCATGTTGTATCCCACAGGGAAGTAATCCTATGCTAACGTTTTTAACAGATGGGAAGGTCTTGAAAATAAACTCTGTTCATGTTCATGTTAGGTGCAAGGAGGAAGAAAGGAAAGTTCATTGCAGTTGTGGTAGCGAGACGGGTTCTTGCTGTGAATGTCTTACTGGGAGGAATTCGCAATGTGTCAGCTGATCATGTATGAAGAAAGAAATGCAGGTCCCCAACCACTTTGAAATGAGTTTAAATTGACAGAGCAGTACTAGAAGAACCAGGATATTTTTTAAAAATCAGTGCATATGTATGGCTATAATGACCTCTTAAGGAGGCCATGTTTAGAGATGAACATAATATGAGAATAAATACTCAAGAAAGTGGAGATAATTCCGGAATAATTAATAATGGTAAAAAGAATTAATTACAATATAAGCATAGAACGTGCAATATAAGTAGAGATAAGAACCAGATACGTCCTAAGATGGAGTACTGCTGCCACATCTGGGAAGGTGCCGCTCAGACCACTTTTTCTTGTCTTGACAGATCACAAAATCGACTTTGCAATCTCACGAAGGAAGATCTCTTCTCATCCTTACAGCTTCTTTCACAAAGAAAATATAGAGATAGATGCCAGTTGAGGCCCTTATGCCGGTAAGTGTTAGTTTAATTCTATATCTCCCCCCTCCTTCTGGCCTGGTTGATTATGGGGGAGTAACCTGGACAATGCTCGGGCAGATTTCACTGGCATTGGTTTAGCAGTGCCGGGTGATGTTGGGTGCCTCGGCGATGTCATTACATCTCCTCTGTTATGCGGCAATGGTGTACCAGGTGTATGGGAATCACAAGGCGTTGGATTGGGAGATTCAGTCGAAGCACTGGGAATAGGAACTGGAATTACAGGTGTTGCAAGTTTTCTGAGGAATCTGCGGTTTCGCAAAGTGATTCTGCCTGACCCATCAATCCTGATCCGATACTGATGGTTAGGGAGAGTTTCGACAACACGACCTGTTGTGTCCCATCGACGATTGTTTGCACGTTGTATTGATACTCTTTCTCCTTCTTGGAGTGGGCATAAAGTATGTGCTGTGCGATTGTACCGCTTGGTGAGGTTTGCATTGCGTTGAGATAAGCTTATCTCACGGTTCCTAGCTGCAGCTATTCATTTTGCATGTGGTTTATATAGTGCGGGTTGAGATGGTATGAAGTCACGAAGTCGGCGGTGGAGCAAGAGTTGTGCTGGGGATAGACCAATACCTTGGATAGGGGTGTTGCGATATTGCAGGATGGCTCTGGCAACACTGTCATTATTCAATGAGCCCTGGGGACCTGTATTTCCATGAATTATCCTCTTCGCTGTTTTTACAGCTAACTCTGCTCGGCCATTAGATTGAGGATATGCCACTGAGGACTGTCTGTGCTTCACACACCATGTCTTGAGGAACTGCTGAAACATGTTGGAATTAAAAGGTGGGCCACCATCGCTAATAAGTTCTTCTGGAGTGCCATATGTGTGGAATAGTTTCCGACAAATAGATATTAGTTTTGAGGTGATGGCATGACCTGGTTTAAGATGATACAAAATGATCCAGCCAGTGAGTCTGTCTGCACAGACAAGGTATGCAATGTGTCCGACGTAAAAAAGGTCCTGTTCATAGCGCCATATAGAGATGGATGCCAGTTGAGGCCCTTATGCCGGTAAGTGTTAGTTTAATTCTATAGAAAAGATGTTGCTAGCCTCTCTCTACTGCAGTGGTTCTTAACCAGGGGGTAATCCCTAACCCACCTTCCTGGGGAGAATTTCAGGGTTTTGAGGGGGGGGGGCGGAGGGAATTGGCACCACAGACACAAACTTGATCCAGGGCCACAAAAAAAACACAGTGTGCATCGCCCATCGCTACTGAAAAGTTCATGTTGGATTTTCTCTCCGCTAGCGTTTGTATTAAATGCTATTATGTTAGTATTAGTTATTATTGTTAATATGAACGCACATTTTGAGTCAGACATTTTATGAAAAGGGGGGAAATATCATTCTGATACATGATGAAAAGGTTCAGTGGCTAAAAAAAAGTTGAGAACCACGGCTTTATCTGTATCATTATGTTCATGGTAGGTGCTCGACTGAGCTCTAATCCCTGTAACACATTCACAGCAAAAACACGTCTAGCTACAACCATAGCAAAAAACTTTCATTTCTATCTTTTTTCTACCAAAAAGCAAACAGAACTTCCATAAACAGTTTTTTTCCTTGAACAAGATACCACGAGTCGTCTTCAAGTCTACTGTAAACAAATACTTGTTGAGCCGTCCTCTTGGATAATCAATTCCTCTCAATTCCATTCCACCCATTGTTTCGAGTTCTATCGTGGAGGCGATCATCATCCTACTGACGACCTCTTTAACCCACATCCTCGAGTAGACCCTAGGCCTTGATAAGTGGTTACTCATCAATATTAAAAAAAAAAACAAGCAAAAGATAAATAATATTAGATACAGGGTGCTCTCCACTTTCCCTGCCAATGCAACCCATGGAATCGTTAATAAAATTCACGCAATTCTTTCTGCAATCTAACCATATTTGGTATAAATACACTTTAGTTTATGGCTGACTTGTTCACCGAGTTTCAGTCAGGAATGTCCTACAGTTTTGCTTTATTGTCGTTCAATGATATGAGGGGACACTTTAGTGATCGTCTCATCTCAAGCAGGTGTGATCTTGAATAGGCTTTACATTCACCGGACCTTACCTCCCTCCAAATGTGTTTGTAACGCAGAGATGTACATTTAGTACAAATAAAATTCAGATTCACCCTAACCCTTGTCCACCAAATCAGACAGAGACTGAAATTTATCTGTACCAAATATGGTTGCATTGCACAGATAAAACAAAGACTGTTGGACATTCATGACTGAAACTTGGTAGACAAGTCAAACATAGACTGACGTTAATTCGTACCAAATATGGTTGCATTGCAGAAAGGACTGTGAATTTTATTAATGATACTATGGGTGGCATTGTTGGTGGGTCACCCTGTAAGAAGATGGCAAAACGTTTGAATATCTGTTCTTAATAATAGATTTTATAAATTCAAATCAGCCATGCTGAAATGTAAAGGAAATTAAAAATAGAAAGTAAACGTGGAAAGCATTCAAATAAACTGAAACAAAAGATTTTTAAAAAGACGCAAAAAATAAAAGAAACAGAATCAGAATCCTAATAAGACTCCATTTTTAGAGAGTTCGAATTTTAGAATTTATCTACAGCGACAGGGAAATTCAAGGCCAATACTCTATCATAGCTGAAGATTAAAATTATATGAGGACAAGCCATTTTGATTATCATCTGTTTATTTACAGACAAGAAAGAAGACAATTTTATTCCAGTATTTTAATTTTACAGACAGAATAAGTAAGCATTTTCTGTCTTTTTTTTTGTTTTGTTTTTTATCTCCCTTTCACAGCGGTAAGATGTGACACAAAGTCAGAAAGTGGGACTGAAAAGTCAGCACCCTTGAGGAAGAGCACTCTGGCCTACAAAAAATGTTCGGCCAGCCTCGTCGGCATTCCTCGGTAGGGGTGCCTCAGGCGATTAGCAATAAACTAATCCATTCTCAAAGGGTGAGAAGGCAAAACCTGGGAGGGTGGACCTCCTAGAACGGCACAGGACAATCCCTGAGACCGGCGGAATAAAGGCCCAGAGGCCAAGATGGTACCGGTCTATGGGGTGTAGCATCCATCGAAACAGATACGACACTTTGCTCTCAGTTAAAAAGGCGAGAAAAAGTTTTTTCTCTCTCTATCAAAGCTGTATCTTCCTGGCATTGTCCGGGATCCTATAAAGTCATTTTAGCTTTCAATTTTTATTTGTTTTCACATTTTTACACTTAAGGTACAAACTTTCTATTATATACTTCAATTTAAGATGAGTTTGGTACAAATAAACTTTAGTTTATGCCTGACTTATTCACCGAGTTTTAGTCATAAATGTCCAACAGTTTTTGTTTTATTGCCGTGCAATGATATTGGGGGACACTTTAGTGATCGTCTCATCTCAAGGAGGTGTGATCTTGAATGGGTTTTACATTCACTGGACCTTACCATGCTGATTTTTATTTTTAAGTGATCATTTAATATTGTTTTATATTAGCGGTCACCTGGGCAAGACAGGTGTGGTATTAGCTCTGGGTGGGCTATGCCAGCTTCCTCTGAAGGAGGAAGTTTACAGGGAATATCAAATACACAAGAGGTCCCCAGCTGCATGTATATCCCGATCATAGGAAGATGACATACAGCATCTAGCATTCCCAAATGGTCACTCATCTGGTACTGGCCAGGTTCCACGTTGCTTAACTTCAGTGATCTAATGAGAACCGGTGTGTCAACGTGATTATACCAGACCAAGTCATTTTTTAAATAAATTTTAGCGAAGTACCTTATTATGTTGCGAATAATGATACACCAATAAAAAATGAAACCTCACTAGTCAGAAGGAAAGTTTGATTTCTCAGCTTAAATGCTATTTTGGTCTGACTTTGAAAATCCAACAAGATAACTTTATATGTTAGATAAAAATAATTTTTTTTTTTCAGATGAAATTTGTACGAAAAAGAAATATCATTGCCGTATTGTTTCAACCATAAGCCGATCTCGCTTATAAATCATCCTTTTTTTTCACCACTCATCAAGGCCAGAAGCCGTTCAAAGATAAAAGTTTAATGAGATGAATAGATTGCCAGTTGAATGATTAAGAACATTATGAGAGGATTGAAAATGATGAATTAATGAACAAAATTTGATTACGTATGAGGACGGTTTATGACAAGTATTCATTCACATTGGATTTCCGACTAATTTTTGTCATTTCTTATTCTCACGATCTCCCAGCTTATCTCATGGCAGGGTTGACTCCGTAACCTGTTCGTGATTCTTGTTTAAAACACATTCTGTTTACAACATAATGCTAAATCCACTTGAACAAATATATTTTTATACTAATATTTATACTAGTAGACGTACCCCAAAATACTTAAAAACTCACATTACAGAGTAAGCCACCGGCCGTTATCCCCAAGAGGGTGCTGGTAAACGGCTGGTGCAAGAATACCAAGTGAATTGCAATGGTTAATGGAAAGAAGAGAAGGGTACTGGAAATATGGCGAGACTTCTTGTCACTCAAACTCTAGGGAACACCACCTGTTTTACCGGTGATAGATCTATGTTAATGAATCGTGAGTAAATAATGATTTTTTATTATTTTATAATGAGTCACCACTTATCAAGGCCAAAAGCCACTTGAGGATAAGGGTTAATGAGATGAATAGATTGTCAGTTAAATGATGAAGAATATTATGAGAGGATTAAAAATGAATGGAAAGAATAAAAAGGAATTATTATTACCTGCACTTTAGATGAGTTGTAGTGAACCTGAGCACTGTATGAAATTATTTAATTATTAACCAGCTGGCTGTATCAACCCGGCGCTGCCCGGGAGTTATTTAAACTTTTATTTCACATTTTTTTTTAAATTATGCTGTTTTTTTTGTTTGTTTTTACCAAAGTATTTTTAAAAAAATAACATTTTTAAAGTTAAATGTAATTATCACGTTATTGTTTGATCATTAAATTATCAATTGAACCAAATTGTTATTGTTTGATCATTAAATTATCAATTGAACCAAATTGTTATCAATTGAACCAAATTATTAATTGAACCAAATTGTTATTGTTTGATCATTAAATTATTAATTGAACCAAATTGTTATTGTTTGATCATTAAATTATTAATTGAACCAAATTGTTATTGTTTGATCATTAAATTATCAATTGAACCAAATTGTTATTGTTTGATCATCAAATTATCAATTGAACCAAATTGTTATTGTTTGATCATCAAATTATCAATTGAACCAAATTGTTATTGTTTGATCATCAAATTATGAATTGAACCAAATTGTTATTGTTTGATCATTAAATTATCAATTGAACCAAATTGTGATTGTTTGATCATTAAATTATCAATTGAACCAAATTGTTATTGTTTGATCATCAAATTATCAATTGAACCAAATTGTGATTGTTTGATCATTAAATTATCAATTGAACCAAATTGTTATTGTTTGATCATCAAATTACTAATTGAACCAAATTGTGATAAAACTACAACTAATTTTATCACAGTACTATTTTGTTTTAATCTCCCTTTATAGAATTATTGGATGTAAATAGCTTCCAAAACTTTCAATATATGAAGATTTTTAATGTTTCTAAAGGAAGTTACTCACCGGGAAAACATCTTTGTTATTTCACTTTAATTATAACGAATGAAGGAAAAAATTATCCACTCTAAATGTTTTCTTAGCTGTAATAAGTATTTTCATAAAGTAACTGCCGTGAAATAAAATATATCTCTGCCTATAACATACTGGAAGGGAGAAACAAAAAAAAGAAGGCTAGTTTGAATCAATTATCGACGTCTCAGATGGATTGGTATTTGGCTCTGACTTTAAAAAATCCACAAGATAACCTTTATATATATATATATATATATATATATATATATATATATACATTTCGGAAAGTTCATTTTTTAAGCATCTTTAAAATTTAAAACTTATAGAAAGAGGCAAACTGCCTTCAAAAAAACATGTGTTAGATGCAGATATTTTTTATTCAAATCAAAATAATTTTTTTTTTTTCATCCTGACTTTTTTCTAATAATTTCGCTTGGTACAACAAGCCTCATCAGAGATTTAAACAAATAATTTTTTTTTTCCTGAAGAATCCTTATTGGTCTTGTAGAAGTGACGTCCGATGTTGTGTGGACTTAACGGTGTAAACGTCTCTTTTAAATTTGATCTTAAATCGCGCATGGTCGTTGGTAGGTATAAATTTGGGAAAGTTCATTTTTTAAGCATCTTTAAAATTTAAAACTTAAAGAAAGAGGCAAAATGCTTTCAAAAAACTATGTGTTAGATGCAGATATTTTTAGTAAGATCAAAATTTTTTTTTTCATCTTGGTCGCTGGTAGGTATACATTTGGGAAAGTATAAATTTGGAAAATATTATTTTGATTTAATAAAAAATATCTGCTCTAACACACGTATATCCAATTGTAATGAAATTTAAACCATATGTATAAGACATTAATTCAGAGAGGAACGTAGTGTTTTTCATTAAATCCCGAGCAACGTCGGGTCTTCCTGCTCGTATTAGATAAAATTAAAGAAAAAATATATTGTTTTCAAAGATTTGTAAACAAAAATGGTTCTTATAAAAAGAAGAGCATTACAATGGAACTGAGTAGAGTAGGATAACATTCGATGGTTTTAACTTTTACAAAATTGATTTCTGGGTGGAAAGGGAGTTTTTCAAAAAACATATCCAAACACAGAAATATAAAGATTTTTTGGGTTAAAAGTTTTTATTTTCCAGAGGAAATCTCTTCAATTGTCTTTTCTTCATTTTTTTTTTCAATCAAATAAAGATTTTTAAAATTCAAAGAGAATGGGTATTTTTGAGATGCGCCCATTCAATCTGTGTAGTTTGTTAATCGAAACGTTTTATTAAACAAGTGTGACAGACCAACGAAAATGCTATTTCAATCTAAAACATGAATGACCAACAAAAATGTTATTTGAAACATGAGCGTGACAGACCAATGAAAATGCTATTTCAAACATAAGCGTGACAGACCAACGAAAAAGCTATTTCAATCTAAAGCATGAATGACCAACAAAAATGCTATTTTAAACATAAGCGTGACAGACCAACGAAAATGCTATTTCAAACATAAGCGTGACAGACCAACGAAAATGCTATTTCAAACATAAGCGTGACAGACCAACGAAAAGACTATTTCAAACATAAGCGTGACAGACACACCGAAAATGCTATTTCAATCTAAAGCATGAATGACCAACAAAAATGTTATTTTAAACATAAGCGTGACAGACCAATGAAAATGCTATTTAAAACATAAGCGTCACAGACTAATGAAAATTCTATTTCAAACATAAGCGGGACAGACCAATGGAAATGCTGTTTCAAACATAAGCGTGACAGACCAACAGAAATGCTATTTCAAACATAAGCATGACAGACCAACAAAAATGCTATTTCAAACATAAGCATGACAGACCAACAAAAATGCTATTTCAAACATAAGCGTGACAGACTAATGAAAATGCTATTTCAAACATAAGCATGACAGACCAACAAAAATGCTATTTAAAACATAAGTATGACAGACCAATGAAAATGCTTTTCAAACTTAAGCATGACAGACTAATTAAAATGCTTTTCAAACTTAAGCATGACAGACTAATGAAAATGCTATTTCAAACATAAGCATGACAGATCAATGAAAATGCTATTTCAGGAGACAAAAGCAAATGAACAAAAAAAGATGGAGAAAAGTAGAGAATTTCAAAAGACAGCTGAGAAACGCTATACAGTTCATCCAAGTCAAAAAGTTCAAAATAATCAAAAAATTTTTATTCGAATTGGATTTAGCAGAGTTTGCATATAACCAGGAAGTTATAGTTTGCATTACTCCTAACAGCTCATAAGAACCCTGAATTTGGACATCAGAATATTCAACACCAAGTAAGTTTTCTGAACTTTTCATATGATTTGTTTTATCTATCGTTTTCTCTATCGTTTTATTAATTTGCATACACCTTGAATACACTTTTCACTGTTATCTACTGCATCAATAGCAAACAAATTTCCCACCTGGATAACTTTTTCGTTTTTGGACCACCATTCACCACTTAGATTATTTTTTAATCAACCTATTTGATATCTTTCCTGGAGCTATTTTGAACTTTTTGACTTGGATGAACTGTATAGGTTTACAAAAAAGTATGTTTTGGGGCCGATATATTTGATGTTTTATATACCTTTATGTATTTTTATATATATTTTTTTATATATTTTCAAAGTTTAATTTTTATTACCTGCAGTAATGTCATTGCGGTAATGGTCCTCTGAGGAGAAGATTTTCTTTGAAAACTCATGAGTTAAGGACTTTAAAGTACTTTGCCTGAACATTGAACTGTAATAAAATTTGATTCGCACCTTATTTTATTCTTTCACTTCATCTATTGCTATTAATGCTCTATCCAGTATATTGAGCTTCATTTTTATCCAGATGTTCACTAATTAAAGATATTAGTTGCCTCTTATATCTTTTGTTGTATTAACCTTATATATATATATATATATATATATATATATATATATATATATATTAATACACACACATAGACACGATTCTCGAGTGTCTTTGGTCTCTCTGTACAAGGGTTTGTCAGGACAACCTGGCATGAGGATCAAGTAAACCCTGACCAAATATTCAAAATAACATAGTATTCGAAGCCCAAATAAAATCCCCTTAACACGGCTATACATTGGCTCACACACGGAATTGTGCTCCTTCGCTTAGTGATGTTACGTCAAGTAACAGCACTTAACTGGATACTCCACCAGACTAAATGGATTCTTGTCCTGGAATCCGGTAAGACCAAGAAGCCACAAGAAAGATATACTATAACATCGTTTACTGGTATATTGTGGAGAAGGAAAATAATGTTCTTCACTAACTCAACGTTTGGAAGGCAGAGGAAAATTTTAGTTGAACAGTTGAATATCTATGTATCTCATATAGAGATCAAGTGTTAGTCCCACTGATTTCCGAGACTTTACACTTAAGTAAAATGAAATTATATATATATATATATATATATATATATATAATGTAGAGAACTAAAAGCGGACTTTTAGGAAAGGTAAAACCTATTGTGAAGAGTATACAGCTCAATATACCGGATAGAGCAGATAGATAGATAGAAGGATGAAAAGGAATTAGAAAAGCGACGGATGCAGATCTTTTTTCAATTCAGTTGCTCAATGCAAGGTATATTCCGCAAAAAAAGCAATTTATTTAATTAATTTTTTTCCTTAAGCCAGGCTTTTCAAAGATCAAAATCTTATCATAAGAGGAAATTGCTGGGATATATATATATATATATATATATATATATATATATATATATATATATATATATATATTATTGTTTTTTTTAGGAAAATATGTTTTCAATTTTATATTCCTTACAGTAGCCGAAAATTTCCAAATACAAGCTCAATGAAGATTTATCACAAAATTCAGAGCATATATATTATATTATATATGCATCTATATTTAAAAGCCACCGTAAAACTGTTGCTATAATCATGACTTATTATTATATTCGAAAGAATATAAGTGTGTTATATAAAGCGTATGGTAGCAAGAAAAATAGACACAGGAATTTAGATTTAAACAATGTCTATTAAGTATGAACGGATAGAAGATATAAGGATGTGTTGGTCTTGATCTGTGATGTGTGTTCGTCAGGATAGATTGTCCCTCAACGTCGGCGTGATATCGTCGATGGCTTTGGACTGCTTGTCAATCCAAATACATTGGAAGTGAAATACCTCAGTAATTTCTTAGAAATACGAGTGTACATCCTCAGTCAAAAATGTCAGAAAAAAAAAAAATGCTTCGCCAGTGTTCACACTCATCATCATTACCATATTTGAGTTTAACGCCTGGTTTACATGCTGACATGCATTGAACAGCTTCGAGAAATTGACTTTCAAAGTAACCTATCTCTGACCAGGTTTTTATTTATCCCTCTTTCCCTCAGGTCCATTTTTATCACTTCTTCCCATTCTCCTGTCAACTGACTCTATTATATCAGCTGTCTACATCTACTAACCCAAGAACTCTCATCCATTCTTTCAACGTGGCAATACCATCAATGTCTACTGATGGGAGCATAAGCTCTAAACAAAGTCGTCTGTAGGTAAATATAATGTAATATTTATTTATGAATAGTATATATATATATACATATATATATATATATATATATATATACACATATATATATATATATATATATATATATATATATACACATATATATATATATATATATATATATATAAGGAAATTGACAACATCTTTGAGGCACGCATGAAAATGTATTTAAGTGAAATATTTTGAAAATCAATACATCGTGCAATTTTTTCTTTCCTTCTTCCTCATTTTGATGGTCTTTCTGCTTCTATCGTGATTCGACCCCTCGGGGTTAATACCATCAACATGAGGAAGAAGAAAAGAAGAAAAAAAACTATGAGACAGTCTCGCCTGACAAAATTGTTCTACAACGAAAGCTTGCAAATAAAAATTAAAAAATTAAATAAATGAATTTTTCATTTAAATTGCACGATGTGTTGATTTTCAAAATATTTCACACATATTATATATATATATATATATATATATATATATATATATATATATATATATATATATATATATATAATATCTACACACACAGATCGAAATATAGGTATAGATAGGAATAAGGTAATAAACAAAAAGGAACGAACTAAATAAAGCAGGAAAAATCAACACAGAATCATGTTTCTTTTGATTCTCTTCTAAAAACCAAATAAAACACCAAAGAAAATCCTGGAGAAAATTCCCGTCAAGATGGAGACTGTAGGCATTACTAAATGTTTTTTTTTTGTTAAACTTTACTTTCTTCTTCTCAGCAACAACGATCATACAAAAAGAAACAAGTGTTTTTTTTCTACTTCTTCTTCTTAGGTTCTCAGAAACTAAGTTCTTCAGTGTAAAAGCAAAAAAGAGCCCATCCCCCCCTCAATCTTTAAAACAAATCTTTAGAACAGAATTTTAAAAAATACACCCAAACGAATGCACTATAATTTGAGTAATGAAAGGCATAAAATAATCTAATGTTTTTCGAGAAATCCTGTCCTTGACATCGTTTCATAAGTCCGAGGAGGGGTTAGAAGGATTTACTATTCTTGTCGATTTTAAATCTATACACTTTTACTCACTGTACAGAGAAAGAAATAAATAATATAAAAAAAACACAGCTCAAAATGCATTCACAATGAAATCAAATTCCATGTTTATGGCATGAAAACTTAAGAGAAAAATGTGGCATTTTCATATGAGTAAAAACACAAAAAACAATGTATGTAATAGAGAAACGGCTACTTTGCACAAAGAAATGTAACGTTATACTTACTCTATTTACTTAGATTGAATCGAAATAATATGTAAAACAAAATGTTCTATGCAAGAGGGAATTCACAAAATCATATAATCTGAACACAGTATATATATATATATATATATATATATATGTATCAGTATTTCATGTATCCACATAAAATTTTATAAGGAGATATAATTTTTTATGTATCAATTTTCAGTATTTACTTCAACAGTGCTCGATACGTAAGTAGAGCTAGGTAGTAAGCTATGAAAATATATTTATGGCAATTAAGCTACACAGAGGCTCCCGCGTTTCATCCCCATGGGGAATCTTAAGGCTAAAATGCATGGAGTTATTTTTGCCGGGTGTTTTTATATACACGGCTAACTAGTTAACCAATCAGATTATTTGTTGTTCTCTCAGCCAATCGTTGGGCTTCCCGCGAACAAAGGTCTTGTTGGTGTTACTTCCTATATCCTGTTCTATTGTTCTGCTTTCTATAGATTTGCCTATATCCTGTTTCCTTTGTTGTGTCAATATAATGGGTGAATTTATTTAACATGTGGTTCCTTGTATTTCTATTTTAGGTTTTAATTTTTAAATTGTTATGTTTTTGTTTAGTTTTGTTTTTTTACTTATTTGTTTATTTATCGTTAGCCTAGGGTAAATTTATTTCTGTGTAAGCAGCTGTTTGCTATCTCACTTCTACAGTGTAATAGATTTCGGGGATCTTTAAAATTTAGGATTTCAAATTTTTCAATCTACACGGGTCGTCTAAATTTCTACATCTACTGGCCTGTCGTATTATTTTCCATTCAATTATTGGTGAGCGTCCATTTTCTTTGAGCTCCCAATAGTGGTTTGCTAGTGCTGTTTTAATTCGACGTTCTCTGTTTTTAAATGTGCTTTTGTGGTCATAATATCTGGTTTTAAAATCTAGGGAGGTCATACCCACGTAGTATTTCTTGTTATTTGGTCTTTCCTTGGCAAATATTGTTGCTTGGTATACAATACTTTTGGTTAGGCATTTATTTTGTAGTGGACAAAGTCTACGATTTATGCAGTTACATCTTTTCTCTCCATTGCTAACTTTTTCATTTCTATTCGGGTGGTTATTATTAGTGTTTTGTTTATTTCTATTAGTATTGTTTATATTTTTGTCCTTCTTAGTGTTATTTTTGTCATATTTTCCACTTTTTTAATGTAATTTGTTATTTGTTTCTTCTCTGTTGTTCTCTTTTAGCATTTTGTTATTGTGTGCCTTAATTATCATTTCTAGGTTTTTGCAGCAGCTGTAGGATAGTTTGAGGTTATTTTTATTGAATATTTTATGCAGGGGATTGGTTACGGGGAAGTGTTTTTCAATCAGATTAAGGAATTTTTTGCCCAGTTTAGTTTTTAGCATCTGGTTATAGGGCGGGGTATAGTAGATTATATTTCTTTTGTTTTTATTTTTAATTTTGTTGTAATTATTAGTGTCCTGTTTTTTATATTTAATTTCGGTATTATGGTAACCACTACTTTTTAGAGCTATATTGTAAATGTTGATTGATTTTTTAAAAACACTTTCGTTGCTAGAATTGTTGATAAGCCTACGTTCGATAGAATTTAGGATATGTTTTATGACTGATGGGGGGTGATTAGACTTTGGGTTTACGTATATTGGATTGGCATTATCTTTTAGGTATGGTTCGTAAGTATTTTTTATTTAAGTTTAACGTGACGTCTAGAAAGTTAGTTGTTTTTATGTTAGCTAGTACTTCTACTTTTAGGCCTAGTTTTTCATTTCCATGTGCATAATTTTCTTGAAGTTATCTCCCTTGACTTTGTTGGAATCTCTTATTATCGCTAATCCATCATCTCTATAAAGGTCGATATCTGTATTATCAAATATATTTGTGAGTGTATATAAAATGAATAACCTCACAAGATCTGATGCCTCTGCAGAGTCAAGGGCACCCATGGCCAAACCAAAGGAGTTTGTCATTAAAAAAAATCAATGAAAGGTTTATTCAAAGGACATAACAGAAACTTTGTGTGTGTGGTCTGAGTGATAGAGAGAGAGAGAGAGAGAGAGATTTTTTACTACATCAGTCACCTAACACACGGTGTCCTCATGTTTGAGGCAGCACACAAAGAGACGTTTTTTTTCTCATTCAAGTCTCGCCGGATAAGAGAATGAGAGTGGTCACGTGATTTGCATAATTTTCACCTGGTGTCACTATCTAACCCTTTTGACCCCTAAACTTATCCCATTAACACGACTACTGCTATGTAACACATGTCTTACGGAATCTATGCACAAAAAACTGCATCATATATGAACATGCATGTGTACATCCACTGCACAGGCTGTGATCATAGCTCGCTGCATTGTTCCAAAGCTGTTGTTTGATTCAGTCGATGCTGCAACAAAGAATTCTCACTCCAAATAAAACCATAACTCCAGTTTAAAAACAATTAACGGGGTTTATTTTCCTTTGGAGGTTACGATTGGTACTCGCTTTTTAGGTTGAATAGCAGACTTGCAAAATGAGATTTTTGCGCGACCAAATCAAAACATAAGTCGCTTAGTTTAAAGTCCAAGAGCCCACTTCTTTCTGAGATACACAGAAATCCAACTGACTCTCAGACGTCCAACTCTAGCTGACTGCCTCACACCCGGAGGTCCGGCTCTGGCTGCTCTCCACTACCCATAGGCTGAAATATATGTACTTTCGACCAGAAATCTTAGATTCCGGTCTTTCTCAGTCATCACCATTCGACCATCCAGAAGGATCCCCCCTCCCCCGATCTCCACTGGAGATAACGGCTAGACAGTGTTCACTCAAAATGGCTTATCTGCAGACAGTCTATGAACATTACTTTTCTCAAGCAGATTTATCTAAGTATGAACCCCCGTTTAATGAGGCACTTACTTTATTTCAAACAAAAAAGCATTTCTTGGGTGGCCTAACTCACAATCAGAGGTAATTTCAATTATTTCTGTGGCCTTTTTTCTCCTTATTAAATATTACTCACTTGCAGCAAGTCTGCTATTCACTTGCATACAATACTAAACATGCAACGACCTAGTGCATGTTTTCACATATACCATATCTTTCTCAATTTACTTTCATCGTAGTTCATATGGTAAAAATATCATAGTCTCTATTTTTGAATAACTGATTTAAGTAAAAATTAATACTACTTTGTCAAATTTTTCACACTGGCGCCATACACACATCATTAGATATATTCCCAATGTGTGTTATATTTGTTATAATATAATAGGTTAGAGATGATGATGATGATGATGATGATGATGATGATGATGATGATGATGATGATGATATTACGATAACCAAGAATATATTGTGACATATTTAGTAATAAAAAACATATCAAAAGTGCATTAGTTTATCTCAGTTGTTCCTTCCGAACTCTTAGGGGCCTTTTGCAGAAATTAGGGTTCCGCCCCCCCCCCCCCATTGAGAAACGCTAGGTTAGACAGATGTATAATCTCTATTATGTATCTATTTCCACATTCTTTTTTTTTACATATTTTTTTTTCAAAGCGAAAGGAAAACGATAAGAGAAGAAGAATAGAGAAGGATAAAAAGAGAAGGGGAACGATAAAAGACGTGAACGGAGGAATGATAAAAGATAGAGAAGGGGAGGAGTAAAAGACAAAGGGGGGGGGGAGTAAAAGACTGGGAAGGGGGTAGGTGTAAAAGACAGATGGGAAGAAGTAAAAGAAAGAAAGAATGAAAAGATGAAAGAGAGAAAGGAGGAAAAGGATAAAATACAAAGAGAGGGAAGTAAAAAACAGAGGGGAGTGATAAAAGACAGAGAGAGAAGAAAAGTAAAGGGGGATGAGTAAAAAAATAGAGAGGGGGGGATAAAAGAAAGAAAGGAAAAAAGGGTAAAAGAGAGAAAGAAGGAAAGGGTAAAAAAAGAGAAAGAAGGAAAGGGTAAAAGGGAGAGAGAAAGAAAGAAGGAAAGAAAGAAAGGGTAAAAGAGAGAAAGGAAGAAAGGGTAAAAGACAGAGGAGGTGAGGAGGCTAGAAAAGGCAGAAGCCAGAGAAGGAAGAGATAAAACAGCAAAGGGTGAAAGTGAGAGGCAGCAGAACAAGAGAAAGGAGAAAGAACAGAAGAGAAAATGAAAAAAACAGAATTATAAAAAAAAAAAAATGAGTGAAAGAGAAACGAAACGAATTTCAATCAAGGGAAGAAAAGCTTTGGAAAGAAAGTAAAGAATTGGCGATGAACCCAAGGGCGTGCTTTGGCAGAGGAAAATAAATTGTGTTATAATAACAAGGTTAGAAAATAATTCAATTATGAACAATTCTGTCGGCCATTCATTTGCTTGTCTGAATGTCTCGACCATCGGGTGTTGACGAGAACAAAAAAGATTTGCATATTTTATCAACAAATGTTATGCAATACATACATCGTGCAGAGCGCTCAAAGCCAACAGCCTTATGCCAGGACAGGGAAAATGCAAATGGAAAAACTAAACAATGTGGCATTGATGCGAATATTCAATGCAACACTTGAACACAGCCGATTTTAAATAAAAAGAAAAAACAGTTGATTTCAATCTCGATCACACAAGAAATCCAAGTCCCAGGGCTCCCTCCTTAGTGGAAAAGTAAAATATAACATTTTTTCGTTCTGCAAGATGCCATCTTAATCAACGCTAGTCATTAATATTAAAAACTAGCAGGAAGACCCGACGTTGCTCGGGACTGAATGAGGATGATTATTATGTACTTTTTCACTATCCTCATAGCACTATATTACTTTCTTTGTTTTTACCCCCCCCCCCTCCTTCTTTCATTCACCCCGGAAGTTGGAAGAAGCTGAAATGTGGGAAAAGTCTTATACATATGGCCTAAATTTCATTAAAATTGGAAAACGGATATTTGGTAGGAAAAAAACAATTTTTAGCCCAATTTTGGCCTATTTTTGCCTCATATGCCCCAATTTTTGGCCAATTTTCAGAGAATTTGATGGAAAATTATCCATGCACTTGTCCTGTACACTAAAAGTTAGCATTGGTGAAAATATAAGCCTTTTTAGCCCACTTATTCAGAAGTTATTGACAATCATTGATTTTCACGCCAAATTTTAGCCCGAAAAACGGCAAAATCACATAAAATGCCCCCTATACATCAAAAATGACTTTTTTTCAAAAATTCTTTTTTTTTCTACCTAATTATCATCCTAATGAAGAGATTAAGCTAGGTGCAAATAGATTTTGAAGTTAGACCCCCTACTACTGCGGCCCTCTACCTGAAGTCCAACCCTTCCTTATTGTGGTAAGAGCGGTGGCAATATCGTAGTGTCAGAGCTACCCAGCTAAACAAGTGAAAAGCCAGGAGGAGTCGGCATCAGGATCCGTCGTCCTCTGGTCGTCTCTGCCTCTGCGTATGGCAAGCAACATATCAGACGTGGAACTAAAAATGAATGGAGTGAAAGTGGAAACGTTGCTCCTGCGCCATCTCTTTGTATGTCTTTTTTCAGCTTTTATTCAACCCAAACAAGGCACATTGCCACTGAGACGTAAGAGGCCACTGTGAATTTAGGGACCATGCCTACAGGGACATCATAAGCAACGAGATATCTGGTCACATAACATTTAAATTTCTGCATTGCAAAACGTAGATACATTATACAGATTGAGATTATTCAGTAGTGTGCTGTAAACGAACTAAACCTTCCCTGACTTCGCATGCAGTATTTTTCTTGTGTCATTCCCCATTTCTAATCATCGTACTCATTTTAATTGCAAATAATTTTCCTTTAAAATGATATATAACAACTATGTTTCAGTAGGAATGTAAACATATATATGTACCAAAACATAGATACATTATACAGATTGAAATTATTCAGTAGTGTGCAGTAAACGAACTAATCCTTCCCTGACTTCGCATGCAACCGCTGAGCCTTGCTGTTCTCATTGCCGGAGGGGGGGGGGACACCAGTGGCTGCAATGAACGAGGACTACCTGCAGACAATCCTGAGGCACGCTCTTCGTAAGCTCTATGCAGAAGTCCAACTCGCTTAACAAACAAAAATATGTAGAAACATCACTATCTTTAGCCACAAATATAAAACATGTGGTTATCTCCCTTTACGTCGTCTTAGCGTATAGACAATTGAAATTATTCTTGCTGAAATGGGCTCACGAGTTCAAAGGTAAAATGTTCAAATGTTCTCTTGTTATTATGTTTGAAATAAAAGTGTATCCATAGAAGATGAATTGTGTCTTAGTCTGTCTGCTTTTTTTAAAAAGTTTTTATTTTACTAATGAGTCACCATTTATCAAGGCAAAAAGCCATTCGAGGATAAGGGTTAATAAGATGGATAAATAGACAGCTGAATGATGATGACTATTATGAGAGGAATGAAAATAATTGAATGGAATGAATAAAATTTAATGACTTATGAGGACAGTTTATGACAAGTGTTTATTAACATCAGATTTGAAGTTGACAATCTTGTAGTCCTCAAGTTCTTGGAAAGAAACTCTGTTCATGGAAATTCCGTTTGATGTCAGGTACACGGAGGAAGGAAAGTTTTTGCAGTTATGGTAGGAAGATGAGTTCTCGCTGTGAAAATTTTACAAGGAGGAATCAGAGATTAAACCTAAGGCGGGCACTTTCAATGGAAATAACGAGAGTAGAGAAAGACTAGCAACGTTTTTTCTGTGAGAAAGTGGCTGTGGAGAACAAGAGACCATCCCCACCTCCCCATATGTGGCAGCAGTACTCCTTCTTATGATGTATCTAACTTGTTTGTTTTTTTATTCAAATCGCTCCTCACAAGGCACGAACGTACTTGATGTAAGGAGCTAAAAAAAAATAACTTCAATGTCAAAAACCTAGCCAACGATAAGTGTTAGAAGGATAAATTTCGACCCAGAAAACAGCAATTCTTCCCCCTTTGTCAGAAACATCGCACATGGAATGTGAGGACTAAAGGACAAAAATAAAGGGAAGCGAGAGTTATTAGGCGGCCGAAAGTAAACTCAAGGTTCACTTTTTACTCTTCTAAATATATAGGTAGAAGTTTGCATCAGAAGTTAGATACATTCTGGTGCAGTAGAATGATCCAAACATTTTGATATGTCTTCCATTTTAGATCTAGAGTGAAAGTTTCTCGTAGAAGCTTATCAAAACAAGGGCTTCCTCAAGGAGAGAGACATTCATTTCAACTGGAGCAAGGCTTTAGACTCAAGAACTACAGCTGGATTTCAAACTTGGCATGCAGACAGACTATGACACAGGGAGTGTTATATATGGGAAGTCAAAGCTGAAAGTCATGAAAGGTCAAGATAGAATCCATTTTTATGAGAAATGTCTAACTAAACTTGGCATGCTGATAGACTACGTAAAATTGACCTAGGTCAACGTCGAAGATCATGAAAGGTCAAAAATAAGATCAATTTCTCATGAAAGTGGACGTCCAATCAAAACGTCTCATTAAATACAAAATGTAAACTTAAAAAATGAGGACTGGATGGGGTCTTCAATTATTACTGACATGCACAAACACCTCAACTTTAAGTACTTAAAAAAACAAAAAAACTAATGAGTCACTACTTATTAAGGCCAAAAGCCACTCGGGATAAAGGGTTACTGAGATGAATAGATTGACAGTTGAATGATGATGAATATCATGAGAGGATTGAAAATCTCCACATACCACCTCCCCAGAAAAATTTTCCCCTTTTGTCAAAAACATTACTCGTAGAATGTGAGGACTAAAGGACAAAACAGGGGGAGGCGAGAGCCTACCGAAAGTGATGTCGTTTTCAAGTCCAATGTTAACAAATTCTTGTTGAGTCGTCTTTTTAAATAATACAAATTCTACCCAGTTTAAACCATAGTTACCCATCCTCATGGTATTGCCTCACCGTCCACCTACAAACTCATAACCCTTATCCTCGAGTGACCTTTGAGTCTTGATAAGTCCTGACCCGTCAGTACATTAAAAGAAAAGCAAACCTAAGAACCATTTTCTACTCTCAACTAGCCACACTGGAAAGCTGTGATACAACAAAACAGTCTGTCTGTGGATGATTATATATACCATACACATTTTTGATCATGATGAAAATTGCTGCTACATGAAACGACAAATTTGTTTTGTTGGAATTGGTTTACCGATTTATTGCTCCAAATTCAAATGACATATATTGTCTTTTATGAATCAATTGTTTACCATTTTGTTCATCAATGCTTATTTTTTTTTTTATTATGTTTTATTCTATTTGATTTATTGTGTTTCTGAATTTTTGAGATGAGGATTGATGATTTGTGTAATTTAGATTATTTGGACTACTGTTCTCATCTTGAATATTGTTAAATATAACAGAATTCCTCCGTTTGATTATACCTTTTTTATTATTCTTATTTTCCTAATAATATTTTTTTGTGTTAAAATAGAAAGAATTAATGAATAGTATATATATATATATATATATATATATATATATATATATATATATATATATATATATATATATACATACACACAGCATCTTCTCTTGCAGGCAAGTATTGTTGAATATAAGAGACAAATCATGTCTAGATATCCTTTGGTAGATCCTTTCAATAGTCCAAATCAGGATCTTAGTTTCGGAGGAGAATTGGCTTTGCCATAGTTTAGATTTGTCTCCCAAGTACTTTCAGACCCATCCGGGTCCATCTTCAGGGGAATGAGGTTAATCAGGTACAGACCATGTGTTATATATATATATATATATATATATATATATGAACATTTAATGGCATATTGTGACAATTTAAGAATAATGATTGTAAGGTATATTTAACCTATTTTAAAATGATAATTACCCAAAAAGTAAGTAGTTTTTCCTTAACAATAATACAATTAATTAACCTATGTTTAATGATGCAATTTTCTGTCGTAGTGTTATAAAAACATAACTTAAAAATATAATTCGGATTATTCGGACATATATACTCATATTGGTTGTTATTTTCACGATGTTACGGCCGATGTAACCTCCGACCTTTTTCAGGTGCATCTTTTTTCGCACTTGGAAATATTTATGTCGAACTCGGGAATCTATACAGAATTTCAAATTGAACCCTTTATTCAATCCACGATGGTAGATTTTTTTTATTCTGTTAGACATGGCCGAGTAGAAGTGTTAAGTATCAGTGAAGATTAAACCTTCAAAAGACTATTACTTATAACTTATTGTTAACCAGTGCATTTATCCATTGCGCCACGTTCCTATAATACTTATTTGTAAATGAAACGAAATATCGAAATGAAATAATCTCGATTCTGTTTTAATTCTTTGAAATAATAAAATAGGGTGCCAATCAAATTTTATTAGAATTCAAAGTTCAAGCAAAGTATCTTAACGTCCTTAACT
>OY744526.1:19362662-19380162 GCA_963556195.1 Sepiola atlantica | reverse complement strand
TTTTCTTCATAAATTCGGTAGAACTTGCAAATAGGATAATCATTTAATTCCAACTAAGGCCAATATGGCAAAAAAACAAAAAAAAAACAATCAAAAACGCTAATTATTCCATAGGATTCATATTAAATGCGGCTCATACAAAAGCACTGGTAATCCAGATTTTCGCGAATTTTATACAGAATTGAAATATTTAAAAAAGAATTAACCAACTTGTAAGCAGAAAGGACTAATTTACACTAATTTGGTGGCTTTCATGCAAAAAAAAACACAAGCTAATGTACAAAATCCTGCTTTTTAGTTAACTTTGAGGCATCAAAATCTATCTGCGGATTTTTGCTATTTGCAGGTGTGTCTAGAATGTAACCCCCACGAATAACGGGGGCCTACTGTATATAAAACTCAATGTCTGTGTGGTGTTTGCGTGTTCCTATAGAAAGAAAAGTTAGAATCTACATAAAATCTAAAAGCGTATTCTTATATAAAATTTACAGTAGAAGACAATGGAAGTGTTCCCGAACCTCTAAGTGCATCTAAAAGATGAAGGCATACCTTCCTTATAATTTCAAGTATATCTTATTTAAATTATATGCATAATATTTTCTGGCGAAGACAATGGAAGTAGTCCCAAATCTTTAAGTGCCCTTCCTAATCTAAGGGAGTTATTGTGGTCAAACCTCCTTTTAAACTTAGGGACAGAAACCCCCTTAGAACTTCAAATACGTATATTCGATTTTAACGAAATTTAAACCATATATATATAAGACTCAAATACCATATGCATATAATTCAAATACCATATATATAAGACTCAAATGCCATATGTATAAGACACAAATACCATATGTATACCACTCAAATACCATATGTATAACACTCAAATACCATATGTATAACACTCAAATACCATATGTAAAACACTCAAATACCATATGTGTAAGACTCAAACACCATATGTGTAAGACTCAAACACTATATGTGTAAGACTCAAACACCATATGTGTAAGACTCAAATACCATATGTATAAGACTCAAACACTATATGTGTAAGACTCAAATACCATATGTGTAAGACTCAAATACCATATGTGTAAGACTCAAATACCATATGTGTAAGACTCAAATACCATATGTATAAGACTCAAATACCATATGTGTAAGACTCAAATACCATATGTGTAAGACTCAAATACCATATGTATAAGACTCAAATACCATATGTATAAGACTCAAACACTATATGTATAAGACTCAAATACCATATGTGTAAGACTCAAATACCATATGTGTAAGACTCAAATACCATATGTGTAAGACTCAAATACCATATGTGTAAGACTCAAATACCATATGTGTAAGACTCAAATACCATATGTATAAGACTCAAACACTATATGTATAAGACTCAAACACCATATGTATAAGACTCAAACACTATATGTATAAGACTCAAATACCATATGTGTAAGACTCAAATACCATGTGTAAGACTCAAATACCATATGTGTAAGACTCAAATACCATATGTATAAGACTCAAATACCATATGTATAAGACTCAAATACCATATGTGTAAGACTCAAATACCATATGTGTAAGACTCAAACACTATATGTATAAGACTCAAATACCATATGTGTAAGACTCAAATACCATATGTGTAAGACTCAAATACCATATGTGTAAGACTCAAATACCATATGTGTAAGACTCAAATACCATATGTATAAGACTCAAATACAATATGTATAAGACTCAAATACCATATGTGTAAGACTCAAATACCATATGTGCTAGACTCAAATACTATATGTATAAGACTCAAACACCATATGTATAAGACTCAAATACCATATGTATAAGACTCAAATACCATGTGTAAGACTCAAATACCATATGTGTAAGACTTAAATACTATATGTATAAGACTCAAACACCATATGTATAAGACTCAAATACCATATGTATAAGACTCAAATACTATGTGTAAGACTCAAATACCATGTATAAGACTCAAATTCCATATGTATAAGACTCAAATACCATATGTATAAGACTCAAATATTATATGTATAAGACTCAAATACCATATGTGTAAGACTCAAATACCATATGTGTAAGACTCAAATACCATATGTGTAAGACTCAAATACCATATGTGTAAGACTCAAATACCATATGTGTAAGACTCAAATACCATATGTATAAGACTCAAATACCATATGTGTAAGACTCAACATCTCTTCTTCTGATTATATTGGGGGGGGGGGAGTCAAAACAATCATAAGCATATTCAAAAAATAACATAGTAGCGATCCTTATTCAATCCTGAGCAACGTCGCGTCTTCCTGCTATTATGTGATAAATGGTTTGCATGGTTCAATGAATAGAGATCGCAGCGGGAGATAACTCATGCTTTACTGGTTTTGTTCGTTCTCAAGAAGTGACATCTCCATTTTCTGCCTCGAGCCAACAAATATAATTGCATATTATTAACACTATTCCGTACGTGAAACAGGAAACTATTAAAACAGCGATGCAAAATAATAAGATAAAAAAAATGTGTTCAAAGCGAAGATAAAAGAGAAAAATATCATAACAAATCAATAAGAATGACGGCAGTAAATCTGAAACAGACTCAATGCAGAATAACTCCATGACAACTTTATGTCTTGACTAAAAAGTCTATTTGAGAAATCAACTTTATCTTGCCACGCATTTCTTGACGCAAATTACGTGCTTATATATTAGCTACAAACATTTCTATGTTGGCCTTTTGGCTAAGATCAAAGTGTAGTATCTGTTCCGATGGATACTGCACTTCATAGATCGGTATTGTCTTGGCCTTCGGGCCTTGATTTCCGCCGGTCTATGGGTCTGATCTGTACTGTGCAGTTCTAGGAGGTCCACCTTCCCAGGCTTTACCTCCCCTCTTTGGGGAGGAGTAAGTTAATTGCTTACTGCCTGAGGCGCCCCTACCGGGGAATGCCGACGGGGCTGCCCAGGCAATTTTTAATGACCAGAGTGCTCACCTTCTCGAGCGCTGGCTTTTAAAATCCCACTTTCCGACCTTGTGTCACACATTCCTATTGTGGGTAGGGGTTAAATAACGCCTTTTGGCCAAGATCAAAGTGTAGTATCTGTTCCGATGGATACTGCACCCCATAGACTGGTATTGTCTAGGCCTTCGGGCCTTGATTTACGCCGGTCAATGGGTCTGTCCTGTGCAGTTCTGGGAGGTCCACCCTCCCAGGCTTTGCCTCCCCTCTTTGGGGAGGAGTAAGTTTATTGCTTACTGTCTGAGGCGCCCTGCCCAGGCAATTTTTAAAATGCCCTAAGTACTCTTCCTCTAGAGTGCAAATTCCCACTTTCCGACACTGTGTCACATTCTATTTTGTGGGAAGTAGATAAATAGGGCCTTTTGGCTAAGATCAAAGTGTAGTATCTGTTCCGATGGATACTGCACCCCAAAGACTGGTATTGTATTGGCCTTCGGGGCTTGATTTACGCCAGTCTATGGATCTGTCCTGTGCAGTTCTAGGAGGTCGTCCACCCTCCCAGGCTTCGCCTCCCCTCTTTGGGGAGGAGTAAGTTTATTGCTTACTGCCTGAGGCGCCCCTACCAGGGAATACCGACGGGGCTGTCCAGGCAATTTTTAATGGCCACAGTGCTCACCTCTCGGGCGCTGACTTTTCAAACCCCACTTTCCCGACCTGACCTTGGGTCACATCTTACTGGTGGGAGTAAGATAAAACTGGCCTTGTGCCTAACTCCTGGAGAGGAGTAAATAAATACAAACATTTCTATGTTAAGTCTACATTTTCAGGATATGCATTGCAATGGATGCATAAAACTAACAGATATATGCTCCCTCTGATGGTATATTTTTGTTAGCCTGGGAGGATAGTATCATGGCGAATGAACATATGTTACACTGCCCCCCCCCCCCCTCCCCAAGGAGGAGGTAATACCTGGAAGGATGGTCTTATGACAACAGAACAGATACTACACTACTCCTAAGAAGGAGATAATGCCTGGGAGGATGGTCTCATTACTACAGAACATATACTACACTACCCCCCCTCCCAATACCTGTGAGGATGTTTTCATGACAACTGAACAGATACTACACTACCCTACCCTCTCTAAGGAAGAGGGAGGGCTTGGGAGGATGGGCTCATGATCACAGAACAAGTTCTAAACTATTTCCCCTCCCCAAAAAATAAAAGAGGAGGTAATTCCTGGGAGAATGGTATCATGACAAACTAACATATACTACCAAAATTAGGTAAAACTGTATGTTTACTTACTTTTTATTATCTGCAAACATTCTGACACCAAACATTTCTATGTTAAGTCTGAACTTTCTTTTTTTATGCTAATGAGTCACCACTTATCAAGGCCTAAAAACCACTCGAGGATAAGGGCTAATGAGATGGATAGATTGACAGTTGAATGAAGATAAATACTATGAGAGGATTTAACATCTTCACATGTCATCCACTAAAACCAATAGCCGAGCAAGAAAACAGCAATTATTCCCCCTTTGTCATAAACATCGCTCAAAGAAGTGAAAATAGGGCGAAGCGAGAGTTAAGAGGATGGTGAAAATAGACCCAAAGTCCATTTTCTACTCTCCATATTTTCAGGATACGTAATCAGAAATTTTAGGTTTTTGTCTTTTAGAAAAAATTGAGCATTTCATCCGGTTTTGATATATATTATTTTAACTAATGAGTCACAACTAATCAAGGCTGATAGATTGTCGTCTGCTTTTTCTTCTTCTTCATCGTCACCATCATCATCAGATTTTGGTATCTAACTGGGTCCACAAGAGATGCAGTGGAATCAGTGGCCTACTCCGACCGGATTAGCAATACAGGTGTCTTTGCTGCATGGGCACAGCTAGACCAATCGACGGCAGGCCAGTGAAAGAGGTCGTGGTTGGGGATAGCAAACTGGAAGCTGTAGCTGAGTTCTGCCACCTGGGCGACTCTCCTTTTCAGCCGATGATGGTTGTGAGACTACTGCTATTGGCCGATGCAAGTCTGCTTGGAGGGGCTTTATAGAACTCCTGCCCATCTTGACAAATAAGCATCTGACGATCACAACTAGAGGACAGGTGTACACCAGCTGTGTGAGGAGTGTTATGCTTTATGGCTCTGAAACATGGGCTGCATCGGTGAGCATTCTCAAGAGACTGCAGCGTAACGAAAGAGCCATGATTAGATTGATCTGTCATGTCATGTCAGAAGATGAAACTCTTTAAAACTCTTCTCTCTAGGCTTGGTATACGGGAAATAACTGATGTCCTTAAGTTGGGCAGGATGAGATGGCTTGGCCATATCGAGCAAAGCTCCAGCTGGATCTCCCATGTCCATCACATCAAGTCGACAGGCTGGAAGACCGAGGCTTTCTTGAGATGAGCTGTGTAAACGTGACCATGCAGCCCTGGGGATTACAAACTTAGATCTTCGCGACCGCCAGGCCTGAAGTGGAAGACCTTGATCAAGACTTACAGGCAGACCCCACCCTCTTATAGAGGACTAATCAAAAGCTTGTTCAAAAATAAATCGGATGAAGAAGAAGTTGCTGCTAGTGTCCCGGACTCTGAATTGGGCAACACCAGGCAACATCTCACGCCGGCTCTCGATGTGGTCCAATAAGGTTGATACCAGTCATGTTGCAAGAAGTCAAGTCACTTTGTATGCACTCAAGCCAGGTTTTCTTGGTCTCCCATGCACCCTTGTGCCTGGGGTATCCATGCGTGTTATTGAGGAGGTGACACGCTGCACATGGTGATAAAATTCTTTCTCATCTTTGTAAATAATCTGTATTAAAATTGAGAATTTATTTTTGCCTGTCTGTTACTCACTATGTTACATAGTGGGAATCGCGTTTTGAGTGGAAAAGTTCAGAGGTCAAGCGTCAGCAGGCGCAAGTCATGCAAACCACGTGATTTCTGTCTTTCCCGCTCTTAGCTGGTGACATTTCAACCAGAGCAGACGTGTTAGGCGACTCTCTCCATGAAGGGGAGTGTTCAGCACGTGTCGGGTGGCTGATGCAGCGAGACAAGCTATCTGTTGATCTTTTCTCTCTCAGACACGTAATCAACCTATTTTCTGTTTATATCCTTTTAAATAAATACTGTTTAAAAAACTAAACAACCAGTGTTTTATCAATAGACGAAAAACAACCTGAGTTCACAATGACGATGGCGGCAGCGGCAGTGACACGCGTACATAACGGATTTATGCCCCTATCAGTAAGGCGTAATGTAACAACTAAAAAAAAATAAAAAAATAAAAATTTCCTTCAAAGATATGTTTACAATTCATGAAGAGATTCTAACCAACTTACAAAATTCAGGCTGTCCCTATTTACTTGCCTCCCCACGAGGGCAGATTTAAACACAAGCTCGGGTTTTAATGTAGGAGCAGAAAACATGAAGTGTAAAATCAGAACAGATACTACACTTTATTTTTAGCCAAAAGACCAAGTGAGGCTGTCAAGTAAATAAAATGTTTCCAAAATTCATGTTGAGAATAAAAGAAACTATTTATCATACCTCATGACATAGGCTTGATTAAACAAATACAGCCTTACTACATCACACACACATATATATATATATATATATATATATATATATATATATACAGGGTGGGCCAAAATAAGGGTCCTATCTTTAAATTTGAATAACTTGAATTTGAATAACTTCCACAAAATAAAAGTTAAACTCACCAAACTTTATGTGTGTGTAGACTGACCCTTCCGAGATTTTTTGAAATAAACAAAACAAATTTTAGCCGAAAAACACTTCTTAAAACTTACAAAAACTAAAGTATTGTTTTTTACACTGTTTTGAGTTTTTTAAGCAAAAATAATGTTTTCTAAATGAGTGTGCGTTCCTTAGGGCTAATACGGCTCATGCTTGCTTCGGAAGGGGTCCTTTACTTATTCTAAAAAAAAAAATTTAAAAAATCAATAAATAAAAAAGTTATGAATTTTTAAAAATAGGACCCTTATTTTTGCCCACCCTATATAAAGAACAGAAAAATAAAGATATAATGTATACTGTTAAATTAGAACCTATCATGAAAGAATTTATGCTCAATATACGAGATAGAGCAATTATATAGACAAGTCAAAGATGAGAATAAAGATTGTAAAAATACAATATCTATTAAGTCATTTGAAGAAAGGAAAAATAAATTTATTTGATTTGAAACACCTTGTTTGGAGCAACTAAAGACATAATAGATTTTGTAGTTTTACAATCTTTAGTCTCATCTTTTACTTGTCTATATATATACATATATATATATATATATATAATATTTATAAATAAATATTAATTATTTATTACCTACAGACATCGATGTTTCATGCTTACGCAATCTTCAGTGCAGGAAGCTAATTCCCGACGGTCCACGGGCGCAAACTCTGACTACAAATCGCCACTGATTTGCAGTCACGAGAGTTACCAGTTGGCCACCAGACATTAGCTTAGAATTTTAGGAGGAATTTAACTTTGTAAATACCAAGTCGGCGAGTATTCACAGCAAGCGGTGAAGAGTGATCTAACAGCAACAAATCGTGGCATGCAGAAGTCTGGTGATGCCTGGGGTTCAACATTTTGATTGTATGCCCTAAAACCTTCAGTATAAGTCCTAGTACTGCGAAATATTATGAAAAAGGGAGATAGTTTTAATATGATTGGATGGCCCTTAATTTAGATGCCCGGAGCCCCTGCCCCGCTTCCCCTACATGCCACTGTATAAGCAGTATTTAAAGATAGTATAGCTAGTTATAGAATATGTATAGAATTGGCCGTGCTAAGAAAACCATCTTTGAGCTAACACCAACATTTCTCTACACTTGCTGTCTGATAATCCTTGCTGACCTCTTTCGGCAAGAGCAACCAGTTTGAGGCCCACGGATGGAAATCAGACCTGACATGATAGAGATGGAACTAAGATTTAAATTCTTTCTGGAGATTTATGCAAAAGTAAAAGGAAGGCAAAATGGAAGAAAAAAAAAAAAAGGAAGAATGCCTTGGTAACTTCCTCCATAATCTTTGGAAACTTTTCAAAATTACGAAAGCCTTATTTGTTTTATGATCTGTCTGCTGCTCATCGAAGTGAAGAATAACCCAATGTTTAGTGCCAGTTCATAGATTTCTGCTTGAATTTCTCTTACGACTCTGCAACAGGAAGATCGATAAAACAGAAAAACAATATCTCCGAAAGAATATTTCCATCCTATCAAATCCATTGAACTATTACAGAATTGTTTACAACCAGGCAACGCCCATAATCTTTCGCCGCTATATTTTTTTTAGCATGTGATGCCAAGCTGAAAACATTTTAAATATTTACACCATTCATGATAAGATACAGCACAGAATTCTTCCCAGCCAATCAGCATCTCCCATGGTTTTATCGTATGTGTGGCATATTAAAATGATTGGTCTATTACACGCAAAACAATCTTATTTCTACAAATTGAAAACCAACACTGATAAATGCATAGATTTAATAAACTCTAGAAAATGGTCTAATTATTAGGTTGTTACAAAAATAATCGCCGATTTCAGGAAAATACATTTATTCTTGAAAAATTAACAGTAGAAATGTCAAAATATGAGCCTTGAGCAGCTATGCATCTTATGTTCACGGTTATCATAATAGATCCACTTTTCGTCACTATTCGGCCAAGAAAGAGGTCATTGGTGTTACAGACAGAGCATCGAGCACACTTCAAACGGTCTAAGTTTTTTATGCTAATTGACCTCATGAGGAACCCATTTATCAAGCTTTTTCACCTTTCCAATACTCTGTAAATTACGTGAAACTGTTGCAGTGCTGACTGTAAGTATCTGGGACATTTCTTTGACACTCTGGCATGGATTTTGCTCAACAAGTGCCTGCAATTGTTCATTGTCAAGATTGCACGGCCGTCCTTTACCTTCTTCATCTTCAAGGCTCTCATCTCTACTACGGAATTTCTGGAACCACCTTCGTACTGTCCGATCGATTGTGGATCCATTTCCCTATGCTCTATTGATATTGGTAGAAGTTTTGGAGGCATTGTACGCAAGTTTGAATTCATGCAACATAAGAATGCGAAAGTCCTGTTTTGGCATGTTCATTATTGAGGGTCTTCTATGCTTCAAAATGACTTTCTATCTGAAAATAAATTATTATTGAGAACACATTAATTATTATATATGCTAAAATTTAAATAAACTACAAATTCTGTATTTAAATGACTTTTTAAAACCCAGCACTTCAGGCGGCCATTATTTTTGTAATGACCTAAGTAGGTCACATGTCTACTTGGATACATCAAAACATTCAACATGAACAATCTGGACAAAAATTAAATCCAAAGATTCATCTGAAGACAGGAAAATTTAGATTTAAATATTGCAAAGATGGTGTATTTTTTCAACATTGCAAGTTAAGCGGAAAATAATCTGCCCTACACTTTGTATTTATTTATTTAAAAAATTATTTTCAATCAACTTTGTATTTAGTCCGATCAACATTTTATTTTTTATTAGTTATAAATAAAGGTAGGTGGGTGAGCTTACACCCGCGCAGTCTTAAGTCCTCATACTGGCTACCCAAATATACTGGTGCACCGTCTTCTCACTGGTGCACCGTCTCCTCAGGCCATCCAGGGTGTCCCTCAGATTGCGGATGAGAGTACCCCTCTTTTTTAGGGTAGCTTTGAATAACCAATAAAAAGCCATGCACAAAGAGGAAGAAAACATGAAAAGATGAATAAATCAAAACATACAAACTGGCAGGCCGGCACCCAGGATAAAAAGGGCCCCTCAACTCGTTTATGCACCAGGCGGGAAGAGGTATGCAATGGTACAAACCTTTTTTCCTCTGAAAATGTTACTATGGACATGTCAGAGACCAGACAGGGACAACCACCAGGCCCTGATAAAGAAGACCCTGGCACCCAGACTCCACCACAAGCAACGACCAAAACAAGGAATACAAAGGGCCTAAAATCACAAAAGTGGTCAGTTGCACAAAAGAGGATATTACTGCACTGCTACCATTACTCAATGTTCGAGAAATGTAGCAGTAGCTCAAAAGAGATTCTAAACAAATACTAATAAAATAAGATATAAATATTTGGATATTCACCGGTGAAAAAAGGGCACTTCTTTCTCTTCTTTCTTTCGTTGCTGATCGACTTTCGACTATAAACAGAGAGTGAGAGAGAGAGGGGGGGAAGAGGGAGAGAGAGGGTAGAGGGGGGACAAACGACAGTCTGGTTTATGTATTCAATAGCTTCGTAATTTGTATCTGCTGCTGCGGGTCTATTGGTTAGCTTACCGTATTTAGGGACTGAGTTTGTGAGTTCGAACCTCACTCACTGCAGAATTATTTTTGCTCTGATTTTGTTCCAGAATAGACTTGAACATTTCAAATCAAGCAGATTGTTTAGGTTTGCTTTATTTATTTATTTATTTTTTTTTGTAATCTATGTAGTTTACGGAAATCAGGACCCCGGGCGACAACAACAAAACGACTCAAAAACCGAATTCAGACAACAAACATTTGTACATATGAAAGGTTTTATAACAATAATAAATACTTATTTTTACTGATGTTTCATGGTCAGAGTTAGGGTTATTCAATTCATGAGAATTTATGATGTTAATGAATGAAAAATTCAATTTAAATAAAAAGTTGGGTACAAAATTCCATGTCGGTTTGAGAGTTTGAAGAAGGCAAGAAACCAGTTCGAAAACTGAGTCACTTGCATGTGAGGCGAATGAGTTGGGTTTAGAATCAGTGCTCAACTCTCTGACCAGTTGAGCACTGAAATAAATAAATAAAGATAAAAGATAGATTTGCCTGAGCACATCAGCTTCGTTTGAAGAGACTTAGACTTTATTTCAATTATCTCTCTTTGTCATAGGACATACATTGATCAAATCTAATTCGGGGGCGGGGGGGGGGGGGGTATTTCCATGTTTTTTTTCTTATTATTTTTTACTTTTATTGCAGTTTCATTGATTTTAAAGAATCAAAATTCGTTTCTTTTTATTTCTTTTCATCAATTTATCTTTTCTAGAAGTGGTGAATTTTTTTTTTTTCGTGTCTGTCAGAAAATGTTTGAAGAAGCCTCCTCACCCTTCAAAAAAAGCAGAAGAAAAAAAAAATTACACACAATGAGTAAACAACAAAAAAACTGAAATCAATGAGAGATGAAAAGTCATTTGTTTCCACCATTCTAATAATTCTGATCGGAATTCAATATTGATAGAAAAACGAGGGTGGGGTGAGGAGGGGGGGGGGAAGAAAAAATAATTCGGTTTGTGGTTAAGAATCAAAGAAAGTATGAAACCAAAAAAAAAAGAAAAACAGACTTTTCATTATTTGGATCAGTGGAACTACTATTCTCATCTTGGATGTTATTCTCACAACGTTTCGGCCGATGTAATCTTCAGCCTTCTTCAGGTGTGTCTTGTTGAACTCGGTAATCTGTATGGAATTTTAAACGGAACTCTTTATTTAATCAACCGGTGTAGCTTGCTCTCATTCCATCAGCCATGACCGGGTAGAAGTCTTAAGTAATTTGTAATTGCACCCTTAGTATCGCATGTGGTGCAACGGATAAAAGTACTAAGTATAATCAATTCTAAGTGACAGTCTTCTGGAGGTTGAAGGTTCAATCCTCAGTGCGGGCGAGGCCAAGAATACAATTAAAAATTACTTAAGACTTCTACCTAGTCATGGCTGACGGAATGAAAGCAAGCTACCCCGTGGATTAAATAAAGGGTTGCATTCGAAATTCTGTACACATTTCCGAGTTTGACAAAATACTCCTGAAGAAGGCTACATCGGCCAAAACGTTGTGAGAATAAAATCCAAGATGAGAACAGTAGTCTGAATAATCCAAATAATACAAATTATCAATCCTCATCTCAAAAATTCCGAAACAGAATTTTATTCGTTTTGATACATTCTTACATCTCTATGGGTGGGATGCTCGGTTCGTCTGTCACATTTGAAATAATATTTTATTATTCTACTTGGCAGTTTACTTGCAAAAGACAAAATGTTGCATTGTTAACAAGACATAGTAGTGATTAACATGGTATCGTAAATTTATTTTCCTTCGTGATGTTTCTTTATTAATATCGTTTATGAAAGCTGTTATTGAGAAGAAGAAGACAGCGAGAAGAGAAGATGATAACTTTGGCTGCCACCTCACCTCTGCGACTACATTATTATTAAGATTTATGAAAAAGAGAAGATGGAAACCTCATGAGTGCGAATAGAGAAATACAACCTGCTGATTCTGTTGACAAAGTGAACACCCTAGTTACGTTACACAAAATTAATACAACCATTATATTTTTAGTTTACTCTTGATATAGGACTTTGTTCTCGATTGTATCACCAACTGAATGAAATAAGCAGGAAGAAAGTAATTTATTAGATACATCCGACTGCAGCGCAATGACAGACCACGATTACATGGATTTGCAATGTGAAATATGACCAAACCCAACACATCAGGTCAAATAGAATTTCTAAAAGCACTACATTTGCCCAGCATAAAGATTATCTTTGGGATGAATCAGTTACGCTGGTCTGGTCATGTGGAACGTTCGACCTCCTGGATAAACCATTGTAGAAGCATGGATGCCTTAAATTGGAGAAAGGTTGACCGGCCAAGGAAAACTTGGAAGCAAGTGATTAGGCAAGACCACACAAAGAGGAATCTGTAGACAGTTGACAGGCTGAACCGTGAGAACTGAAGAGTGAGCTTGCGTAAGATAAGAAAACGTCTGACCTCTGAACAAGGCGAAAGTGATGTTAAACGAATAGAAGATGAAGAAGAAAAAAGTCCATACATTTCTGGTAGTTCGGATTAGAAGAGGAGAGAAAACAAACTACTGCTACATGTTATCTATGCAACAAAACTCAGCTGTTTATGTGCTGAGTCGCTGTCTGGATGATCTGCTGAGGTCAAAGAATTGGTATACCATAGTGCTACATCAGGTGAGTTAAATTTTTATCTGTGTTTATTAAATTACGCTAAAGGTTTTGTAGAGAAGTAATACCCTTCCAAGATGGCCTATGTATAACATCCTCGACTGATCTTCATGCATACCAGTACTATGTCATACACAAAATATAGCCCCTCTTTTTTTTTTTTTTCAATTTTCTCATCTTTTTGTTTATGTTAGGGATGGGGTATCCTACTGGATGCCAGGCATTAACCTGCTGTTTCAGACTCGATATTTACATACTTCCCATATAAGAATGATGTGGCACAAGGCCGGACGGTGAGGAGAGTAAGCCAGCGCCCCTAAAGAAGGGGCACTCTAGCCTTTTAAAAATTGCCTGGGCAACCCAATCGGCATTCCTCGGTTGAGGCACCTTCACTTTGGAGATATTTTAGAATTTTGACCGTCCCTTTAAGTGCAGTTGTTTGGATCTCTCTTGCACTTGGTTCACCGGGTATATTCGCCAGGTATTTATAGAGCTCCCATGATTACTGGAATGATGGAGTTCTTCCGAAGATTCCATTTTTTTCATGTCATACATAAGAACTTTGTATTTAGTTATCTTCTCCTTCTCAGCTTTGTTTAAGCAAGCATCATTAAGGACACTGACTTCACCTAGGGTTGCTACTCTCTCCCTCTTGTCCCATATCACTATGTCCAGTTTGACAGCTTCGTTTTATAGGTACATAGCTGTAGGGATTGCATAGTTATAGTGGATGGTGTATGACTTATTTTCTAACAGTTCTTCCTGGTATATTTTCCCAGGACTTGCTGCTACACTGGATATTCAATTTTTTACAGAGGGCCCATTGTGTTGCAATGACTTCAACTAGCCTCTCTATAAGGAGTGGGCGTCTGTGCATGGTAAAGAATCACATCCTTCACAAGGGCATAAACAGAACATGGCGGATCCAGAGGAGTAAACCTTGAACAGAACTCTCTCTATTCTTTACTGGTAGTTGTAGGTCCTCTGGCGGCCATCAACAAATGGGTATTTCGGCAGAGACAACACCGCAGTCTCATGGAAGACCATTCTTGACAATGTAATGGGAAGGTGTATTACTCTAGGGAGCTGAGAATCATAAAGTATAAAGAATATAGTTTTTTTTTCAAGCATGTGACAGAGCCAAAACCGACTTCGAAATCTAGTGGGGGATGTCCTCTTCTCTTCCCTACACTCATTCTCTCACAGAAGAGATATTACTAGTCTTTCTCTATTCTATCGTTATTTTCATGGGAGGTGCTCGACTGAGCTCAAATCTATGCCGACCCCCCCCCCCCCTTGTAAAACATTCACAATAATAACCCGCCTAGCTACTAATAGTGTCAATGATTTCCCTTCCTTACTCTGCGTGCTCAAGACGAAACGAAACTTCCATGGGTAGAGCTTCTTTCTTAGAACTGCCCGTCCGTGAAACACAATGCCACCAGCCTGCTTCCCTGTCGACTACAATATGGTCGTCTTCAAGTCCAATGCAAACAAGTTCTTTTTGAACCGTTCCCCGTAAATAATCAATTTCTGCCCTACTACAACCATCGTGCCGGTGAACGCGATGTTGTCTCACCATCCACCAGTCAAACTCTTTAACCCCTATCCTCGAGTGGTCCTTGGGCCTTGATAAGTGGTGTAAGTGGTGTTTAATGTAAAAAAACAAAAACAAATGTGGCGAAGTTCTCTAGAATATGCACCTGTTTTTTTTAATAATAATGAGTCATCACTCACCAAGGCCAAAAGCCATTCAAGGATAAGGGTTAATGAGATTGTCAGATGATGAACGATACTATGAGAGGATTACGGCATTCCTGTGGCGATGTGTTTCAAAAATGGGAAGTTCTTGGAAAGAAACTCTGCTCATGGAAATTTCGTGCAGTTTCAGGTACACAGGGGAAGAAATGAAAGCTCTTTGCAGTGGTGGTAACTAGACGAGTTCATGCTGTGAATGTTTCACAGGGAGGTAGAGAAATTCTTCTTGACTGGAATAATTTAAATTTTTTCCCTATCCAGAATGCACCATTTTTAAAAAGAACGACCTTGTGTCGAACTTTGCCCTCTTGTGGAGGCAAGTAAATAGGGACAGGTTGCTAATATAGCAGAGAAATTAATCAAAAGCAAAAGTGACGTCTCAGATTTTGGCCGGATAAAAACAGACCAAACCGATACGAGAATTAAGCTATTTTTTTTTTTTAAATCAAAGAGAAAACTATTGTCTTGATCAATAACTTGCTGATTCTCTTTCTTCGGACGTGGAAGATGCATTTATGCATTGAATGATGCATCCTATTATGTATTGTTTCTTTGGCATCATGCCACGGGTGACCTGATAGGCATTCTGGCAATGCTGCATGTAGATGATTTCATATTCTGTGGAAATGATCTATTTAATAAAAATGTCATCTCACAATTGAAAAAGATATTCAAAATTGGAAAGCATGAAAATGGAACATTCAACCAATGTTAGTTTGTTCGTTACATAAATCCAGTCATGGACACATGTCAGTTTGTCCAAACCACCATCTTTGTTTTCCCAGCCAATAACCAACAACAAGCAAGGAAGATCACTCTGAGAAAACTTACACCCAAGAAACATAACTCTTATATCTCAATACAAGGGAGATAACTTAACATTGCTGGTGTCTTCTTGTGATGACTACAGACCCAAAAAAACAAAACGAAAGTAAAACAAGTCATCACATGTAGTGCACTGCGGAAAACGGTGGTTTGTTCCTTTTAACACCTCTAAAACCAAGCTTCTCTCCTTTCACCACCAACGCTCGAATCCCTGTTTTGCCACAGTCGAAATGAATGTCTCTCTCTCTCTCCTCAAAGAAGCCATTATTTTGATAAGGTCCTAGGTCTGACGTTTATCCTGGATCTAAAATGGAAGATGTATATCTTAATCTGTTGCTAAGGTCACTGGAAAATGGTTGGATCATTCTACCGCTCCAGAATTCGATCCTCTACCTGTATAAAAGTCAGAAACGTCCAAAGATGGACTAGTGCTGCCACATCTGCGCATGAACTCTTTCCTGCCTCGACAGATTACAAAATTGACTTCAACATCTGGTAGGAAGTGATCTTTTCTCTTCCCTACAAACCCCCTTCTCACAGAAGAGACGTTGCTAGTCTCTTTCTGCTTAATCGTTATTACCTTGGAAGGTGTTCGACTGAGCTCCAATCGTTGGTCCTTCCTTGGAAGACATTCACCTCAAGAACTCGTTTTTCTACTACATTGGAAAAAGACTTTCTCTTCTTCCTCCATGTGACTAGCATCAGGCGGAATTTTCATAAAGGTTCTTTGCAAGGACTTCCCACCTGTGAAACACATTTCCGCGAGACTGCTTCCCTACTGATTACAACTTGGTCATCTTCAAGTCCAATACTTGTTAAAAACCACCCCATCACCCCATAAGTAATAAGTTCATACCATTGATCAATGTTAGTAACTCCCTGAATGCGTCTCTATCGTATCAAAGAACTGCCGAGTGTGATAAAATGACGCCGAATTGTTCCTTGAAAATACCGTACTTTCCTTTCCTCTCTATTGTCACGCATGTGAACAACGCGATGTTCACCACAAAACTGACACCGTCGATCAAAAAACCCTGCTTTTTATTTACCTTTCTTCGCCCCTAACCGCACCTAATTTGCAGAATGCAACCCTCTCGTGATGCGGGTATCGCTTCCTGTAATTTAATGGCCGTGGGTTTGCGCCTGCGTGTGACGACTGTTTCCTTCCGCGCCGTCACTACACTCCCATAGTTTTCCTTGTCCTTTAGCGGGCAAAGATTTCAGTCTCATTACACCTTATCCTCGAGTGGCTTTTGGCCTTGATAAGCGGAGACAAGATAATAATAAAAAAAATATGTTATTTGAATTATTCGAACTACTATTCGTTTCGGCCGATGTAAACTCTGATATTCTTCGGGTGCATCTTTTCGAACATGGGAATTGTCATGTCGAACTCGTGAACCTATACGGAATTTCAAAGTGAACATTTTATTTAATCCATATGAACACGTCACACAAAAGAGAAACGGCGCTCATTACACTTCTAACTAGTCATGGCTGACAGAAAGAGAATAATCTACCTCGTCTCCAGATTTGTATCTGTGGGGTTATCTCAAAGATAATATCTTCCAAAACAATCCCCAGACTATTTCTAAACTGAAGAAGTCCATCACATCCGAAATCAAATTAGAGCCAAGAGAAGAGAGTACGTCATTAGAGTTATTGACAATTTGCACGTCGTATCCAGGTGTGATTAACATTGAATAGCAAATTAGACATTCATGACTGAAACTTGGTGGAAAAGTCAGGCATAAATTGAAGTTGTTTATTTACTTGTGAGATAGAGTGAGAGAAAGAGAGAAAGAGAGAAAGAGAGAGAGAAAGAGAGAGAGAGAGAGAGAGAGATACTGTGTGTGTTTGGAAACATAGGGTCAAAGGCATAT
>OY744526.1:19322662-19357662 GCA_963556195.1 Sepiola atlantica | reverse complement strand
AAGAAATGAACAGAAAGAAGAAATCAATTTTTCCTTTCACTTGCAATTTAGAAATAGATCACAACTTGTTGAAAATCAAGTCAGTCCCCCTAAAAAAATAAACAAAAAATGCTAAATATTTTGTCCAGGAAATAAAAAAAAATATTGCAAAACAGAACTATTTGTTATATTAAACTCAAAACAAACATTGAATTAAAAAAAAATAACAGATAATAGTTAATCAATAAAATGTCCTTTTTCAAAACTAATATGCAAATTAGTTAACATTGCAACTTATTTCGCGTATACATAAGCAGTATATAAAAAAGATGGGGTGTCTATTGTGTGAAGTTGAATTAACTTGAAACAGGCCGTTTTGACTCCATCGTTAGTGTGAGAAGTGGGCCCCACTTTAGCATTTATTCATTTTATATATAGCAGACCAAGATTCGGCTAGTCAATTTTTACAGAGCAGCAGTGATCCCAGAACTGGCTGTTTGCATTCAAAAGATTGAATAATGCCTGACCCCAGCTTTTCTTCTTCAACAGAATATCAACCGTGCTTGCCGATGCCTACGTCTTCTGTGCTCTTAATCATTAGACCATCTAAACCTCTGTGCATAAAATGTTATTTTCTCACAAAGAAAAATTACCTACTTTTTCTGATTTGTTTTCGTTTTTACATTTATGTTTATAGAACGATATAAGGAAAAAAATGTTTCATGAAAAATAAAGAACAACAAAGAAAAATAACGAATGTTAACTTGACAAATCAGGGGATCCTTTCAGAAGCCATTTTGCAAAAAAAGGAAAATAAAACAATACATAGTAACAAAATAATAATAACAATAATAATAATATATATATATATATATATATATATATATATATATATATATATATAAAATACAGAAATTCAATGTAACATCAGTACCGTCGGTTTCAAAGCGGGAGGTTAATCCGATTATCGTCAGCTGATAAACATAAATTTCTAAAATGTTCATCAGTTTATTGGCTAAGATCAAAGTGTAGTATCTGTTCCGATGGATACTGCACGCCTGTCCTGTGCAGTTCTAGGAGGTCCACCCTCCCAGGCTTCGCCTCCCCTCTTTGGGGGGGAGTAAGTTTATTGCTTACTGTCTGAGGCGCCCCTACCGGGGAATGCCGACGGGGCTGCCCAGGCAATTTTTAAATGGCCAGAGTGCTCACCTCTCGAGCGCTGGCTTTTAACCCCACTTGCTCGACCCGAGCTTGGGTCACATCTTACTTGTGCGAGTAAGATAAAACTGTCCTTGTGCCTAACTCCTAGCGAAGGAGTAAATAAATATCAGCTGACGATAATCGGGATTAACATCTCGCTTTGAAACCGACGGTACTGATGTTACATTGAATTTCTGTATTTTATAAATAAATATTTATGCTCTTAATCCTTCGAAATTTCGGATTTCTTACTTAATCGAGCACTCTGTTGGGGTTTTCCTGCCCTACCACACAGTACTTATATATATATATATATATATATATATATACATACATACGGCATAATCACGTTGACACACCGGTTCCTGTTACATCACAGAAGTTTAGCGACGTTGAGTTTGGTCAGTACAAGATGGGTGACCATTTAGAAATATCAGGTGCTATATGTGCTCTCCGCTTATCTCGGCATTGTTTCCAGTCGTTGCCACTGGAATCAAGCAGTGCTGACTCAGGAGAGGTGTGCTAAAGGATTGCGCAACCCTTACTTCACAATTACACGTGCAGCTACCCTTACAGGGTGTATCCATTGTCTCTCAATATATGTATAAAAGTTATGTTTTGTTGTTGACTTTTTGGCAGTAATGACAGCTTATGAAAGCTATCTTATGGTGATTCACTTCCTAAGTGATTGAGAGAGTTAACTCCCTTACATGCATTGTCTGCGTTATGTCGCCCCATTAAGTGACGTATTTATTTCGCTGTTTCTACAGCTCTTCAGAAACACGTATATATTGATAAGTATTTTATCTATAAATAAATAAATACGTCCCTGAATGGGGAGGCGTAACGCAGACAATTCATGTAAGGGAGTTAACTCTCTCAATCACTTAGGAAGTGAATCACCATAAGATTCATTTCATAAGCTGCTATTATCGCAAAAAAAAACCCAACAACAATAAAACATAACTTAAATGATAAAATATCATACATATTCTAGGCAAGGCTTCGTAGCTCACTGGTAACATTTTCAGACTACACACAATGTGGTCATGGGTTTGAATCTTGCCATTGTTAACCATTCTGAAGAGCTGTAGATACAGGGGATAACACCCTTAAAACTTCGAATATATCCATTTTTATATGAAATTTGAATCATATGTATCAAATGTTCTGGTTGCGAATCTCTACGTCATCTTCTATGTGCTGAATACCTACGTGACCCCACTTCTATGGGGACAGAATCCCCTTAAAACTTTAAATACGTATATCCGATTTTAATGAAATTTAAACCATATGTATAAGACACTGATTCAGACAGTTTTCCAACATTTCAGCTTCTTCTAACTATATTAGGGAGGGGGAGGTGAAACAGAATGAGGAGGGGGAGTACAAAGAAAGAAAGTAATATGGTGTTATGAGCATAAAGAAAAAGTACATAGTAGTGATCCTCAGTCAATCCCGAGCAACGTCAGGTCTCCCTGCTAGTATGTATATATATATATATATATATATATATATATATGTATATATAACTTCTTTTGTAAGATGTTGGGAAAAATCCCAGCAGAGTGCTCGATTAATTGAGAATCAAAATTAAGAGCATAATATTTATTTACTTATTGGTACAGAAAAATTAGTACCGTCGGTTTCAAGCTCAGAAGGAATTAACCATCCGGCTCTCTTCAGCTTATGTTGTCACGTATATGTGACAGACGTGACAACATAAGCTGAAGAGAGCCGGATGGTTAAGTCCTTCTGAGCTTGAAACCGACGGTACTAATGTTGTACCAATTTTTCTGTACCAATATATATATATATATATATATATATATATATATATATATATATATATATATATATATATATATATATACCTGGATGTGTTTATGTATGCATATGTAATTTGGCATTTTTCCTGCATTCATGAGAAAAGAAAAACTCATTCATTGATTTGCAAATGCTGTTTGACTACAGCTGTTCACTAATCAAGCGCTATTATAAACATGTCTGTGATGAAAGACCTTTTTTTTAAAGAAGCTGATCAATGTCATAAATAAAGTAAGGAAGGCCACAAAAGTAAAAAAACAAAAGTAAAAAATAAAAAACAAAACAGGCATTTGATATTGATTCAGTGGCAAGCTGAGGTTTTTGTGCACCCAAGCCAGGGTTTTTGCACTTGGGTGTTTTCATATTTTATCTTCTCTCGGCTTGTACATCAATATCACATCTCACACTTCAACAACGATAAATAAAAGCTTAACAGTATTTATTTGTTGCATATTTTCAAAACGCAAGAAAAGAAGTTGCTTTTATACGTTCTTGAAAATTGCTAGGCATTCGATGAAAATTACACAGTACATAGGACATATTTAAGGACTTCTTCTTCTTCTTCATCTTCTTGAGTCATTCGACGCCAGTAAGCATAAGTGAAATGTAAACAAATTCTGAGCTCCAGAGCTCTCGATCGGCCATTGACAACAGCAAGTCGGTTCCTGACAGACCAGTTTCCCCTTTCGATGATCGCCTTCAGTGTGAACGACGGACGACCAGCTTTTCTCTTTGCATCTGGTGACCACAGTCGGAGCCTTCCTGCAGGTTCATTATGACGAGTGACGTGTCCTGCAAGTGCTAGTCGTCTACTCCTCACAACTAACACACGAGGCAAGGATCCGTACAGTGACTTGTTTGTGTGATGACTTTTCCAGGAGATGTTAGAAGCTGCTCGTAGCATTCTGGTAAACGTACCATCTAGTTGCTTTCTACGTGCCATGTACAGTGTCCATGATTCCCGACCCGTACAAAAGGATTGACAACTTTTGTTTTTTTGGTTCCCTTCCTGATTGGAGACTTCCACACTTTCTGTAACGAATGAAGGACATATACAAGATGACCGAAAACAAGGCACTCCGTAGAATCGTTAATAAAATTCACAATCCTTTCTGCAACCCTAGCATATTTGATACAAATAAACTTCAAATTATGCCTGACTTGTCCACCAAGTTTCAGTCATGAATGTTTAACATCCTTTGTTTTTATCGTCATTCAGTAATAAGTGTTATAGTGTGATGGTGATCTACCCTATTTCGGGAGTAGATGGACTCTTCCAGAGACTATGAATAGAGTTACGACAAAGTGTCGTGGCAGTCATAGCCACAGTAGCGGACGCAGACTTTCTGTAACATACTATTCTGTACTTCTGTAAATACACTCTTGTGAATATACCACCGTTGTGTCTTAATTATTATCGGCCTTTCAAGGTCACAACAATAAGTGACACCTGGATACGACTTGCAAAATTGTCAATAACTCTGACGCACTCATCTCTTAACACTTCCCTTATTTTGGTTGTGGCGGCCCGCTTCAGTTGAGAAATAGTTTGAGGATGGTTTAATAGATAGACATTATAATTCATATGCTCTCATAGATAAAAATCGGGAGGTTGGGATAAGGTTCGGTGAGTGTGAAGGAAATTCAGGGTCACATTTTCTATTGATGAGACACTCATTTAAGTATATGCTTTACTAACCTGGCCTTTTGGCTAAGATCAAAGTGTAGTATCTGCAAACATGGATACTGCACCCCATAGACTGGTATTGTCTTGGCATTCGGGGCTTGATTTATGCCGGTCTATGGGTCTGTCCTGTGCAATTCTAGGAGATCCACCTTCCCAGGCTTTGCCTCCCTTCTTTGGGGAGGAATAAGTTTATTGCTTACTGCCTGAGGCGCCGCTTTCGGGGAATGCCGACGGGGCTACCCAGGCATTTTTTAATGGCCAGAGTGCTCACCTTCTCGGGCGCTGGCTTTTCAAGCCCCACTTTCCCGACCCGACCTTGGGTCACATCTTACCTTGTGGGAGTAAGATAAAAACTGGCCTTGTGCCTAACCTCCTGGAGAGGAGGTAAATAAATCATATCATTGAACAGGGATAAAAAAAAACTGTTGGACATTTACAACTGAAACTTGGCGGACAAGTCAGGCATAGACTGAAATTTATTAGTAATCAATATGATTGGATTGCAGAAAGGATTGTGAATTATATTAACGATTACATATGGATGGCATTTTTCTTTGGGGGTAGAGGGGGGGGGTCACCCTGCATGATTATTTCTTTTTTATCAAGCAGCCCCCTAATTGTCTTTCGATAGTTTTATTCTATCTGTTTGCTAGTACTACAGAGCAGGTGTTACTTCAGGGTTTTTATTCTTCTAAATGTGTTTCCCTATTTTTTTTATGGAAATTGCTCGAGACAAGGCGTGAAGCCACTTTATGTAAAGAGGCTATAACCCCCCCCCCCCAAAAAAAAACCCTACTAGTTCAAGGTCAAAAACTAGCTAACGATAAGTGCTAGATGAATAGATTCCGACCCAGAAAACAGCAGTTCTTCCCCCTTTGTCAGAAACATCGCTCATGGAATGTGAGGACGAACAGTCAAAATAAGAGAAGAATAATGAAATTGTATTATTATGGTATCCATTTTTTATTTTATTTAGGGTAACATAAACTTCTCATATTTATTGAATGAGTATAGAACACGAAAAACTTGTCTGCGCTCTAAATAAACAGGGTCGCCAATTTTTGCGTCTTTCGATGGAGTTGAAGAAGCCTGTTAAGTATGTTTTCATTCAAAACCGAAGGATTAGTACAATTTCTTTTTCCCTGTCCATTATCTTTCCTTATTCATCTGTAATCGCTATACATTATATATAATATTTTATTTTTTAATTTATTTATTTATATATGGTGTTACAGAAGATCAAGTGAAGACAACATGATACCGTCGGTTTCAAGTCAGCGAGTGTTTAAATCTCGCCAATTATCCTCAGTCATAGCTGATAAGTCCTGTTTGGAATATTGGGAGATCACACGCTGTGATAATCGGACACGTTATGTTTATTTTTTCTATTAAGGGCGTTAATTCAGTGTGTTTTTCAGGAAGTTATTAAAGTTATAAATTGAAATAAAATTTCTCATAAAAATAAAATTAGGGGTAAAAAAATATTATAATAAAAACCAACGATAATAATATTAACAATGATAATAATAATAATAATGATAATATTAACAATGATAATAATAATAATAATGATATTAATGATGATGATGATGATGATGATGATGATAATAATAATAATATTCACCACCACCATCATCAGGGTTTTTGATAACTCTCGGAGGAGGAACCCTTCTTTGGTTTCGGACACCTTATTGGTGACAACCATTCGGGTTTTTTTTTGCCATAGTCGCCACGCTAAGCACTGTGGGTTGGCAACGCTATTTGCCCATAGCTAGGTGCTATACAGTGCCTGGTATTTCCAAATGGTCACCCATCTAGTACTGCCCAGGCTCAACATTTCTTAACTTCGGTGATCTTATGGGGGAACCAGTATATCAACATGATTATGCCGTATTATTATTATTAATAATAATAATATCAATAATATAAATATAGGACGAAGGGTGCTCGTATTTTTTCCTTTTAACTAAGCATAAATAATATTTTATTTCCCGACTCGGGAATTGCGTATCCCTGTGTAATTGTTCTATGTGTGTGTATCTGCCACTCCAAAGATATGTATGATCTGTGTGCAATTTTATTAGACAACGATTTAATCCCCCCCCCCCCCCCCACCAAGTGATGGTGTCAATAGCGTAATATATGCCCCACTTAAATTTTGCAGCCGAGACCGCAGAAACCTTGATTTGGGTTAGGGTTAAGGTTTGGGTTAGAGTTAGAAATTAATTGAACACAAGTTGCTATTTTACTGATAGCTGGAGGGAAGATTATGGGTTCATACCTTTCCAAACAGTATTAGTGCATAAATGATGAGGCAAAATCTGGCAGGATTTGAACTCGGCATAACCAATTCCATAGTCCGCGGAGGTATCCATTAGGCAAACAATACACTGCCCCATCATGAACAGTTCAAAATAATGACAATAAGCAAATAATAAAAGGGTGATATTTCCTACTTCCCTGCAGGTTACAACACGGTCGTCTTCAAATCTAATGTCAACACATACGTGTCATAAGTGATCAAATTTTGTTCATTCCATTCATCATCTTCAATCCTTTCATAATCTTCTTCATCATTCAACTGACAATCTATCCATCTCATTAACACTTATCCTTAATTGGCTTTTAGCTTTGATAAGAGATGACTTATGAAGTAAAAATTAAAAAAATAAAAGATTGGAAAGAGAATTGGATAAGGATAATGAAAGATTAAAAAGATGGAAAAGAGATTTTAAAGATAAAAGGCAGATGAGGAATGGAAAGAGGAAGAAGATAATGAGAGTGGGAGTAGAAATTGTAGTTAGAGGAGGTAGGAGGATGTAGAAGTGGGAGGTAGGAGGACTATGGTCGTTTCTAAAGCTATAAAGGTGACAGGAAGAGGAAATGGCAACAGCTATAGTGGGAGTAGTATAAGTAGGAAATATGATAGTAGCAGTGGGAGAAAAGGTGACAGTGATAGTAGAAATAATAATGGAGGTAGCAAAGAGCTAATGTTAATTCCGATGTCGTTTTATTATTCAACTATAGCCTTTTTGTCTCCTTTCCAAATCAGACATAACTTGTTTTGTATTCTGTCAGTTAATCTTTTATCTCTCGATCATCGTTTCATTGTTGCGATCATCCAACATATAAAGTTATCTTGTCGGATTTTCAAACTCAAACCCAAATAATCTTTATGCTGACAAAACAAACTTTGCATCTAGCAAGACAATCTTCATTTGTTATTGTTGTATCATGTTATTGGCAATATAATACTTTGCCACAATTTATTTAAAAAATTATTTAGTTTTTAGTTCGGCTAAGACAATCTGATAATAACTTTGAACTAATCGCTGAAAAATGAAATTCAGCGAGGCTAATAACTCATTTTTAATTGAAGAATGTCATAAGATTTGTCTCCCTTACAACTAAAATTTTCTTTTCTTTTTCTGTATAAGTTTTAAAAATTTGCAAACAAATAAAAATTCACTGCATCCTGGCCAACTCCGGGTACGCACTACTAGTCTTTTATAGTATTAAATCTCTTAGTCCGTAATAGAGTCATTCAGAAAACGGTACATTTTTAGCATGAACATTACTATGATTCCCAAGTTGACCTCCCCATCTCTTGTGCCATCCTAGTAATGGGTCCGGCGCTCTTGCCTTGTGAATCAGGTCGGTTGGAAAATGATGGAGGGTGTGGCCAAACCATTGGAGTCTATGAAGTTCGCAATAATCTCCATGCAACTTTCTATTTACTAATGAGTCACCACTTATCAAGGTTAAAAGCCACTCGAAGATAAGGCTCAATGAGATGGATGGATTGTCAGCTGGATGATGAAGAACATTATGAAAAGATTGAAAATGATGAATGGAATGAATGAAATTTGATTACTTATTTGTTGCCATTGGTTTTGAAAACGACGATGTTGTAGCCTGCAGAGAAGAAGTCCCATGGTAACGTTTTTCACAGACGGGTTGTTTTTGAAAAGAAACTCACCTAAATCCCCCCCACCCCTCGTTCTTTAATTATGCTGTAATATATCAGAGCAGCATTCATATCCGTGAATAAAAGACTTTTTTTTTATAGAAAACAAGAAGAATACCCGTCCCAGGACAAGTATAAGCAATATGTACAGGGTGGGCCAAAATAAGGGTCCTATCTTTAAATTTGAATAACTTGAATTTGAATAACTTCCACAAAATAAAAGTTAAACTCACCAAACTTTATGTGTGTGTAGACTGACCCTTCCGAGATTTTTTGAAATAAACAAAACAAATTTTAGCCGAAAAACACTTCTTAAAACTTACAAAAACTAAAGTATTGTTTTTTACACTGTTTTGAGTTTTTTAAGCAAAAATAATGTTTTCTAAATGAGGGTACGTTCCTTAGGGCTAATACGGCTCATGCTTGCTTCGGAAGGGGTCCTTTACTTATTCTAAAAAAAAAATAATAAAAAAAAATCAATAAATAAAAAAGTTATGAATTTTTAAAAATAGGACCCTTATTTTTGCCCACCCTGTATAACATTAGCTTTTAATTTTATTTTTTTCTTTGCAGCACATCCTCTAAATGGAAAATTTTACAAATAATAATGAGCCCACATTACTCACCATGTTGCCTAGAATACGTATCCCATAATTCATAATGATAACTTTATTAGTTTAGGAGTTTACGCAGCACATACATATTAATGATGATCACTCATGTGCACCGGTCCGTTTAAGATAGCTATATTATATAGTACAATTTTAAATGGGCCGGTACATATGAGTGAGCGTCAATAATATGTACGTGCTGAGTAAACTCCTAAACTAATGAACTTATCATTATGAATTATGGGATACGTATTCTCAGCAACACGGTGAACAACGTGGGCACATTATTTATTTTTTTGCAAACTTTATCATTAAGGAGTCTGCTCTCAAACTCGCATCCCCTACCCAAAAAGAAACTGTTAAAATAAACGAGATACAAAAAATTAAAAAGAGAAAAGAATTGCTGTACATCAAATTTTTTCTCTTTTTAATTTTTTGTATCTCGTTTATTTTAACAGTTTCTTTTTGGGTGGGGATGCGAGTTTGCGGGCAGACCCCTAAATAATAAAGTGCCCATGTTATTAACCGTGTTGCCGAGAATATGTATCCCACAATTCATAATGATCAGTTCATTAGAAATATATAAACATATACACATACTTAACTTTATATATAGAGAAAAGAGATATCTTTTTACAAAAGAGAAAAAAATCAACTTTACTCTATTTCTTACATGTATGGTCTTCCATAGTGAAAATTTCTGAGCTACCTTAAACTGAAAATGACTTTACGATGTTTCGAGTAGTGTTCATGAGAAATGTCACATGCTTCTCGAAAAAGGTTGCCGATGCATGGTAGAGAGGAACAAATCTGTTGGGAGCCCGGCAGGACATGTTTCCGTTAACATTTGACAAGGTGTGTGGTGGTCCGGCATCGGAGCTGAGACCTGCAAAAGTGGAATTTGTGTGTTTGGCTTTTGTAAGTATGGATGTCTAAAAAGACAATAATTAGAAACAATAAGGAGAGTAGAAAGTGGACCTTGGGTTTATTTTCGGCAGCCTAGTAACTCTCACTTCCCTTTTTTGTCCTTTAGTCCTCACATTCAATGAGCGATGTTTCTGACAAAGGTGGAAGAATTGCTGTTTCCTGGATCGGAATCTATCCATCTAACACTTATCGTCGGCTAGTTTTTAACCTTGAAGTAGTATTTAAAATTTTTTTAGCTTCTTACATCAAGTGGCTTCATGCCTTGTCTGAAGCGATTTCCATAAAAAAAAAAAATTATTAATGTGTTACTGAATTTTTGAGATGATGATTGATAATATGTATTATTTGGATTGTTCGAACTACTGTTCTCATCTTGGGTGTTATTCTCACAACGTTTCGGCCTATGTAACCTCCGATCTTCTTCAGGTATATCTTTGACAATGGCTGTTATTGGCGAATGGTGAAAAAAGTATGCTTTTATTTTTTTTTTCCAACTAAACAATGTCGTTAGAATTAAAAATGTGCAATGTCTTTATAAAATGGAAAGAGCGTTGAGTCGTTTCCATTTTCGGTCAGAGGTTACATCGGCCGAAACGTTGTGAGAACAACACCCAAGATGAGAACAGTAGTTCGAACAATCAAAATAGTACAAATTATTGACGTGTTGCTTCACATTTGAAATTCATGGGTAATATCCCGGCCGCTATTTCCGGAGTAGATGTCGAGTTGATAATAATGTTGGATTATCAATGAATCTACACATAAAAAGACGATTATGGAATCCTCCAACGATCCGATACAATGCATCAGAGTTCTTGCCATGGATAATTTCGGTGCTAAAACTTGCTATTTTACTCATATATTGAGTGAGTTTGACAGATTGGCATAAACGCTTTGAAGATATTAGCTAATCGAGGAAATGGTCCAATGATGTATTGCTAAAAGGTGAAACGCCTTGTTATATGTTGTGCTAGGTCAGAACCGTGCCTATAAATACGCCCGTTTTATAGTCTTCAATTGAATTGAAAGGAAAATATTGGAAAGGGCATTATTTTTGTGTGTGTATATATATATATATATATATATATATATATATATATATATATATATATATATATATAAGAAAGGAAGGATGAAGGTAATCCGATGTAATGGGAAATGAAAAAGGAAAAACCAAAAAGAATGTTTTTTTTTATATATTCATCAACGTTTCGTCTTTATTTGTAAGACTTCCTCAGAATGATAATTTTAAGAAAAATGTCATGCAAGTACGTGAAAATATTGGGTTGACATGATGGGTTGATGAGAAAAATTAGTAGCCACTACTGGGTGCGCAGGCCCGAGGTCTGGGCTTAGTGAAGTCAGTAGCATGGAATAAAATTAATGAGGATGGTTCTGAGTGAAAAAGTGGAGGGGTGGGGGTGAACGGAAATAATGTGGATGGCTGTTAGTGAAGAAGTGGAGGGGTGGGAGATAGAGGAGAGGAGTGGGGAGGCTCTGTGATTTTGGTGTGTGGGTAATGTCATGGTTTTAGAAAAGATTTGAAAAAATGAAGGTGTTTGAAAGTGGGAGGGGTAGGTGGGCAAGAGTGTGAGAGAAGTAGTCGGAAAGGTGAAATGGGTGAGGGGGGAGATTTTGTTGTGGGTAGGTGTGAAATTTTTGGAGAGTAGCAGGTTTTGACAAGAATGTGTGGAATGAGTAAGTTAGGTTTGGATTCGTGGTAGATTAAAATATGTGTGTGTGTGAGTGTGTATGCGGAGACTGGTGTGTGAGTATAACTGAGAACGAAGAGAAAAATAAAGGTTAGCCATGATCTGGGTTGAGTTTTTGTTTAGTGAGGATAATTTTGATTATTAAGAGGGATAGATCATAAAAGCCATTTCGTTGTCTGATGGTGTTGGAGGCTGTGATTAGTGCGGTTTCTAGTAGTCTTCGCCGAGCTTTGTTGTGGATGTATTTGGTGATTTTGGCTTGTTCAAATTGGAAAGCATAACCGTGCTCTAATGCATGGGAGAAATGTGCACTGAGAGAGTTATTGTTTTTTATGTCTCTTTTGTGTTCGCTCAATCTTTTCTTCAATTCACGTTGTGTTTCTCCCACGTAAATTTGATGGCAGTTGTTGCATGGGACAGTGTATAAGCCGTTTTCTATGACTTCTGTGCAACGATTAACTAGCTTCTTGATGCCTTCCCCCCAAAAAAATTCTCTGATTTTTGAGAAAAAAACAAATTTAGGTCATTTTTGAATTTTCATAAATTATATTGTTTATGTGATGCTGCAACGACCGGAAAAGATGGTAGTCGGATAGAGCAATGTCAGGTGAATAAGGCGGATGAGGCAAAACTTCCCAATTGAAACTCATGACCTTTTCCGGAGTGAGTTTTGCTGTGTGAGGTTTAGCGTTATCATGCTGAAGCACTACACCCTTCCTATTGAGTAATGCTGGTCGTTTTTTTTATATAGCAATTCTTAGATTATCCAGCTCCGAACAATATTTTACTTCTGTGATTGTTTGATTAGACTCTAGTAACTCATAATGAATCAGTCATCTCATGTCCCCCATAAAGAGAGCATACCCTTCTTTGGGTGTAGTCCTTGTTTTGGAACAGGCTGTGTACTTTGGTTTCGGTCTAACCATTGTCTTTTGCATTGGGTATTCTTGTAAAGAACCCATTTTTAATCTCCAGTCACAATTCTTTGCACAAATGGTTCTCGATAATTACTGGAAAGCAAAAATGTGCAAACAGTCAATCCTTGATTTTGTTGAGCGTTGGCCAGATCATGGGGAACCCAGAGTCCAAGTTTTGAAACTTTTCCTAACTCGTGAAAGCATGAAATAATTGTGGTATGGCTTGTATTGGATTGTTGAGCTACTTCTCTGTTGGTTAACTTTGAATTGGCCTCCATAGCGTCTTTAATGGCGTCTTCATCAATTGATTTTGGCCTTCCCGAACGTCGCCGATCTGACAGGTTAAAGTCTCCAGAAAAAAATTTTGCATACCACCATTGACATTTTCGATCATTCAGAACATGTATCCCATAGACAGTTACAAATATTCCTTGTAACTTCTGCAGCTGAGTTTCCTTTTTTGAATTCATAGAGCATGCAATGTCTCAGATGCTTCTCACTAATATCCATTTTTTGACGGTTGAGACCATTAAACTTAATATTTTCCAACAAATTACTATAACTGAAAGGTAAAGCAATAAATTAAGACACCAATTCACGAAAAAATATAGAACTTTGTACAAATTAGGAGGCTGCAAAGTGATGAAGTAAAAAATACGACATTACTTTCTTTCCAACCTGATTATATATATATATATATATATATATATATAGGCAGCATCTTCTTTTGCAGGCAAGTATTGTTGAATATAAGAGACAAATCATGTCTAGATATCCTTTGGTAGATCTTTTCAATAATCCGAATTAGGATCTTAGTTTCGGAGAGGAATTGGCTGATGAATTTGCCATAATTTGGATTTGTCTCTCAAGTACTTTCGGACCCATCTGGGTCCATCTTCGGGAGAATGAGGTTAATCAGGTATAGACCATGTGTTAGTATTTATAGAAGGTTTTTGGCGGGAATTATGTACTACGTACGAAACTATATTTGGAGCTATAAACATTTTAGAATATTATTACTGATATTAAAGTTAATTCTATTAATTAGGGTTTTTTTGGTTTTTATATATAGGGCTTCTAATATATGGAGTTTTTGTTTGTTAGTACTATATTCTAAGATTTTGGTATTTTCTACTAAGAGTTTTCTGAATTCCAAATAAATAAATAACTAAAATAAGATAAATAAATAGAAAACTAAATCAATTAAATCTAAAATAGTTACGAGTAACAAAAACAAATAGAACAGATACAGTATTTTAGTCCTCGCATGTTAAAGGTAGGTAATCCATTAATTCGACCGGCTTAAAAGTGTGAAGTGCCACACCACTTCTCAAACAAAGGCTTGACAATGAAATAATGGCGAGAGAGAGAGAGAGAGAGAGAGAGAGAGAGAGAGAGAGAGAGAGAGAGAGAGAGAGAGAGAGAGCAATAATCCGAACGAATCCGCTTGGTTAGTTAGCTAGAGTAAACACTACTTAGATATAACGGCAATCGCAAACCATACAAATATATTGCAAACAATATAAATACATTTCTGAATAAAATTGATATTTATTTTCTAACATTAAATCTTCTAATCGAATACGAAAAGGTAATTTGGGATGCTGAAATCGTGCAAAGAAAAGTAATTTCTCATGAAAATCTATATTGGTTTATTAGTAACACATCCGGAAAATATTGTTGAACTTTTGCTCAGGAGCACACATGATCCATAACGATCGAGTTCTTGTTCTATAAACTTTAACTGTAGCTTTAACTGTTAATAATGTATGGGTAATTAAAAAACTGGAAGTGACATCTTACTGTCCTGCACTTGAAAATGGGAAAAAGTATTGAAAAATTGATGGTAAATTGGTAACTAAATAAAAGATCTTGATTTAAAAGTTTTAGTAAAACTCTATGCCAGCCCAACGCTTCTTTAAAATTACATGGCAACACCCAGAAAAATATAACAATGATAAAAATATGGTAGACTTTAGCAGTTCAGAACTGGGTGATCCGTTTACGTTAAATTTACACATCGTCTATTAGTTAGAAATATTTTTATTATTATTATTTTTATTATTATTGATTAATTAATTAATTATTCTAGGTATTTCCAGGGTGCTGACATGTAATCACATAAATAAACAAATAGTGCAATTTGAAATCATGTTAATGCATGGAGAGAAATGATATGAGAATGATATTATAGATGTGTAATGTGAGTCTTACAGACAGGCTTAGATCTGATCACCTCAGAGGGAGATTAAATCTGGACAGTATATGGAAATGTGTGCAGAATAGGAAACATTGATGGTATGGTCACATTGAAAGAATGGATGTGAGTTCTTGGGTTAGTAGATGTAGAACAGTTGAGGTGGCAGGTTCAGTTCACAGGGGAAGGGCAAAGAAAAAAATGTGAGGAAGATAATGATTAAATACAAGCTCAGTGGATTAAATACAGGGTTCCATTCAAAATTCTGTGCAAATTCCTGAGTTCGACAATATACATCTAAAGAAGGTCAGAGATTACATCGGCCGAAACGTTGTGAGAATAGCATCTAAGATGAAAACAGTAGTTCGAATACTCCAAATGATACAAGGATGGAATTGAGAGGAATAGGGGTAAATAAAGACCTGGGAAGAGATAAGTTAGTTTGGAAGTCAATTTCTAAAAGCCGACCAGCACATGCCAGCAAGACATTAAACTGATGATGATGATTATGATGGTAGTAGTGGTGGTGGTGTTTTATTGTTCCTGAAAATATATATCCATATTGAGGTTCAAAAAAGCCTTGAACAAACAGTCTAAACCTCATATAGAAAATAGCTTCTAATTTTTGTTAATATAGCTTTTACTATTTTTATGCCAATAAATTTGAATTAAAAAAAAATGCTATTTAATTTTTTATTCTTTTACTTTTGTTCACTTCAAACAAGGCATACTGCCACTAGAGCATAAGAGACTACAGAGATAAAAGCCAGATTCATAGGGGCATCCTCAGTGGGGTGTTGTGCAGCGAGATGTTTGTTCATATTACGTATAAATTTCTACATGTTGGTACGGTCTGGGAAACAGGAAGCATGGAGGGAATTCCAAAGGCAAGTGGTCCGAGGAAAGAAGAAATTAGAGTAGGAAATCTTCCAGAATCTAGGGGCTGCTACAGTGAAGGGGTATGATTTTGTTGAGAGGTTACAAGTGCAATAAGTTAATCAGAGCATATTTCGTAGATGTACTTGTAAAACAAGCACAGGGATGCAACACTGCGGTGATGCAACAGGGTTGGAGCTTGGCAGACAGTGCGGGACCTATTAGGTTTTAAATTCTTTTCTGCATCCTGTCCAAGAGGGAGAAGCTAGTGGTTGGTGCACCAACGCAGATGTGGCAACAATACTCTATGCACGAGCGAATGGTGGCTTTATAGAGATATAGGATACTGTTAGGTGTGAGAAGTTTTCTAGCTCGATAATGGGAGCCTACCTTATTTGCAGCAGACTTGGCAGCATCTTCTATGAACTTATTCCACTTCATGTTGTCTGATAATGTCAGGCTGAGGAGTTTAAACGTTGCACTCTTGGAAAGGGTACTACCAGCCATGACAATCGGTGGTTGGAAAAGTTTCTTATAATTGTTAAAGGGGAGGAGCTTTGTCTTGATAGCATTAAATGTGACCATCCATTTTTGAACCCATTTCTACTAGAGACTGGAAATCATTTTCTAAGGATTCAGCCATTGCCTTGCATGTGTGGCCATTCGATTTGCCCTCATTCTCAAAATAGAGTGTGGTGTCATTCCACCCATCTCAGATGTGATTGCATTGGAGAGGTCGTTTATGAAGATAAAGAATAATATAGGACAAAGTATCAACGGCCGGGGAACACCCCCATTGATGTGCTGTTGTTTGGGTGCACCAGACCAGATGTGACAACAATACTCCATGCACGGGCTAATGGTGGCAACTGAAGTGCAACCAACAGACAAAACCTTATAGAAAGATGCGAAAACACGCCCAATAAACTGAATTTTAACGGAAGAAAACTTCTCAAGTGATAATAGAAAAAAATGTATTCAGCATAGAATAATACTTAAACTATAAGGGCTCTAACTGGTGTCCAGTTAACAGATAAACTCTTGAAATATTGCTTCATTCAACGCATCTCCCTGGCTATCGTTCGTGGCAACGCTATGTCAGTAACGGCGGCGTCACTTCCGTTCTAATCGTCATCTGTTGACTCTCTCTTTCTTTCTCTGACAATTGTTTCAAGCCTTCTTGTTTGTTTGTTTTTTGTTTTTCTCTTTACGGAATAATTGTACGTGAGTAAACAAACTTATATTTTAGGTTGTATATATATATAAGAAATAGTGTTCTTGTGTTTTAGAAAGCATTCTTTATATTGGTAATTTGAATTATTGAAAATTGAAAAAAAAGTTAATAAAACTAAATTGCATTGATGGCGTTCTAAAGCAAGTTTGTCTGTCAACTGAATGCCAGTTGGAACCTGTATGCCGCTAAGTGTCTGTGCAGAATTATTTTCAAACATATCTCAATCCTAAAACTAAGGAATATTTTAGCACGTATTTTGTGTGATTAGATTATGGGATAAAAGCCTTAGGGAAACAAACGTTTATTGACTCAACTTTGGTATAATAACAGATATAAAATAACATACAAATCAATCTATCAAAAACGGTCGTTAGAATAAAATTCCGAAGCCGAGCTAAAGAAAGACAGCAGACTTTGTACAAATAAAGGATAATATAGACGTAAACAGACTTATTATTTTGCTAATTTACATAGACGTTTATTGTGTATACGAACACACTACGTAAATCAGATAGAAAAAAAGCAATTATGAAGCAACGTTGAAAAAAGAGTGTCACTCTTTCCATAAATGCTCACAGACATTTAAAACATTGGCGTGAGATGATGAGAAAAATACATATATAGCTAAATCAGAGATTGGTGAATTCTTCGATTAATTACGAATTATGACTAATTATAAACATTTTAATGGGGTTTCTTTTTTCAAAGATAACTCAATCCCAGAACTAAGAGATATTTTAGCATGTATTTTGTGTCATTAAATTATATAGGACAAAAATTAGTATGATGTGTATTATATCTGCAGAATCTAGATGTGAGAAAGAACAAGTGCATGCTGGAACAAGAGTATTTATGCGTATCGACCACGTGTGACTTACATCCTTTTCCATCCATAAAAGCCGAGTCTAATAGATGTTGTCAGTTGCATTTTAGCACTGGAAGGGCTATGGCCATTGAGCGATATAGTGTAGTATTGAAAACGGTGTTATTTGAGACGAGTATACTATGTAAGGAAGTTCCGGTGGCGAGCACTTTGTTTTCACCTACAGAGACTATCTTTTCTTCCCCTTTTTTACACGTTTCTTTAGTGTCATTTCGATTCTAGACGTCCAGTCTACACATTTAGCTATGAAAATTCTACCCCAAACCAAAGCACGACCGACAGACAGAACCTTTCTTTGAGATGTGAGAATACATTTTTAAAAATGTCAAAGTAAATTCCTTGCCGACGTACAAAAACAATAGACAAAACTCAAAGATAAAAACGTTACTACAACCATCCAATGTTTCTCGACTCCGTAGATGTCGGATTGTATTGGTTCTAAATATTCGTTTGTGGTCGACCTTCAGGAAAGAGGTCAGCCGAAGAATATCTTGAGGTGAAATGCAGAATCGATGTCAATATGTCAATATTCAGATTAAACAAACATTACAACAGCCAAAGGCATAATGTTACTATATCACCAGGCATGATTCTGTGAGCTTTGAAGTCATAATGGTGCCACAGAGAGAGAGAGAGAGAAAGAAAGACAGAGAATTATGTTTGCATCGTAGGTGGAGGAAGTTGATCAGAAAAAGAGATTATTTAAATATATTTAAACATATTTAAACCATTATACAGAATCTACACACTCTTATTAAACTTACCACAAACATTTATTTAATTAGTTATTTAAAAAAGATATTTTTAATTTTTTACCAGTTATGACTTCATGAGGCTGCAAAACCTAAGTTCACACACACACACACACACACACACATATATATATACGTTGCATTCCACTGAGCAATAAAAAATCAGACCACAATCATATTTTTTATTTATTTTTTTATTTCAGCGAATGCCTATAAGTTTTCCATTCTGTCTTACGTGCGTTTCGCAACCCGTAAAGAAAAAATTTAGTTTTTAGTTTAACAGGCTGCTCTTCAGAGAACGGTTCATTTAATAATAAAATACAAGCACACTATTCCAAAACAGAAGGAAGAATGGTGAAAAAAGAAAGATGAGAAAAACGTTAAGTCAAAAACATGAAAACTCACATTAAAGATGACAATCACAGAACCCACCCCCACCCACCCACCCCCAAAAAACACCGGACATAAACTTGAGTCGATTTTCAAACCGCCATCTCTCTCATTATATATATATATATATATATATATATATATATATATAAAGTTCCGCTCGAGCGTTGAACATTTTCGACAAGAATGACGCTTGCCCCTGCCTCTCGGGTAAGTATATGTTAATTTCAATTACTGTCTATGGCGATTTCCCGTAGCCGTAAGCGTTAGGCTTTTGATTGTAAACTGAATCTACGAACTGCGTTCGATCCCATGCAGCTACCTGCAACCGCCACTTCTGAACTGATGAAGGTAAAAAAATCGAAACGATATCGTCTGTAGGTACAGAAACACTTTAATATTTAATAATATTTAAATGCAAGCGTCATTAAAGACCACAGAGTTTTCTCTCTTCACGATCATCCTTGTCAGTTTCTCGACGCGGTGAGCGATTCTTCGGTTTTCGGGTGTTAATTGGTGGAGTATGGCACCTAACGTTGTATCGTGGGCCATTCCTCTAGCGCTTTCGGTCTCTCGACCGTCTTCAAGAGGCTGTGTCTTATTGTTACTAAGAGCCATATTTATAGTTTTATTATTAGCTATATATCTATATATATATATATATATATATTTTATTTATTTATTATTATTATTATTATGTATTAATTGTTAAAGACTGATAGGGCGTTAGTACCAGTGGTGAATACTATTTTATTAATTGTGGCTTGTAATCTTTTTTATGTGTAGGGCTTCGAAGATTTTTAGTCTGTTGGTGCAGTTGTTTTTATGTATGATCTAAATCGAAAACCGAAGAATAGCTCGTCGCGTCGAGAAACTGACAAGAAGGATCGTGAAGAGAGAAAACTCTGTGGCTTTTAATGACGCTTGCATAAAAAATGACTTGCTGCCGAACTATACATTAAATATATATATATATATATATATATATATATATAGGGTGGGCAAAAATAAGGGTCCTATTTTTAAAAATTCATAACTTTTTTATTTATTAATTTTTTTTTTTTTTTTTAGAATAAGTAAAGGACCCCTTCCGAAGCAAGCATGAGCCGTATTAGCCCTAAGGAACGTACCCTCATTTAGAAAACATTATTTTTGCTTAAAAAACTCAAAACAGTGTAAAAAACAATACTTTAGTTTTTGTAAGTTTTAAGAAGTGTTTTTCGGCTAAAATTTGTTTTGTTTATTTCAAAAAATCTCGGAAGGGTCAGTCTACACACACATAAAGTTTGGTGAGTTTAACTTTTATTTTGTGGAAGTTATTCAAATTCAAGTTATTCAAATTTAAAGATAGGACCCTTATTTTGGCCCACCCTGTATATATATATATATATATATATATATATATATATATATATATATATATATATACGGAGCAAGTGAGATATTTTGAACCCTCTACCTTTACTTGAAACCCTGTAAAAATTGTTAAAAACTTTCTTCAATTCTACAAACTTTTGCTATTTTGCTACCTGCATCATAGCGCCCCTTTTTGTCTTCGAAAAATGGCTACTCAATACTGCTGAATTTTTAAACCCGGCCATTTATTTCCTTATTTCTTTATCCCCAACCTCTCTAGTTTTATTCTTCAATTTTTCAAAGTGAAATGGAACTAGGTAATATATATTTATTATAAATACCACATTACCAAATGTTATCCTCTGACAAGAAGAGTTTTATCTTTGAAAAACCATGGTTTAAGGATTAATGTAACTCCTTGCATATGAACTTTCGATGTAATAAAATTTGTATTAATTTTGTGTAACTTTATAGAATTTTATGCAATTTTTTATCTTCATCTTTCTGCCTTTAAAATTGATTGCTCTACTCAACGTATTGAGCTGGGGATTTACTCAACTTGGCCTTTTGGCTAAGATCAAAGTGTAGTATCTGTTCCGATGGATACTGGTGATGTCTTGGCCTTCGGGTCTTGATTTACGCTGGTCAATGGGTCTGTCCTGTGCAGTTCTGGAAGGTCCACCTTCCCAGGTTTTGCCTCCCCTCTTTGGGGAGGAGTAAGTTCATTGCTTACTGTCTGAGGCGCCTCTACTGGGGAATGCCGACGGGCTGCCCAGACAATTTTTAAACCCCACTTTCCTGACCCGACCTTGGGTCACATCTTACTTGTGGGAGTAAGATAAAAACTGGCCTTGTGCCTAACTCCTGGAGAGGAGTAAATCAATACTCAACGTATTGAGCTTTACTTTATCGCGATATATCACTTTAACGATACTTCACTTATCGTTAATTCTATTATCATTAGTATATTATATATATATATATATATATATAAAGAATATCCGTCCCAGGACGAGTAAAATTAATTAGTGAAACAGAACAATTTTGCACCACTTTTATGTCCTCTCACAAAGATCAAAACCAAGATACTACACCATTTTTTTAATAAAAGAAAAGACAGGAGACAAAATAAACGGAAAGAAAGAACAAAAAATAAAGAATAGAATAAAAGAATAAGGAAGAATGAAAGACAATGAAAAAGAATAGAAAAGGAATGAAATACTGAAAGAAAGAAAAGAATAAAAGTATGAATGAAAAAAATAAAGAATGATTTATGAAGAAGGTCAGAATAATTGAGATCTCAAATCTACCATCATATGAACAACTCTTTTATTTCAATTTAGCAGGGCTACCCGGTGTTGCCCGAGATAATAAAACACAAAATAGAAGAGGTTCAAAAGTGTGTGTAACATCTTTATATTAAAACTTCTACCTCTCTACCTCTATCAATCCGTCTCTCTTTCTTTCTCTCTTCTCTGTTTTTCCACACCCCTCCCCCTCACTCCTCTTTCACCTCTCTCTTGTTTTAATGCATTGAAAATAATAATAATGTCATTTACCTTTCCTTTATGTAATAGAAGATAACATTGGAAATGGCTGAAAAAAACGACCCCCTTACAAAACCTGGCCCAATTGACTCCCAAAGTATGAATAATTCTTTTTAAATTTTAGATATTATTCAACCAGGACAACGCTGATCAAGAATATATCAACTTTGTGGGTGTTTGTTTTGTATTTTTTTACATACATACATACATACATACATACATACATACATACACCTAAGATGTGAGCATTTGAATGCCTACTAAACACTATCCTCGGGTATCTAAGGTCTCTCTGTAGAGGGATTCGTCAGGACAACCTGGCATGAGGATACTTTACCCTACAAGTAAACCCTGACCAAATATTCAAAATAACAGTATTCGAAGCCCAAATAAGATACCCTCAGTATGGCTACACCCTGGCTTCTATGAGGAATGGTGCACCTTTTCCAAGTGATGTTGCCTCTAGTAAAAGCACTAAGTTGGATACTCCACCAGACTAGATGAATTCTTGTCCTGGAAACCAGTAAGACCAAGAAATCACAAGAAAAATATCCTGAACGTTTGAGAGATAAAGGAGAGCTTTAATAAAAAAAAACAAAAAAACAGCCGAATATCTATGTATCTCATATAGAGATCAAGTGTTAGCCCCAGGAAAGGGCCCCTTGATTTCTGAGAACTTACACTGAAGTAAAATGAAAACGAAAAAAAAAACAACTGTCCTTTATATAATAGATACTTAACTGGAAGGGAGATAACTCTTGATATTTTATGTCCTCCTTTGGACTCTCTATACAAACAAGACGCCTTACTTTACTTAGTATTTGCATTGGAACATTGAACACATCAGTCAAGATTTTTTTTGAAACATCATTCCAGCACTCTAAATAATTCCTATGATTGATTCCCTGTTGTGTGCAATATACATTCAAGAAAGAAATACATTATAATCCTTGTTTTTGAGAAGTATTTGTTGTTTCTATCTTCCGGTTGGTGTTCCTCTGTAACTTATCGAAAACTATAACGATGGGAGAAGAGAAAAAAAGTAGAAAAACAAAGAATAAAAAAAAAAAACAACAACAGAAAGAACAATGAAACAACTTTAAAAGAATTTGAAATGAGATAGTGCATGTTTTTACAACTTTTTTCACATAATGGTTTTTGGTGCTTCTCCAGTGTTACACCGAGATGAAATATGGCTGTTAAACATAAAATAACAAGAAACCGGCATGATATACTTACTTGTTAGGGGGAAAAACATCATTCACAAAAATTTACGTATCTGTTCCGATGGATACTGCACCCCATAGACTGGTATTGTCTTGACCTTTGGGGCTTGATTTACGCCGGTCTATGGGTTTGTCCTGTGCAGTTCTAGGAGGTCCACCCTCCCAGGAGTAAGTTTATTGCTTACTGCCTGAGGCGCCCCTACCGGGGAATGCCGATGGGGCTGCTCAGGCATTTTTAAATGACCAGAGTGCTCAACTTCTCGATCGCTGGTTTTTCTAATCCCACTTTCCCGACCTTGTGTCACATCTTACCTTCTGGGAGGTAGATAAATAACTTGATCAAGTAGATTTGTTTTTTATTCGTAAGCGCAAATTCGCCGCCATTGTCAACATCATTATGAAAGTCAAGGGAGATCTTCATAAATTGAGATTTAAAATGAGGCTAAACGCTAAAGAAATGAATTATCTCCCTTGCATATCATGATAATGGCGACGAAATTGAATTTATTTTATAAAAAAAAAACTACTGGATCAATTTATGTAAATTTTGGTGAACACAGTATTTTTGCCCTCACAAGTAAGTACACCATACAGGTTCCTTGTTTTTTTGTTTTTTTTTTGTTAAACAGCCATCCTTCATATAGGTGTAACACTGGAGAAGCACCTGTCTTTTTTACTGAAACGCCTAACATAAATAAATAAAGAACAACCGTAACTCCGTTTCTCGAAGGAAGACTATGTCTTCTTTGTTCAGACTGCCTTTGAATATAAATTCATTTCTTTAGGATTTTTTTTGAAAGACGTAGTCATTTTAAAGAGTTTTCTGTACTCATCTAATATATTTACATATAAAAAGCATATAGATAGCTATACGTACAGAATCATTGATTAATATATACAGAAACATAGACATAAACTTCAGTGACATGATTTCAACTTTGATGTAATTTATCTTGACTGTGACACCGTTGAATAGAATGCGTTCGTAAAATATATCACGTTAGAACAAAAAAAAACAAAAAAACTTTAAAATATTTATAGAAAACTTTTTGAAGACGAAGGTGAATGGATGGTGGAAAGAGAGCGTCTTTGTAGAAGATTTCTAGGAGAGTCTATACCTAACTAAATTACGATAAGGTAATATTCAAGTATGTTTGAAGTTGCACGGGAAAAACGACTTCATTTTATTCTATTTATTTATATATATATATATATATATATATATATATATATATATATATATATATTTACATATTTACGTTATGTATTTATGTAATATTACATAAATACATAACTAAAAATATTAGGTGATAAAAATCGTACATATTTCTGGGCAAAGCGTCATGGTCCGGTGGTAAACTTTCAGACTATAGACAATGATATTGAAGGTTCGATCCTTGTCCAAGTTGGCCATGTGAATGACGGCTGATAGCCAGAAATACATGTCCATGGATTACTTTATAAAACTGACCGCCCCTTACGAAACCTGGCCCAGTTGACCCCCTAAGAATTAATAATTCCTTTTGAATTTGATAAATTATTCAACCAGAGCAACACCGATCAAGAATATACCAACTTTGTGGGTGTTTGTTTTGTAGGTTTTTTAAAAACTTTTAGCAGGACATACATGCATATACACACACAACTTCCCTTGATATAATAGAAGATACTTGACTGGAAGGGAGATAACTCTTGATATTCATGTCCTCCTTTGGACTCTCTATACAAATAAGAAGCCTTACTTCACTTAGTATTTGCATTGGAACATTGAACACATCAGTAAACAGTTTTTTAAAACATCATTCCAACACTCTAAATAATTCCTATGTTGAGAAAAAGATGGCAATGCCAATGAATCCACACAATCTCATACATTTGCAACAAGAATATATGAAGGTGTGTGAAAATGTTATTAAAAATGGTATTTTCCACATAAGGTTAGAGTAGTGGAAAATTTCATTAAAAGCGACAAGTCGAGAGTTTAGGGCTACGTGTTAGGATATTGCATCATAAACATGAAGTCGTCAGTGCCACATAGCGGTTAAGCTGGTAATATCTTTTTTCTGGACTATGAGAGAAACCGGTTGTATTTGGGACAGCTGCTATGGGGGATGTGTTGGGGATATTATGTATGTATGTATACTGTATACTGAAAAAGGAAAATAAAAACGCCTGAAAGCATTTTTAAACCCCATATGATTTTGTGCTGTTTTTATTTACAACCGTTGCTGCAACACACATCAAGGCAAAACAACAATGACAACAAAAGAGGAGAGAAAACAAACTGCTACTACATGTCATCTACACAACGATACTCCAGCTGCTTACATAATGAGGGACAATCTGAATAATCAGCTGGGATCAAAGAATTGGTCCCCGCAGTGCTACATTAACAGCTTAAATATTGAAGGGAAAATTTATAGCCGAAGAAAAGATGGCAATACCAAATAGTCAACACAATCTCATACATTTGTAGCAAGGTTATATGTGGGTGGGTGAAAATAATGTTAAAAACGGTATTTTCTGCATAAGGTTAGAATAAGCATAAGGTTAGAGTAGTGAAAAATTGCATCAGAAGTGAAAAGTCTAGAGTAAGGGCTACATGTTAGTCAGGATATTGCATCACAGACAGGAAATCGCAAGAGCAATGTAACAGATAAGCTGAGAAAAATCTTTCTGGAGAGAGAACAGTGGGGGTGTTGGGGGTATTATATATGTATACTATATACTCGAAAGTAAAAATAAAAATCCTGAAAGCATTGTTAAACCCGAAATGATTTTGTGCTGTTAATAACTTTCACAACCGCCGCTATTAATCAACACGCATCACGACAGAAGAACAGCAAAGAAGATGAGGTGAGAGGATGAGCAGCTGCTACAGGTCATCAAACCAACACGACGCAAGCTGTCTATGTGATGAGAATAAACACTTGGAATAATAATTATGAACAAGAATTCTGCATGATAAACTCAGAATCTTGTTTAATTTTTTAGTGATTCCAATGGTGACGTTTAGGAAATAATGTTAAAAACGGTATTTTCCATATCAGGTTAGAGTAAGAATAAGGTTAGAGTATTGGAAAATTCCATTAGAAGTGAAAAGTTTACAATTAGTGCGTTATCAGACAGGAAGTCAGTAGTGATACATAGTGGATAAGCTGATGAGATCTTGCTCTTTTTTGTGGACGGCGAGAGAGAGAGTGAGAGACAGAAAGAGAGAAAGGGAGAGAGACAGTCGTGCTTTGAGACATGGTTGGGGGTGTTATGTATGTAATTGTATACCAGAGAAGAAAAGGAAAAATCCAAAAGCATCGTTAAACCCCATTTGATTTTATGCTGTGATTATTTACAACCGCTGCTAATAATCAACACGCATCATGACAGAACAACAACGAGAAAGAAGCGGGAAGAGAACGAACTGCTGCAATGTGTCATCTATACAACAAGACTCCGGCCACCTACGTGATGAGCCACCGTTCAGGTAATCTGCTGGGATCAAAGAATTTATTCGTATCAGTGCAACATTAGTATATTACTAGGAGAGTCTATATATAACTAAATTCAGATAATCTTAATATTCAGGGTCAGGTTTATAGCAGAGTAAAAGATGGCAATACCAAATAGTCAACACAATGTCATACATTTGTATCAAAATTATATGTAGGTGGGTGAAAATAATTTAAAAAACGGTATTTTCTGCATATGGTTAGAATAAGCATAAGTTTAGAGTAGTGAAAAATTCCATCAGGAGTGAAAAGTCTAGAGTTAGTGTTGTATTACTGCTGTGCTTAAAAAGAATGACGACATATTAATATATGAAAATATAACGATATATATTTATTTCGGTGACGGTTAAGGATGGTGGGAAGATGCACGCACAGAAATTCGACGGCCGATTCTTCTCGTCCCAACAGCGATCTGATATATCAACTCATCTTCATGAAAAACAAGCTTAGATCTTCTTAATGTTTCAACTTAATCCAAGTAAGTTAAGATATTTTTAAAGTCAAGAAAATGTTTTTCTATTATTGGATTTGAATGCGATTTGTATTTCCGGAGACTTTGTCACAATAGATATTTCCCGAGATCAAAAAATACTTACCTTCAACATTTTAACAGAATAAAAAAGTATTTTTCTCTGTGAACACCAGCAAGGATGAAATTTATTGCACTTACCTAAAATAGAAAACAAGAGCAAAACATTATTTTTATGAAAAATAAGTAAATCATTAAAACAAATCTAACATATAAAATTATCTTGTCGGATTTTCAAAATCAAACCTAAATAGCAAGTCATCTGACATATCGATACTTGATTCGGACTAGCCTATTTTTTCCGTCTTTTACTTTCACTATATTATTGGCATGAATATATTTGATAACACATAAAATGGATGCAAAGAGTTAAAAGGGATCGAAAAACAAAGAGAGAGAGCACCATTCAGACGTCCACTAGAAGGGCACGAAGAGTACTGGAATCCTGAGGAAGATCACTGCCACTCAAATTCCAGAGAGAGACAAGGGGCATTATCAGCAAGAAACCAATGGCAAACAGCTGTTGCGAGAATGCAAAATGATTTGCAATGGGTATTGAAAGCAGTAGAGAGTACTGGAAATGTTGGATAATGGCCCTATGGGAATGGACGTATCTGTCGGAAATCGTTGGTTTGACTTTCGCGAATTAAGACCTAGGATCAGGGGTCAATGCACACCTGCGAGAGTCTCTGTGACGTCACAGGCCTTTGCGTGGGAAGCAGAGGAATCCGTGACGTCACTCGTTCTTCATGAGAAGCGAGTTTTAGAGTCTGGGTCTTGGAGGCGAACCTATCAGACATGATTTTTACCATGTAGTCTACAACAGATAAGGTAAATATTTCCCTAAGAAAATACAGGCAAAAGATCTCTTCCCCCCACCCTCCACGAATGGTTAAGACTTATTTGATAAGTAACTATAATAAAGTAGTAATTTGCGCTCTCTCTCTCGACGTAGTGAATATCTCCCAGCTGATTAAATAACTAACGCTTGCAATAAAAAGAATTAAATTTAAAAAGATTGTTTTTTAGTGAGTCGGTCAGGAAGCTTTTGCGGCATGGTTCACGACAGAAAGAGAGAAGAAAAAATTCAACCACTAGACGACATCGAGACGGCACCCTCTATGCGGCAAGGAAGAAATTTAAAGGTATGCAAACTATATGAATTATGTTTTTAAAATGACGAGTGATTAAATGTTAACTGCCACGGCCGTTCCGGGACTAGTGTATGAAACGTGAAAAGCCGCGGTCCCAAGTAGAGGGGTATGCAGCAGAAATATGGCTCTTCATACTAAATGTAGTGCAATTCTGCCCAGTAGCTTTGTTTGTTGGTAGTAGTACAAGTATTATAAGTAGTAATAGCTGTAGTATATTTCAGATTCTCATCTATGACCAGGATGCTTCATGCTAAATTTAGAGCAAGTTTAGCAAATAGTTTTGGAACCTAAAGTTTTTATCTTTATTTCATTGGTAGCAGTAGGAGTAGTAATGTTGGTATAAACATTGTTAACCCATTATTGCACATACGGCATATGAAGGGTGATTCATGACAAATTTGGTGGTATTCTTACCAATAGTTTTGGGGTCTATAAGTGACCAACCTACAGACAAAAAAAAATAATTATTATAATATAGATTAACCAGGCTGATAAGATTCAACTACAAAGTAAAACCTACTTTTTATTAATGAATCACGACTTATCAAGGCCAAAAGCTAATCTAGGATAAGGGTTAATGAGATGGATAGATTTATAATTGAATGATGAAGAATATTATAGAAAATGATGAAAGGAAAGAAGAAAGTTTGATTACTTATGATGATGGTTTATGGTGACAAATATTTGTTAGCATTGAATTTGAAAACAACCATGTTGAAGTCTGCAGGAAAGCAGTCCCATGATAACGTGTCCCACAAGTGGGAAATTCTTAGAAAGAAGCCATGTTCGTGGAAATTCTGTTTTATGCTAGGCATATGGAGAAAGAAAGGAAAATTCTTTTCAGTTGTACTAATACTGATAGAATAAAGAAAGTATTTACTATCAAGGCTATGGAATATTTATATATAGAATTGATGCTTAGGGCTCGACTGTACGACCAGTTGAGCAGCAAGATAAGTAAAGACTCAAGTAACCAAAAAGTCAGTTTATATGGAAGCTAGACTGCTCCACTATGCCAAGTTGGGAGAGTCCATTATATGAATTCTGATTGGCTGCCAGTTTGAGAGTGAATAATTCTATATATAAATATTGCTTCATTAAAGCAATATTTGCCTATAGGATATTGAAGCCGGTAAGTGTTAGTTTGATTCTATAAAGGCCAAGAGTCACTCAAGGATAAGTTAATGAGACGGGAATGAATGCCAGCTGAAAGATGAGGAGCACTATAGGATTACTAACATTGATCAAGGGTATTAATTGCATTAGATTACTTATGGGGCGGTCCGTGACAAGAATTTGTTGACATTGGATTTAGTTGTAATAAACAGGGAAGCAGTCCCACGGCAATATGTTCCACAGGTAGGAAGTCCTTGCAAAGAAGCTCTATGCATGGAAATTCCACTTAAAGACTTAATTTAGAAATGATTGTGAGAATTATAAAAAATATCAGAACAATTTTTGAAATATGCAAGCGAAAAAGTTTTTTTTTAAATAAAGAATGGAAATGAAGTTAAAAGACATTTTTACTTATCATCCTTCACGAGCCATCTTTGTTGTCAGTCGTGGAGAAAAAGTGTAGAGGGGCCGTCGAGAACAGAAGAGATAATACCACCCCACTAGATTGCGATGTCACTTTGTACTGTTTAGGCAACGAAGAGGGTTCTGAGTGGCACCTCCCCGGATGTGGCAGCAGTACTCCATCTTAGGACGTATTTGACTCTTATACAGGTAGAGGATTGCATCAGGAGTCAGGTACTTTCTGGAGCAGTGGAATGATGTAACGATTTTTTGTACGCGCAACCTTAGCAACAGATCTACAAACACTATGTAATACATTCTGATGATTAACCAATCGGATGCCTATTTTGTAACTAGCTACACTATCTTTAAATACTGCTTATTCTAATATGTAATATATGCAGTGGCATGCAGAGGAGAGGCCGACGGTATGGTGACCCCGGGCACCTAATCATATTCAAACTCTTGCTTTCTCATAAGTCATTATCAGTGTTTTGCAATAACAAGTGGTGTACCCTGGAGTCTGAGTGACACGTCTCCTCAGATTTCCAGCACTCTTCGCTTTTTTTTCAATAACCGTTGCAAATCATTTTGCATTATCGCAACAGCCGCTTACCGGTGATTTTTCGCTGGCAACGACAGTACTAGGACTTATACTTGAGTTGGGCCCCAGCATCACACCAAACCTCTGCACACCACTGAATATATATATATATATATATATATATATATATATATATATATATAAACAAATAAATAAATAAAAAACTAAACACCTAAAAATAGAAATACAAGCATACACGTGTTAAAATAAGGTCACCTATTAATTCGACACAACAAAGAAACAGAGATGAGCCACCCCTATACGAAACAGAATAAAAGAATAAGAAGTAAAATCAACCGAACCTTTGTTTGTGAGAATCCCTACTATTCGCTAATAGAAACATTAACCTGTGGGAGGGAATAACAAGGAATCTGATAGGTTAACTAGCTAGACTAAACACCATGTGCATATATCAAAACACCCGGCAACACTAACTCCATGCATTTTAGCCTGACGATTCCCTACGGGGATGAGATGTGGTGGCCTCTGTGTAGCTTAATTGCCATAAATATATTTTCATAACTTTTTACCTAGCTCTACTCACGTACTTAGCACTGTTGAAATAAATACTGAAAATCGACACATAAAATATTATATCTCCTTATAATATTTTATGTGGATACATAAAATACTATATATATATATATATATAAATATATATATATATATATATATATATATATATATATATATATATATATATATATATATATATATATGCTTCAATGTGGTGTAGTTAGGCTGCATTTGTTTAATCAAGCCTATGTCATTATGTATGATGGATATTTTTTTTTTAATTCTCAACATGAATTTTGGAAACATTTAATTTACTTGACAGCCTGAATTTTGTTAGCTGGTTAGAAGCTCTCATAGATTGTAAAACTATCTTTGAAGGAAACTATTTTCTATTAAATTGATGGACACAGAAACAGCTATCCATTGCACTTTACCGCTATTAAATACTTCAAATGGTTCTGGAATGAAAGAACACAAGAAAAATATCCAATTATCTTGAACACCCTGCGGAGAAAGACTAACAACATCTCTTCTATAAAAAAGGGGCTGTACCTAACAGAAGAGATCACCCCTCCCCCACTAGATTGCAAAGTCGATTTTGTGATCTGTCAAGGCAAGAAAAAGGGGTCTGAGCAGCAGCACCTCCCCAGATGTGGCAGCAGTACTCCATCTTAGGATAGGACGCATCAGGCTCTTTTACAAGTCGAGGATTGCATCGGGAGTCATGTATTTTCTGGAGCGAATCAAAACATTTGCTTGCATTTATTTGAATGTTTTTCCATTGTTTCTCCCCCCCCCCCGATTAACTTAAAGTGCTAACATTTGGCTTTAATCATCTGACAATGAAAGTATTTTTATCAATTTTTTTTTAAAATCTTTGTTTCATTGGAACACTATAGTTTTTTTTTTGTTTAAAAAAAAAATGTCAATGACTTGTTAAAAATAATTTAACACCCAGTTTATTTCAAGAGGCAATATAAGTCCACATGCTGTGAGTTGATTTTTTTTGGTTTTGCCACCAACATTTTGGCTACAGAACTAAAGTGTCTATTTTAAGATTCTGCCATAAATAACAGGCCTTTTTGGCTAGGAACAAAGTGTAGTATCTGTCCTGATTCTACACTTAGTCTATTCTCTCCTCGGTCAGTGAAGGAGAAATCATTCTAGACTGGGGCAATTTTAATTTTTGTTCCAATCCAGAGTGACCCTTTTTTGGGGAGGTGAATTTTCCCCACATTAAAAACCGACCGTGTGCCTAACTTTGCCCTCGTAGGGAGGCAAGTAAATAGGAACAGGCCTAAAAAAAGGGTCCATTTTCAGGATTTCTTAGCACTTCTTACAAAGTAATGTCTGGACACACACACAAGAATGATTATTAACCCTTAAATGCTTTATTTTTTATATTGGTTTCACATCAAAGATACTGATTACCGATTTAGCGGGTTTGCTGATGCAACATCATACTAATACCTACTCACACTTACCATTAGGCTCGTTGCAGATATGAAACAAATTGCAGTTTGACACATTTTTGTTGAATATTATATCAAATAAGCATTTTGTTGGAATGTGTCATATTTGAAACAATAAGCATTTAAGGATAAGATGCAGTCACTCAATCGAGTGGTGTGCAGGAGGAAGGGTGACGGGCAGTTACCCTGGGCATCAAAATTGGAGGTGGGGAGGGGGAGGTATCCAATCATATTCAAACTATCCCCCTTTCTCATAATATTTTACAGTACTAGGACTTATACTTGAATCTTTGGGGCATATAATCAAGGAGTTGGCCCCAAGCACCACTTCTGCATACCACAGATTCAATCCCGCTTTTTTAGTAACTGAAATTTTATTTCAAACTTAACTGACCGACAGAGGTTAGAAATTTATTTGTGAAATTCAATTCAAAATTATTTCAGTTTAAGGGCCATAAGAATGCTTAGAGCCATATAGTACCAGATGGGTGACCATTTGGGAATACCAGGCGCTGTATGTAGGAGGATGTCGACACCTCCCTGCAAGAACTGTAAAAACCTAATGTTGTGATCTCTCCTAACCGGGATATACATGCAACTGTGGACCGCTTGTCAATTTGATACTTCCATGAAACTTCCTCCTTTGGAGGAAGTCGGTCAAACCCGCCCAGGGGGAATGCCGTACCAAGTAGGGGTAGGGTTAGAACCATATGCAGATATGGCGTCCAATAAAGAGTTTCTAACCTCTTAGATCCCACACTATCGACCAATCTCCAGCCCGTTGCATCCCTGTGCTTGTTATACAAATACTTCAATGATGAAATGTGCTCCGACGAACATACTTCACTTGTGCCCCCTCAATGTAAATGCTCCCGACAAACCTGACAAGCAGCAAAATCACACCCCTTCACTGTAGAGGTCCCCTGATGCCGGAAGACTTTCTACTCTAATAGCTTATTTTCCTGAATAGTTTGCCTTTGGAATTCCTTCCCTGCTCCCTGTTACCCTGACTAGAACAACATGCAGAAATTTAAATGTAGTGTGAACAAGCATTGCACTGCACAACTCCCCACTTAGAATGCCCCTACAAATCTGTGCCCTAGTTTACAGTAGCCCCTTACATCTCAGTGGCAGTGTGTCTTGTTTGGGGTGAATTGAAGAAAAGAAATAAAAATTTCAAAGAAAAGAAGTGGATGAAATTATTGCAATAAGTTTATTTCAATCATACAACATTTGTGTCTCCTGGAAATGAAACAGTCATATCCAAGTTAACACAGTGAAAACAAAAGTATTTCCGAAAATTTAATTTTACCAACATTTTGCACTATTTAATATGATTGAAACATGATTACATTTGTTTAGACATTCACCATATCATTATTCTACAACTCTACTAAGTATTGAGCACTATTCAAATAAATAGTAGATCCATCCCACCACAATTTAAAAAAAATATATATTTTAGATTTTGATATATATATATATATATATATATAAAAAAAAAAAAAAAATAATCACAACAAAATTCACTACAAATAATAAACAAAACATTAAAATAAAATAAATAAAATGCAAAAGTAGCAATTAATACCCTAAATTAAAATTATCAAACATTTTTATCCACATGATAATTACTTATTAGAATTAAAATAAAATAGAAATAATTTTATTCTCATTTTAAATTTAACTCACTCTGGCCGTCGCTCCATCTCCCTTCCTCCCACCCCGGCCGAAATTGAGATCATCACAGCACAGAGACGTGAAAAACCTCCCACGTAATAATTTGAAACACGACTTGTTGGGGTCCTCCCCCCTCCCCTCTCATGTCCCATGTCACCGTTATAGACAAAGCCCCAACTCTGTCCCCCTCCCCCTCCAATGTATTTTCAATTTTCAATCTCCCGTTAAAGTTGAAGTTAAAATTTATGCCATTTGAATTCCGTCGCCCGCCCGATGAGTTGGTCGCTATTTGCACCAATGAAACAAAACTTGTTTTGTCGCAACTAATGGAATAAAATCAATATATATATATATATATATATATATATATATATATATATATATATATATATATATATGGTTAATCATCCACAGATTGTTTTGCTGTATCATAGCTTTTCATATTCCAGTAATTATAGGAGCAACCGGACCCATAAAAAACAATTTCAAAAACTACCTGGCGAATATACCCGGTAAACCAAGTGCAAGAGAGATATAAACAATTGCGCTTAAAGGGACGGTTGGAATCTTAAAAAGATCTGTCGGTTTAGGTGTCTGAAATAGAGGTTGAATGTCTGGCATCCGGTAAGATGCCCCATCGCCAACAAAAACAAAAAGATAAGAAAATGGGGGGGGGGAGGGGGAAAGGAATATACTGTTTATTAGAAATGTCTGGTTTTGCTGAAAAACTGCA
>OY744526.1:19275162-19320162 GCA_963556195.1 Sepiola atlantica | reverse complement strand
ATTGAAAGAGTAAGGACTGGATAGAGTAAGTTCAGGAAACTTCTGCCTTTTCTAACCAGCAGAGCGTTACCACTGTCGACCAAGGGAAAGGTCTATCAGGCATGTGTATGCAGTGTGATGATGTATGGAAGTGAAACCTGGCCAGTGAGGGTTGAGGACATGCGTTGCATGCAGAGAAATGATATGAGTTTGATACGATGGATGTGTAATGCGAGTCTTGAAGACAGGCTGCTTAGTTCTGATGACTTCAGAGGAAGATCAAATCTGAACGGTATAGGGAGATGTATCCCGGACAGGAGACGTTGATGGGATGGTTACGAAGAAACAATGCATGAGAGTTCTTGGGTTAGTATATGTAGAACAGTTGATGTAACAGGGTCAGTTGGCATGGGAGGGCAAGGAAAACATTGGAGAAAGTAATAAAAATGGACCGAGGGAAAGAGAGTTAAATAAAGACCTGGCTAGAGATAGGTTGGTTTAGAAGCCAATTTCTTAAAACTGTCAAGCATGTAAAACGAACTTTAAATCAATGATGATGATGATGATGATGATGATGAGTAGTAGTAGTAAATTATTCAGACAGATGAAGCCAGCAAACGTGGAATTTTCCCGCGGTCGCGCTAGTTACTATTTTATTTTTATGGAAATCGCTCCAGGCCTGCCATGAAGCCACTTGATGTAAGGAGCTGAAAACAACGAAAGATGATTATCACTAAGACAGGGATGTCACTTGACCTTAGTCTTGAAAAGACCAAGGTTATAGGTAGGAGGAAAACAGTCAGCAGAAAGAAAGTTCCATAAGCCTGCAGTTTTTTTAAAGAAGCTACTGGAATAGGAAGCTGTACTATAATGAGATATCAAAACAGAGAATTAGTGAAGACCACTAGACCAACGAGTCAACGAGCTGGAACAAAGGAAGCAGGTAATAGAGCAGACAATTAATACTACTGTTATTTTGTCCTATATTAACAAGCTTGTGGCAATGTGTTGTCTCCATTCTTAAGGATCTGCGCCAGCTTTCATGTTCTGTACGATTGTATGAATGTCTAACATACGTCTTTCTTGGTTTATATCTCGTTCGTCTTAAATTGTCTGGAATCCATCTTGTTACCAGAAAAGCAGCGCAATTATCCGATATGCGTAGGATGTATCGAGCCAGCTTTTCTGTGCACTGCCATCAGTAAGGGTTTTTTTTTTCTTTCTTCCTATTTCTCCTGAATACTTCATTTGCAGTCTGGATATCTCTGGATGGGATTTTGAAGAATTCTTCCAAGGCACATTCTGCTTTTTCATGAACTTCCTCTCAATAAAGTGTTAAGAAAAATCTTTCAATGGAATTGAATTATCTTTCTGAATTAATGATCGTAGTACTCTTCTAGATTAGTCAAAACCTGCCTCATATGATTCCACATGTACACACGCACAAACAAATTGAACCTTTGATAATAGTGCTTTATTGTCTTTGTAACATCCTCCACTCTATAATAAAGACCAATGTGTATTCATAGACACACATATATATATATATATATATATATATATATATATATATATATATATATATATATATATATATACTTTATAATTGCATTCCAATGACCATAGGTAAAATCAATCCAAAATTATAATTTCCATTTATTCTCACAATTTCTTAATTTTCCTATTTCGGTGAATATCTGTATTTCTTCTTCGTCTCACAAACAAAAATTTTTTTTTTTTTTTTTTTCTAAATTTAATACCTTTGCTATATCTTATGCACGTTTCACAGCAAAGTCAAGAGAAATATATAGTTTTAGTTAGATTGAGTTATAGGTGACCGTTTCAGTAGTAGTTTAAAATTTCGGAAGTAGGTGTTTTTTGAGGGGGGGGGGGGGGTCCTGGATTTTTGTCACCATTTCTCATGTGAGTTTTTTTTTCATGTATTTCCGTTCTTTTCTGTTAAGACTTCATAAACTTTTCCCATCTTTCTTTCTTCTGTCTTTGGAATATGTTTTCCTATTGCCATTAAATGAACTATTGCTCTGATGATCAGCAATGTTAATATATAAATATTGCGATGTTGTTAAGGGTTCGACTAGCGGAGGAAGCTTCTCCTTGACTTCAGTCATTGGACCATTAGTTCATGTCCATGAAGGGGATGCCATTCATCACTGATAGCCTTTGTGATCTCTACTCGGCTGGCAACTTCTCATCTCAAATCTGAAGACACAATGTCGGTGAGGAGATGCAGGTGTTCAGGTTGGTAGGCTTCAGGCAGCCAGTGATCAAGCGGCAGGTGTTGTTCAATGCTGAGTCTAGATCTTTGGCATGTGTTGATCTCTTCCAAACAGGACAAGCATACTCTGCAGAGGAATAGCACAGGGTCAAGGCAGTACACTTAGAAGTTAAGAACATCTATTGAATATTTTTCTTCCAATTTTTATTTAAAAAAAAAAAAAATCATTCAGGTTGAAGATTATGATCGATATCAGCGAGGAAATAACTGGAACGCTATAGTAAAAAACAAAAACACAAGGCAAATCTATTTAAACGCTTTATCCATACGGCCACTGATCAAATGAAAATAATTTGTCTTTTTAATCTACTTAAATGAGTTTGGCATAGGTATACAAAATTTTAAAAAGATCTAAAATAGCTCGATTGTCTAAAATAAATAAATAAACATAAATATATAATAAAAGAATTCTTATTAAAGTAAAAATATATAAGTGAACATTTATCAAATATTTTTTATCCATTTTTAATGAAAAAAAAAGATAATTTTTTTCTGTTCAAAGTGAAAAATACGTCAAATACGTCATTCGATGATTTGAGGCAAAAAGTATAGAAGCTTATTATAAGTTGTTCGATCGGCTAATGATAGAAAATATCAAACGGGAATGGAAACACTAAAAATGTCGGAACATTTGTTTCTAATGTTATTCTTATGTACTTTTAATTTTGAATATTGAGTTTTAAAAAAGGGTTCAAGAACTTCTGACATCAATAAAGACATCGGATCGAAGGTGCGGATTCCAAATCTGCAGTTAGTTTGGCTTTTAGATCAACCATTTAACTGTTATGTTGTGACACATATACTGACGAATTTGCTTTATATATATATATATATATATATATATATGCTACCCGGCGTTGCCCGGGGAAAAAGTGTAACATTTTTTTTTATTAAACTTTATCTTTTTATCCCTCTCTATCTGTCTCTCTATCTTTTTCTCGTTTCCACATCTCTTTCTCCTCTGCCTACCCCATTCCTCTCCCTGGACATACACATACACACAGACAACTCTCCTTTATTCCGATTACTTGAATAATAAGGGAAGTAACTCCTTGCTTAAAAAATCAGAGTTATTTCATTTTAGTACATGAAAATGCCTGGAAAAATGACACCCTCTGATAAAAATCTGTGCCAGTTTAGGGTCACAGAATAAATATTATTTTCTGAATTTTAGATATTATTCATTTCGGGCAACGCTGATCAAGAATATACCAACTTTATGGGTTTGTGTACTGTAGTTCTGAAGTTTGAGCTGGACACACACACACACACAAACAAACAACACGCAGACAACTTTTCTTTATATAATAGATATATAGAAGTAAAAATAAATAATGGTAGTCTACCAGGAAATAAAGAGCATAATTTATTACCAATTGTTTCTTTCTTTTGTCTGCGAAAACTATTAAGAGTAACGTTTAGAAATAATTTTGCGCGTTTGAATATATAACATATTTAAATGTCTTAAAATTGCATACACAGAAAAGTGTCTACAACACTGTGTTTCCATCTTCTCACCTGGATATTAAAAAAAAAAAATGTCTCTTTGAAAAAAAAAAAATGTTCATATCCATTATCTTCAGAACATTTACTCAGAACAATCTTTTTTCTCTTTCTATCTCTTCTTTTTTCTCTTTCTATCTCTTCTTTTTTCATTCCTTTCTATTTCTATTTGATTTTCTCCTCTTTTTATATTTCTTTCTCTCTTTCATTTGCTTGCTGTATCTTCCTCTTGCTTTCTCTTTATCTATCTCTCTATACTTCTATTATTTTGATCTACGTCAACAAATTGGAATATTGTTGGATATTCTTTCCCAGTGATCATCTCATTAGTTTTATCTTGTATCTAGACTGTCCACATGGTGACCAGATCTAGGTCACCATCTGCAGCAATATTAGAAAGTGGAAAATTCAATTAGAATTCTAAGGGTAGAATTTAAGGTGACGTGTTCAGGAAGTTATGTCACAGAGAGGACGTCTCGCATGACACGTAGAAAAGAAAATTGGGAAATCATTCTCTTTGGCTAGCGGTCTGATCAGATTCAGACGTACTATTCAAAGCTTTATCTCTGTCCCTCCCTGGGGGAGTTGGCGAGCAGAGCTTATGTAATATGCATGTAACTTTGCAGTATACTGTATGTAATATAATTGTATGTGTAAAAAGACAATAAATCTGCACACAGAACATGAAATTCGCAGAGCAAGAATAATGTTTTTTTTTTAATTACTACGACAACGGCTGTTTACAACAAGAAAAAAGAAGAGAAAGAACAGAGATGTCAAAACTAATTGCCAGGTGTCAACAAAACATAACTGGTAACACATTTAACAAAATATAATGTTAGAAATGGAATGTTCCACATGAAGGTTAGATTAAGTAAAGAGAAATTTTCCGTTAGAAGTTAAAGTTAGAAAATTAAGGTAACGTATCAGGAAGTAAATTACAGAGATTCATATGTGGAACAACTTAGGGAGAAATAAATAAGAACACGTTACATATTCTAATTGGTGTTACAACGTTACATCAAAAATTCCTAAGATCTTTGATTATCATCTTATCTGGAGACAGAAGCTTGACATGGCCCTCCGCAATTCACCTGTTACTCACCAACGGCCTTCAGTGCAGACCAATTAAAAATGCTCCTCTTTTCTGACACGTGATCTCGTTTGACCAATCAGAATCACTTATATCTCTCAGAACTTTTTTTTATTATCTAACACTATCAAGTCTCTCTCTCTCTCTCTCTCTCTCTCTCTCTCTCTCATATTATTTTGGATTATTCGAACTATTATTCTCATCTTGGTTGTTATTCTGACAACGTTTCGGCCGATGTAACCGCCAGCCTTCTTCAGGTGCATCTTTTCGAACATAGGAATTTTTACCCTTTTCTAAGTGACAGTCTTCTGGAGGTTGAAGGTTCAATCCTTACTACAGGCGATAATAACTAAGAATAACATAATAATTAATTAACTCTTCTATCTCTGACAGAACGAGAACAATCTACCCCCTTCATATTGACTAAGTAAAAAGTTCAGTTCGAAATTCTGTATATGTTCCCGAGTTCGATATAATGATTCTCAAGTTCGAAAAGATGTTTCTGGAGGAGGTATGAGGGTACATAAGTCGAAACGTTTTGAAAATAACAAGACAAGAATAGTTGTCTAAATAAACCAAATTAGCAATCCTTATCTAAAAAATGCAATTTTATTCTAGCAGTGACTGGTCATCAGTGATCCTCATCTAGTCTATCTGTGGTTTATTATTAAATGTGCTTTTGTGATTATAATATCTTTTTTAAAAATTTTAGTGCGGTTTCTCCTATATAATATTTTTGTAAGGGTAATTCACCCTAATTGTACAGTTATTTTTTTATTTTTTTTATTTTTACCTTTCTTATTTCTATTTAGATTATTACTATTTCTATCAAAGTCATTACTATTTCTTATGTTATTCTTCTTATTATCATTATTATTATTATTATTATTGGTCCTCCGATTTATAAAATCGGGGGACTTATGTTTTGAGGCATGTCCGTCCGTCCGTCCGTCCGGATTTTTCTCCGCAACCATCCATTGAATTTCTCTGAAATTTTGCATGAAGTTGTAACTTTGGTCAGGTTAGAAAGTGACATTCTCCGATTTTTGAAAAAAAATCTGGTTAGGCCCCCAGGGGGTCAAAAGACCCCGAAATGGCAAAAAATGACATTTTTTGCCCCATAACTTTTCATCCATCCATTCAATTTCTCTGAAACTTGGCCAAAATGTGGAGGCAATTGTTCCTAATAGAAAATAAGTATCGCTGACCTTGAAATAAATCTGATTCGCACCCCAAGGGGATCAAAAGCCCCCAAAATGGCAAAAAATGACCCTTTTCTTCCATAACGTTTGATACATCCATTCAATTTTTCTAGAAACTTGGCCAAAATGTAGAGGCAATTGTTCTTGATATAAAATGAGTATCCTTGACCTCAGAAAAATTCTGGTTCGCGCCCTCAGGAGGTCAAGGGGGGGGGTAAAAAATGCCCAAAATTGCCCAAATTTATTGCATTTTACACTCGCCACATCGAGTCACATACAGAGGAGGACCACGCATGCGCTGCTTGTTATTATTATTATATTTGCCACTTTTTTTTCAAATTTTATTTTTAATTTTCTCTTTACTACTGTAATTTACAAGTTTATTATTGTGAGTTTTGATGATCATTTCTCAATATCATAGCAAAATTTGGTTGAAATCCATTCAGTAGTTTTTGAGACTATCACAAACAGACACTGTTTATCTCCCTTGCCTCAATAAATATTCCCCAAATTTCAGTTTCTTAAGAATATTTTAAAGAGTTTTAGGGTACATGATATATATATATATATATATATATATATATATATATATATATAATTCAAATATATCTGATTTTCATTAAATTTGATTCATAGACACCAATTAAACAAGATACCCTGAATTCAATTTCTTCTTAAGACCTCTTAAGCTTAAGCCTTAAATTTTAGAGATTTTCTAGAATCAAACTCATGTGATGGATTCTGATCAAAATTAGAATAAAGTTTAGTAGCATTATATCTTGATTTTAATCTTCGTAAGAGGATATAAAAGTGGTGCAAAACTGTTCTGTTCGGCGAATTAATTTTACCCGCCATGAGACGGGTATTCTTCTATATATATATGTATATAAAATAAGCGATGATGATGATGATGATGATGATGATGATGATGAGTTATCTCTCTTGCTGTAGGAATTGCAAGAAAAAGCCTTCCGCACGAAAACGAATAAAAAAACCTAATTCAATAAATCAGGAAAAGGTGTGAAATTAGGAATTACCACAAAAAGGCAAAACTAAAAAAAAAGGCATCTTTATCCGCACTTCAATTCTCACATTCGTTTCCCTAAACTAGTGGATCAATAACCTTTAACCCAACCTCACATTACTTATTAGATATAATTAGTTAATTAGGATTCTTTCCTTTCCCAGATTAATTTTTAAATTTTTATTTTACATATTTTCTTATTTTATACGCTCGCTTTTACCCCCTCATTTTCACTTCCAATTACATTTTCTATGCCGCTACATACTCGTGATCATTAGTCAAATTAGTCCTGAAGGTTAATCTCAAGAGAGTTTCTCACTGAGTGACCCACCATAATAACATTGTATCTGAACTATAATTAACAAGTCTTCTAAATAAGGAATTTCATATCAAATGGTGAGCTTTCAACCCCTCTACCTTTGAACCCTTGACCCCTATTCAGCATATTTCAGAATGTCAGTCCTTATGTTTCCAAGGTAGTTAAAAAAAGAATGCATATAACATAGTAACTCTTTTATTCTTCAATTATTTTTATACGGCCATAATCATGTCGGCACACTGATTCCCATAAGATCACCGAAGTTAAGCAACGTTGAGCATGGCCAGTACAAAAATCTCTTGAAACATATGTATGACTTCGGCATAAAATGACCCGACGATTGTCGATTTGCCACAAAAACCCAACAATCAATCGATCAATCAAATATATGCGCCATCTGGTTACAAATGTTAAACATGGCCTCCGTTTGCCTCAAGAGACAATGGATACCCCCTGAAAGAATACCTCTGCAATGAAACGTTTATAGGGAAACAAGGATTGTATAATCTCTAACCGTACTTCTTCTGATCCAACATTGCGTTACTCCAGTAGCAAGGAAAAAAATCAAGTATGTCCGGAAGCAATACTGAGATAAGCAGAGAAGAACTAATGTTAATTAAAAGTTTTCCTTCTCTTAGATGAGTTGCTCTATCGAAGCTTGATGGTGTTTACTTGCTTCTCACAGCAGCAAAATGTGGCACAAGGCCAGTAGATGGGTGCTAGAAAAGCCATTACACCAGAATAGGGGTGAACTTTGAAAAAAATAGTCTGAGCAGTCCCATCAGGATTCCCTGGTAGGGACGCCTTAAGCAATTGGTAATAAACCTTTTTATAAATCAACATCGACGTCCGAGTGGTTTTGTCAACAGATGATCTAGAACCTGGGTTCTCGACTGATGTATGATAGTTTATACAATGCAGAAGTTGCCATTGTAGCCCAATGATCGCCTTCGCGGTCACACTATGATAAAAACAACACAAGACAAATTGTTGGTATAACTCAGTTGAGCTCTGGATGCATGTGTGATATCGTCAGCGTGAAAAGAGGTCCCCTAAACGTTGTCCATTGATAGCTGTCTTGTTGTTTGCTTCAGTTTGATCTCCTCCAATTTGATCATCTCTTCTCTGAGCTGCCAACTGCCGTAAACTAACGTAAACTCGTCAACTGCTGTAAACTGTCAAACTCAACAATATATTTAGTTCTGACTGGCAATCTTAAATCCAGTATTTTTTCTTAGCCGATAGAAACTGACTACTTCCGTCCCACTCCTATCCATCCTATTTCCGATCGTCTTTGTGTACGGCCCTGGGAAATCGGGGGGGGGGGATGGGGGCATACGTCCATAGTATCATACCATTCCTATTTCTCTGTTAATGTCAGATGAGGATTTTGGAACAACTGAGCTAAGAAACTAAAACAAGAAGGTGGCGAAAACCAGCACCTCTTGAGGGGACACTGTGGTTGGGTACAAAAATAGCCATGAACGAACATGTCGGCATCCCCTTGAAGGTTGCCTTAGGTGATCAGCAATAAACCAAACCCCATTCCTGAAGGAGAAGATTATCCCTGGAACAGTGCACCTCTTAGGCCCGAGCCGGACCATATCTCATCGCAACAAAGTTTTTTTTAAGTCTTAAATGCTATACATTTTTTAGAATCAAAACCATGTAATGAATTTTGATCAAAATTGGAATAAGGATTCTAGAGTAGCATTATATCTTGATTTTTAATCTTCGCAAGGAGACATATAAGTGGTGCAAAACCCTTTTGTCTGGGGGGAATTAATTTTACCCGTCCTGGGACAGGTATTCTTCTAGTTAAAGCAGTGGGACGGGTATTTTAGTTATTCATAAAACTAGCCGTTTGAAACCAATATGCAAATCAGACATCTCATTTCCGCTATTAATCTTCACTTCTTGAATCTTTGTGATTAATAAACTTTCTTACAAAATACATATTTGATTCTGATTCATTTTTTTTCTAATGTTGTTGTTTGCTAATCTCCGTTCTCTACAACAAATTTTTGATGAAATTCTCTTTTTAAAGCAGCTCGGATTTAAAGCTCTCAAGACATCTAATTCTTTTTTTTTTAATTTCCTATTTTTTGGTATCATTTTTGAACCGAGAGCTGCCTTTAATTCTTTTCTTTCTTTTCATCATTCAGGGTGTTATCTATATGTAAAGGTGGTCACTAAGTTTCAACTATGGGTATAATAAGACGTATTTCGTACTTGAAATGAGCAGGAGAGGGGGGGGGGGGTAAAGTAGTTCAGCTGTTGAATGACGGATCTATTTTATTTGTATGAATACGTAATATTTTGCGTTATGTTGAGTTGTGGCTCGGCTTGGCATATGTGCAGTTATACCCAGACTTATGTAACAGCGTGGGCGAGAGAACACTTCTGCACAGACTCAGCTTTTAATTTCCACCCAGACAGTTTGCGGCCAAAGATGGTTCAGTGTTTATCCTTTGCCAGAAGCGGCAAGACGAGATGGAACTCCAGAATATTATATTTTGTTTTTAGAAAAAGCCAGCCTAACGAACAACTCTCTTTATATTCTGCTGTTCCCTTTGAATAAAGTTCATTCATACTTTAGTGGAGATGTTGGTATTTTCCTTGAAAGATGGTGACCCTTTTCTTATTCAATTACAGTCAGATACATCCAGACACGGCCGATTCGCCTCAATGGTTATTTTCATCTCTTCCAAACAACCATATCAAAACACTAAAGACCTAAGCAACATCTATAAGTTTTTATTTTAATAAAAATAAACACTTTATCTTAACATACTGGATATTTCATTAAGATCGGATAATTCTAGGATTTTATTTTCATTCCAGGTTATTCATTTTTTGGTTACAAATGACTTTCTTTTTTTTCTTTTTTTAATGGAAATCGCTCCAGACAAGGCATGAAGCCACTTGATGTAAGGAGCTAAAAAAATTAAAAAAATACTACTTCAAGGTCAAAAACTAGCAAATGATAAGTGGTATATGGATAGATTCCGACCCAGAAAACAGCAATTCTTCTCCCTTTGTCAGAAACATCGCTCATGGAATGTGAAGACTACAGGACAAAATAAGTGACACATTCATTGCCTGTTTCTCGACACCTCTGTTACCTTTCTTTTTCTATCTGGAGTGCATAATGGTGATAATAAAACAAAACATTTCTTTCTGCACCCACTCCCACCTTTATTTCATTTTCGTTTACTCTTTTTGCAGCGGAGGGGGGGGGGTAATTGGACATTGATGTTCATTTGTGAATTGTTTTTTTGCTTACGGCATCAATAGCAAGTTGCGTGTGTGGGCTGGAGAGTCAAGATGACTGAAGACAACAGTTCCTCCCACCTCACCCCCTCCCCCCATCATCCCTCCGAATTTTCATGATGAATAGAAGGAAGTCGCTGTGTTCAGAGTTAGGGAACCAGGAAATATAGCCAAGATGGCTGCCGTGTGAAGACGACACTAGAACTAAAAGAAGTGAATAAAATAACGAACGCAAAGAAAGAAGAATGCTTATATTTCAAATTTTTTTTAGATGAAGATTGATAATTGGTATTATTTGTATTAATGAGACTATTATTCTCATCTTGGTTGTTATTTTCACAACTTTTCGGCCGATATTACCTCCGGCCTTCTTCTGGTGCATCTTTACGAACTTGAGAATCTTGTAACAAATCTATTTTTGTTTATATGTACGCGCAATATCTTGTGTTATATCGAGTTGTAATTTGGTCAGCGTATTGATACACAGGCGATTAGCGCATAATTGACATGCGCACTGGAAAACTGCTGATTTCCACCCACAGCTGGATGCGCGCGAAATGCAACAGTCTAAGTTCAGCCTCCGACGTAAATAAACTGGCATTCCCTGTCTCCCTTCGTCGTCATCATAGTAACGACAGGCGGGAATAAACTACATTACATCTCAACCTAGCAACTCTCTTTATGTTCCAGTGTTCCTTTTGAATAAAAGTTGATTCCTACTTTAGCGGAGGAGTTTAGTGTTATTCATGGAAGATGGTGACCCCCAACTAAAATCTTTATGTCGAACTCATGAACCTCTACGGAATTTAGAACTGAACCCTTTATGGGGATAGATTGTTCTCGCTCCATCAGTCATGATCGGGCAGAAGTATTAATTAATGTTATTCTTAGTTATTATCTCCTGCAACCTCCAGAAGATCGTCACTTAGAACTGGTTGTTAATCAACGCCTTTATCCGTTGCGCCATAGGTTAATTTCTGACGGATAAAGAACAATATATCCCTGTGAATTAAATAATGGGCTCAGTTCTAAATTCCATATAGATTCCCGAGTTTGAAAAGATTCACATGAAGAAGGTTGGGGGTTACATAGGCCGAAATGTTGTGTTCAACGGTTGGCAACCAGGATGATGACAGGGCTATCAACGCTTACCTACAAAGAGCGGCTCCAAAGACTAAATATATTCTCACTTAAGCAGCAGAGGATGCGAAGAGACTTGATTCTGGCGTACAACATGATCAACAGGAATGTAAATGTACCTTTCGAGGAGTTTTTCACCCGAGCGTCAAGTTGTGGTCTCTATGGTTACCCGCAAAAGATGTACAACCGTTGCTTTCGTCTCAATAGAATGAAGGCAGCATTATCTGTCCATGTTTCTGCTCCATGGAACAACCTACCAGAGGAGGTCGTGACGATGACTACCATATCCAAGTATAAAGCAGCCTAGCACAAACATTCAGACTGTATGTGGATATAAATAGCTTTCACTTATCTCTTTACATGGCTACTTGCACTTTGTTATTTTTTTTGGGGGGGGGGGAGCCAAATATGATTTGATTTGAGAATAACAACCAAGATGAGAATAGTAGTCCGAGTAATCCAAATAATAATGAATCGATTACGCTGTGAAATGTTCATCCTCCTAGATAAACCATTGCAGAAGCATGAATGTCTATAATCGCAGAAAGGTTGACCAGTCAAGGAAAACTTTAAAGCAAGTGATTAGACAAGACCGCAAAGAGTAGAATTTAGAGATTACTGAACCGTGAAAAATGGAGATTGAGCTTGCGTAATATCAGAAAACGTCTGAACGCTGAACATGGGGGGGGGGAAGTGACGTTAAATGAAGAGAAGAAGAAAGTGTTCATAGTTTATCTAGCACAACGGAAAAGGGACTTTCCTTTCTCCATGTGCAACATTTCTATGGACAGAGCTTTTTTTGAAAGGGCTTCCGACCTGTGGAATAACATTACCGTGAAACTGCTTCTCTGCTGATTACAACTTGATCGTCTTCAAATTCAATGGCAGCAAATTCTTGTCCACAATAGCCCCCCCCCCCCCCAATAAGTAATCAAAAGCAGTTCGTACAATCGATCAATGTTAGTACTCCCATCACATTTTTTTATCTTTTGGTTGATAATCATTCCGTATCATCAACCCATATCCCTGAATGGTTCTTGGCCTTGATAAGTAGTGACCTAATAGTTAAAAAAAGAAAAAAAAAAAAAAAAAAAAAAGAATCTGTATTCGAACCCTGGAATAGATTAAATGACAAATCCATGATAAAACGGATAAGCGCAATGACAAATCCATGATAAGATGGATCTGCAATGTGAAATCTGACCAAACCCAACACATCAGAGGATTTGCTGAAAGTACTACACTTGCCCAGCATGGTAGTTATCCTCAGGATGAATCGATTACGCTGGTATGTTTATGTGGAATGTTCATCTTCCTGGATAAACCATTGCAGAAACACGAATGTCTTAAATCGCAAGAAGGTTGGCCGGCCAAGAAAAACGTGGAAGTAAGTGATTGGATAAGGTCGCATAGAGTGGAATTTGGAGACTACTGACCCACTGAACCATGAGAACTGGCGAACGGGCAAGTGTAATATCAGAAAACGTCTGACCCCTGAACAAGGGAAAAGTGATGTTAAATGAATAGAATAAAAAGAATAGAAAAGAAGGAGAGTCCAATAACAAAACAAAGAAAAGGTAAATATGGTAAGGACAGAACAGAAACGCGCGTGATTGAACGAAGGAACCAGAAAAGAAGTTTTCTGTTTCAATTCTTTAACCCTTAAATGCTTTATTTTTTGCATTGGTTTGAAATCGAAGATACTGATTACCTATTTAGCGGGTGTGCTGATACAACATCATACTAATACCTACTCACACATTTGAACAAAAAGCATTTAAGGGTTAAATAACTTGATCGTATCGACCATCGTATTCATATCTCTTCTTGGTTTCGCACCCTACCCATCATGAATCTATTTTCCACATCTCTCATGCAAATTACTCTTACAGCGACTCCCTAACCATCACGCTATCTAAAATTAGGCATGCCAAAACAGGGGGGGGGATGTAAAGTATTAGAACAGAACAGAGATTCAAAGTTTTATTCTTCATAAACCTTTCATAATTGTCATTGTTTTAAGAAGTTACCTGTTTTCAAAGGCATGGTTTATTTTTACTCTGGAAATTAGATTTCAATCATAATTCACGCATATGCCCAGTTAGTTAGATGTTTTTTTTCTTCTTTAGGTCATCAGAAATGATAATTTATATATGAAAAATCAAATTATTGACGTAATTCTATGATTTTCTATGAATATTAGCTGGCAAAGCCAGCTAACTATTGCTTTGCAAAGTTTGTTACTTGAAATCCTTGAAACCAAAACAATTTAAATAATAAACATTTCATTCATAAGCTTCTTGTAAACACAAAACTAAAACTTTCGTATGTATTCATATAAATAGATAAACTATTACATTTTGGTAAAGCCCCCAAAATGTATTTTAGTTCCAATTTAATAGTCTACACAATAGCGACATAAGATGAAATTTAAAAAATTACGTTTTTTTACTTTTCATTTTTGACGATCGGGCGATCCTATTTAAAAAAAAAAAAAAGGGGGTGGATGATGATAACGTACGAAATTATCTTAGCATATTATTATATACATTGTTTTTCTGTTGGGATTAATTTTTCTCCATCCTCTAACCACTGAGCTGAACCTGCAAACGATTTAGCATTTTGTTATCTTTGTACTAGGATTAATACTTTTATATAGAGTTAACATGGGGACAAGAAATGGCGAAAGATAACAATGGATTGTCTTAAAGTCTACTACTAAGAATACATTTGTAAAAAAGAAAGAAAGAAAAGAAAATTCTGGTGGTTATCTAAAAACAGCTGCCATTGTGTGTTCAGATAACAATATGAGACCATTCTATAGAAGGTGTTTATATAGAGTCTAGCAGGAAAACCCAACGTTGCTCGGGATTGAATGAGGATCAATCACTATTATGTACCTTTTCACTATGCTCATAACACCATATTATTATTTTTTGTTTTTGCTGCTCCCCCCACTGTAAATCATTTTCCTTTCTTCATCTGTGTACCTAAATCTAAACGGAACCTCCATGAACAAAGTTTCTTTCCAAGAACTTTCTGTCTGTAGAACACAATACAGCGGGGCTGCTTCCCAGCTGACTACAACATGATCGTTGTCAAGTCAAATGTTAACAAATTCGTATCGAGCCTTCCTCTTAAATAATAAATTTCTGTCCATTTCATCCATCGTCGTTAAGCCTCTCGAGGTGGTGTCTCGTTATCCAATTGACAAACTCATTAACCCTTATCCTCAAGTGGCCTTTGCGCCTTGATAAGGGGTGACTCGTTAGTAGTAAAAAAAAAAAACTGTATCAGAGTATGTTATTATAGTACAAATAACATTATACAACAATAACAAATGAAAATTGTCAAGTCAGAATGAACGTTTGATATGTCAGCTCAAATGCTATTTAGGTCCAACTTTCAAAATCTCACAAGAAAACTTAATTGTTAGATAAGAGATTTCTGTTTTAAAAGCTGACTTGGTAATAATTTGACGTATTTTTCTTTGGGAGCTTTATTCCAGTAAAACTCTAAAATATATGTTAAAATTCTTACTTACTGATGCGGTATAAACAATTAGCAGAATGACCCGACGTTGCTCGGGATTCAATGAGGATCACTATATACTTTTTCACTATGCTCACGGGACCATATTACTGTCTTTTTTGTTTTTACTTCCCCCTCCTCTTGCTTCGGCCCCTAATATAGTTGAAAGAGCTGAAATGTTGGAAAACTCTCTGAATAAGTGTCTTATACATACGGCTTAAATTTCATTAAAATCGGATATAAGTATTTGAAGTTGTAAGGGGCTTCTATCCCCATGGGTCACTTTGAGGTGGGGCATGTAGATATTCAGCGCATAGTGGGCAACATAAAGATTCGGGACCACTAACATTGTTTTCCCTGGAGAATTTGATATATATGATATAAATTTCAGCAAAATAGGATATATTTGAAGCTCTTTTAGGTTAAGAGGGCACTTAGAGATTCCGGACCACTTCCATTGTCTTCCCGAGAAAATGTTATACATAGGATTTCAATTTCATGAAAATAGGATATATTTGAAGTTTTAAGGGGGTTATGTTTTCATAGCCTCCTTAGAGGCACACTTAGAGATTTGGGAACACTTCCATTGTCTTCCCCGATAAATTTTTACATAAGAATACACTTTTAGATTTTATGCAGATTCTCTAACCTTTCTTTCTATAGGGAACACACAAACAACATACACACAGACGTTGAGTTTTATATATATATATTTCCAAAAGCTAAGTCTGGTATAAAGTCATAAAAAAATGAGCTAAATATATGAACAAAGTGCAGCACATTTTTATTATGCAGCATTCCTTCTACAGATATAATCATGCTGACACACCAGTTCCCATTAGATTACCAAAGTGAAGTGACATTGGATCTGGTCAGTACCAGATGGGTGACCATTTGGTAATACCAGGTGCTGTATGTGGGAGGACAATGACATCTTCACGAGACCTTTCCTGCAAAACTAACACCAGAAAGGCTTGCGGACTGACAAAAACAAATAGAAGTTATCCTCTATATAATGTTTACCATTCTGTAAACTCACTCCTGAAATATTCCTACCACTTTATGTCTCCCTCGTCAGACCACTGTTAGAGTATGGTGTCCAGGCCTCTGCTCCATATCTAATACATGATATCCAGCATCTGGAGAGAGTTCAAAGACTGGCTACTCGAATAGTGCAGGATCTATGGGATATGCCCTATAAAAGCCGACTAAAGAAACTTAACCTTTTCTCCCTTGAGCGTCGACGATTACGCGATGATCTCATTTTGGCCTACAATCTTTTCAATGGTCATTACGATATCCCTTAAAACCTATTATTCACTCCTACACAAGAAAGCGGTCTATGCGGACACCACAAGAAACTATTTCACTACCAATTTCGATTGAACCGGAGGAGAAACGCTTTCTTAATCAGGATCCCTGGATGTTGGAATAGTTTCCCAAAAGAGGTAATAAATGTGCCAAAAACACATCAATTCAAGGTGAATTTTGAATAGGTGCTGGGCTACTGTATCTTTTACTGTGTAAATTTCTATCACCTTTTCCCTACATGGCAATTGAAACATGCTTTTCTTATTTTTTGCCAAATTAATTGAATTGAAAAAATTCTTAATGGCTACGGTTGTAGGAAGAATGAAGATGAGAAAATATGCTTATTCATCACCTCAACCGACACGTGAGAAAAACCAACGCACACATATCCAAGGCAATGGCTAAATCCTTAGAAAATGACCTCCAGTTTGTAGCGGAATGGCACCAAAAATGGATGGTTACATTTAAACAAACCTCATTTTCTTTAAGAATTATAAGAAACTTTACCAACCACCGACGGTCATGGCTGATAGCACCCTTCTTGAGCGATCAACATTAACACTCTTTGGCCTAACATTCACAGGTAACATGAATTGGAATAAATACATAGAAAATATTGCCAAGTCTGCTGCAAAGAAGGTGGGCTCCATCTACCATGCTAGAAAACTTTGCACACCTGCCAGTCTCTTACATCTCTACAAATTCATCGTTGCCCATGCATGGCATATTGTTGCCACACTTGGGCTGTGGCACCAACCATTAGTCTATCATTTTTAGACAGGATCCAATAAAGAGCCGCTAATCTAATAGGTCCCACACTATCTACCAAACTCCAGCCCCTGTCTCATTGCCACAATGTTGCATCCCAGTGCTTGTTTTACAAATACTTCAATAGAATGTGCTCCAACGAACTTGCTGCACTTTTAAAATCTCACAATATAACTTTATATGTTAGATGGTACAAGTTGTTTGACTTTGCAAAGAGACCATTACACATCTAAAATAAAATACATTCGTTCAATCTGCATATTCAGCAATAAAATGATATTTCAAACTGACGCTTGACAGACCAACTAAAATTGCCTTATACATAGATATTACTTGCTGTACCTACCCGATGCTGTCCGGGATGCGGGGGAAGTAATTTTAGTTCTTAATTTCCATTTGTTTCCACATTTCTAAAACTTATACAGAAAAAGAAATAAAATTTTACTTTTAAGGGAGACAACTCTTTTTATATTCTTCAATTAAAAAAATGAGTTATTAATTTGATTTTTCGGTCATGATTGAAAAAGGTTTCCATTTTACCAGTTGTCCGGGCAGGATTAAATGAATTTTAAATAAACTGTGGCAAAGATCGTTATTACAGTTATAATAATAATATGGTACAAAAAAAACAACAAAAAAAACAATGAAAATTGGCTAGTCAGAATCAAAGTATGATATATCAGCTTAAATGCTATTAAGGTCTAACTTTTTAAATCTCACAAGATAACTTTATATGGTACAAGATGGCACAAGATGGCATAAGACTTGGCAAAGAGACTGTAAACCATGTAAGTTGCTACTCTACTCTCAAACTTCTTTTAAATTCCAAAACGAATCACTGAATATAAAAGACAAATAGACAGAGGGGATTAAATAAATAAGCCCTAATTGAAGTGTCGTCAGCACATCAAGTCCCGACTCATTAGCGACGACCGTAACCGGGTGGACGAAACGGGGGAGGGGGGGGGAGTAAGTCAGCTTAAGCTGGAGGCGGGAAGTGTATCTTTGTTTAAAATGGGAGATAAGGTGTCTCATTTTGAACAAGCTTGGCAGGTGGCCAACATCAATCAGCATTACTTGGAAATGTGTTGCTGGGATGAGTGCTGATGGCATCTCGCCGGAGCTACGAGCAAAAGATAATTTACTAAGTAACCAAATTCCTATTGGTCAAAGTCCATTAAACTGTTACATAACATAACATAATGGACATAGATAGGTTGGTACGATCCGGTTGGACTCGTTTTATAGACTTTTATTTCGGCTTTTGTCTTGACTAAAAGGAAAAGTTCTTAAATTTTTCAATTCTTTTATTTTAACACTGATACGTATTACACTACAGTTAAACTTGTATTCCCAGCCACACTGATGAGTCATAGAGACGAAGAAACACGTGTCTGTGGATAATCATATATATATTATATTTTTTAAAGTAAATATTCGGTTGTCCGTCCTGTGCAGTTCTAGGAGGTCCACCCTCCCAGGCTTTGCCTTCTCACCCTTTGAGAAGGGGTTAGTTTATTGCTAATCGCCTGAGGGAATGCCGACGGGGCTGCTCAGGCAATTTTTAAATGACCAGAGCACTCAAATCCTCGAGCGCTGGTTTTTCACATCTTACCTTGTGGGAGGAAGATAAATAGAATTAATTATTTTTACCTACAGACATCGATGTTTCATGCTTACGCAATTTTCAGTGTAGGGATGTTAATTCATGTGGGTCGGAGGGTTTGAACCCGGTTTTTACAAATAAACACTGATTTGCAGTCAGGTGTCGTTCCCCTCGGCCAGTGAGAATATATATATATATATATATATATTATATTAAATTATATTTTTAATATTTTACCTACATACAACGTCGTTTCTAGCTTTCGGCTCTCATCAGTGCAGGAAAGGTCACTCTCAAACGGGCACGGAGCTCGAGGCCAGTTCACTATTATTAATACTAGCAAATATATGCTCCCTCCGGTCGCATATTTTTGCTAGGCTGCCGCATCAGAAATGAAGGCTCACGCGTAAGATAATGGAGCCCCAGTCATATTTCTGTGGTGGTTAGACATTGATTTTCTGTGTTTATGACAAAGAATATTTTTAGTTGAAAATAAAGAAAAAAAAAATTCGACCCTACCCCGATTTTTGTTTTACCCTCGCCCATAAATAGAAAGACTTGTAGTTTAAAAAGAAAGAAAATTTTTTTTTGTACCCCCCTCAATTTTTTTATATTACCAGTCATTGAAATATTTTTTAGTTAAGAAAAAAAAAAATTTTTTTTGACCGCCTTCCCCCAATTTTTTTATCTTCCCCCCCCCCTTATACATGTAAATATTTTTTATTAAAAAGGAAAAAAAAAAACCTAACCCTAACTGTAACGACGGGGTCAAAGTTAGCGTGGGTCCTAAAATGAAAAGGCACCAAAAAATCAAATACAGTGAACGCGCGCGCGTGTGTGTGTGTGTGTGTGTACCTTTTTTAATTAAACAATTTGATTCTACAATCAGTTGTATAGTTTTCCAGTAAAATGTGTTAGTTTATTTTGTTGACATTAAAGAAAAATAATCACATTTTTTTTTTGTAATAAATAAAACATGGAATCATAAATTCTGTTGAGGTCGTGAAAAAATGATAATATTGGATATGAAAGTATTAAGAAATCAAATACAGTAAACACGAAAAAAAATTTTATTCTCGGAAAGAAAAAGTTTACCTGAACTGTGTGTGGGTGTGTGTGTGCGTGCGTGCGTGCGCACGCGCGTTTTTATATAGTAATTTTTAAATCAATTATTATTTTACTTAAACAATTTGATTTAATAAATTTGTGTTTTAAAACATAATGGCTAAGAATAAACAAACTTAGGACGGTTTTAAAAATGGAAAACTGAGCACGGTGTTTGCCAGCGTTGTTGTTTACATGTTTAACGTGCCAGATTAACGTCGGCTGCTAAATCAGATCGCCATATTTAATTACCAGAGGGGGGAGGACACCACTGATTAAACAGCCAATCGGCTGCTTAATCAGATCGCCATATGTAATTACCGGATGGAGGGAGGGCACTACTGATTAAACAGCTATTAGGCTGCTTAATCAGATCGCAATATTTAATTACCGGAGGGAGGGAGGGCACCACTGATTAAACAGCCAATCGGCTGCTTAATCAGATCGCCATATTTAATTACCGGAGGGAGGGAGGACACCACTGATTAAACAGTCAATCGACTGCTTAATCAGATCGCCGTATTTAATTACCGGAGGGAGGGAGGGCACAACTGATTAAACAGCCAATCGGCTGCTTAATCAGATCGCCATATTTAATTACCGGAGGGAGGGAGGGCACTACTGATTAAACAGCCAATCGGCCGCTTAATCAGATCGCCATATTTAATTACCGGAGGGAGGGAGGACACCACTGATTAAACAGCCAATCGGCTGCTTAATCAGATCGCCATATTTAATTACCGGAGGGAGAGAGGGCACTTCTGATTAAACAGCCAATCGGCTGCTTAATCAGATTGCCATATTTAATTACCGGAGGAAGGGAGGGAGGACACCACTGATTAAACAGCCAATCGGCTGCTTAATCAGATCGCCATATTTACTTACCGGAGGGAGGGAGGGAGGACACCACTGATTAAACAGCCAATCAGCTGCTTAATCAGATCGCCATATTTAATTACCGGAGGGAGGGAGGGCATACTGATTCAACAGCCAATCGGCTGCTTAATCAGATAGCCATATTTAATTACCGGAGGAAGGGAGGGAGGGCACCACTGATTAAACAGCCAATCGGCTGCTTAATCAGATCGCCATATTTAATTACCGGAGGGGGGAGGGCACTACTGATTAAATAGCCAATCGGCTGCTTAATCAGATCGCCATATTTAATTACCGGAGGGAGGGAGGACACCACTGATTAAACAGCCAATCGGCTGCTTAATCAGATCGCCATATTTAATTACCGGAGGGAGGGAGGACACCATGGATTAAACAGCCAATCGGCTACTTAATCAGATCGCCATATTTAATTACCGGAGGGAGGGAGGACAACACTGATTAAACAGCCAATGACTTTGCAATTTTAACAGTACTCGAGTTGAAATGGTTTAGAAAACACGCCGGTTATGATGAGAATGCCTTTAATTAATTGTATGAATAATGTTTATTAATATAACCTTATCGGAAAATATTGTAAATACATATGTAAATTTGATAATAGCAGTTATAAGTGTATATTTGTAAATATTAATTTAATTGAAGGTTTAAAGGAATGACTTATGTAAATGACAAAACCTATCTGGTGTCTAAGCGACTTTTAGTGACAGTATATAAAGAATTTCAAAAATATTAATTTCAGTAAAATAGTCATACTGGAGTTTCGGCTTCAGACAGACAGACAGACAGACAGACAGATACATAAACTCCATTATTAATAGATTGCGATTACTAGTATTATTATTATTATTATTATTATTATTATCAATATAAATATTATAATTGCTATTATTATGATTATCTTGATTATTTCATGTTTAGTTTTATCACTATTACCATTATTATTAGTTGTATTATAATTATTATTATTTAAATTATTAGTATTAGATTTGTTATTATTTTTATTAGTCTCATTATTATTATTATCATTATTATTTGATTTTGACATCAATATTACTTTATCGCCTACATTCTTCATTAGATTATCTCAAATTAATATAAATAAATAATTACCAGGGCCGGCGTGACAGTTATAAAAGTGGGGTGGTTCTCCTAAAAAGTGGGGGGGGCGGTTAAACACATGCATATCAACTTAATTATTGATGACCGTAAAGTGGGGGGGAAGTAAAAAAAGGGGGCTTGAGCCCCCCCCCCCCCTCCCGCCGTCCATAATTACGGTAGTTAGATTTTACTTTCTTCTTCTAGGCTTCTGTCTATGTCACCTTATTTTCGGCTAGCTCTTTTCTTCTTTCTTTTTTCTTTCTCAGATTGTTTTGGTTTTACTTTTCTTTTTCTTTTGTTTCCGATATTGTTCTTTTATTATCTTATTATCTTGTTGCTTTTAATTTTTTGTCCCTCGTATTTTTTTTATTTTTGTTTTTATATTTTTCTTATTATTTGATTTTATTTCTTTATTTGTATTGTTGCTTGTATTGTTCCCCCAAGCCTCAGCTTAGCTGGTTTCTTTTCGGCCGATTTGCTTCCCTTCTTTTCTTCCGGTAAAATCTAGTCTGGCTGTCTGGTTTCGGTGGTCTCGCGGCTGGAGGGGAGGGGGCGGTGATGTTTTGCTTCGTGTCAACATACTCATGACTAATACGATTTGGAAGGTGTCATCGACGTATCTTAATAATAAGTTTTTTAATTTTATTCTATTCCGACTGGAGATACATATTGGCTGACCTCTTTATATTTCCCTCCCCTTCTTTTTTTTTTGATCATTTTAACTTAAATGTGTTGCTTGCCCCCCCCCCCCCTTTATCCCCCTCTCTCTCTGCCTATGATATTTCTTTTTTGGCTGGTGGATATCTCTTTTTCCGTCATTTCAAATATGTTGCTGTCTCGTTAGTATTCTGAAGAGACTAGGAAGTCGAAATAAATTATAAATGCTGACAGCTGCAATGTGTATGTGAATTTTTTCTTTCTATATTCTTTCTCTCTCTCTCTCTCTCTCTCTATATATATATATACTATAAATAATTTTTGAATATTAAAGTCATTTTTTACCTATGACGTCGTTTCGAGCTCTCTTAATCTCATCAGTGCAGGAGTGGCAGTTGCAGTGGACTCAAACGCAGTTCGTAGATTCAGTCGTGAATCACGAGACAAACGATCAAAACTACACGGCCGAAAAAAATCGACACAGACAGTAATTGAAATTAAGATACACTTAATCTTGGGATACAAATCCAAACTATGGCAAATTTATCAGCCAATTCCCCTCCGAAACTAAGATCCTGATTCGGACTATTGAAAGGATCTACCAAAGGATATCTAGCCATGAGTTGTCTCTTATATTCAACAATATATATATATATATATATATATATATATATATACATGAGAGAGAGAGAGAGAGAGAGAGAGAGAGAGAGAGATTTTAACCAAAAAGAAGTTCCAAAATATATTACTTTATTATTTTAATTATGCTGGCTACAAACGTTTCAGTTATATAATACTCAAGTCAGAACTTGTTTTTGGTTAAAATTGATTTTTCTGAAGCAGCAAATATAATTATCATAAATCTTTTTCTCAGCGAAAATAGAACTGATTACATTAAAAGGTTGAGTGTAAATTCCCTACGCTATCAAATATTGTGGGAATAATTGTTAAATTATTTGAAATAATTGTAACTGCAATATATATATATATATATATATTATTTTATTTAAAACTATACATTAGAATGTCTGTTGGGGGTATCCAGGTTTCATCGATCTGGTCATCCTGGATTTTGAATAAAATCCGGCTGGTCATTTTATCCTAAATCCAGGATAACCAGATCGATGAAACCCGGGTACCCCCAACACACACTGTAATATATAGGTTTTAAAAATTAAAAAATTTTAATAAAATAATTTATATTAGTTCTTGCAGAACCTATGATCGAACACTTTATTGTTGTTTTCAACTAACTTATGGTACATGTGATGTGTGTAATATTTTAAAGTGTGTATCTAATCTGATTGAACCAATCAGAAAACAAAGAATTTATTCTTGGATAAATGTAAAATAAAAGAAAATTCGGTGCTTATACAGCTGAAAGCACAGTTGAAAATCGCAGTTACACAGTTCAAAATAACAGTTCAAAATAACAGTTCCAAATAACAGTTCCAAATAACAGTTCAAAATAACAGTTCCAAATAAATTAACAGGAAAACTCTTTGATATACTTATGTATCAGGCAAAAATAGGTATCTACACCAAAAATTAGGATAAATTGTCAATTAGAATTTTAATTAAAAATAAAAATCACTTTTATCATATTTTGCCGATCCACCATTGATATGAGCGGAATACTTGTAAAGCAGGAGTAGATAAGCCAGTCTATCCTTTAAACAAGTAATAATGATTGGCGGATCGGCAAAATACGATAAAACTGATTTTTATTTTGAATTAAAATTCTAATCGATAATTTTCCTAATTTTTGGTGAGGATACTTATTTTTGCCTGATACATAAGTATATCAAAGAGTTTTTATTTGGAAATGCGTTTTTCATATCTGCTTTCAGCTGTATAAGCATCGAAGTTTCTCAGATAGTCTATGCATTAATTCTTACAATTTAGTCATTAATTTCTATCCTAAATGGTTTCCAAGTTTATGATTTAAATCCAACAAAAATAATCGAGGAGTGGTTAGTAAGTTCTGAATGGGGTAAATGTCAACCAAAACATTTGACTGAAACGAAGGAAAGAATCACATAAAAAACGCACGCGCGCACACACACACACACACACACACACACAACACACACACACACAGAACCCCTCCCTTTTTTCTGACAAAAAAACAAACGTTATTTTCTTTTTGTACTCCACCCAAAAGTGTCCATTTTGTCAACCTCTTCCTAATTATTGCCGTTAGTTTCATAACTATCTAGTGAATCATTTTTGTGAATGTCAAAATCGCCACAAGAGTCCGATTATAAAAAAAAACAAAAAACATTCGACAAAATATATGTTACAAGAGTCGTGTTTGAATGGAAAACTTTGAGTAACACCTAAGGGCCAGAGGTGACTCCAGAACGGAAGTCGACGAAACCACGTGACTTCAGAACAGAGATTTTCTGCCTCTTTTCTGGCCACACTTTAAACAGAGAAGACGTGTCTAGGGCGTCGTTACTCGAGTGGGGGGGGGGGGAGTGCCCTCCTAATCTAAGGGAGGTATGGGGTCCCGAACCTCCTTTCAAACTTCAAATATATCCTATTTTGATTTAATTTACATTATATGTATACAAATCTCTGGGAAAGACAATGGAAGTGGTCCTGAATCTCTACGTTACCCTCTATGTACCGAATATTTACATGCCCCTGCCTCTAAATGATGCATGGAGACAAAAAAGCCTACCAACTTCAAATATGTATATTTGATTTTAATGAAATCCAAACCATATGTATAAGACACTAATTCAGAGAGTTTTCGAAGATTTCAGCTTCTTCCGACTATATTAGGGGGCGAAACAGGAGGGGCCAGTAACAACTAAGAAAAGAATTTGGTATTATGAGAATAGTGTGATCCTCGTTCAATCCCGAGCAACGTCGAGTCATTCTGCTAGTTGTTTATACCGCATCAGTAAGTGAGAATCTAACATATATTTTAGAGTTTTACTGGAATAAAGCTAAAAAAAAAAAAAATACGTCAAATTATTACCAAGTCAGCTTTTAAAATAGAAATCTACTAACAATTAAGTTTTCTTGTGAGATTTTGAAAGTTGGACTTAAATAGCATTTGAGCTGACATATACAAACGTTGATTCTGACTAGCCAATTTGCATTTGTTATTGTTGTATAATGTTATTTGTACTATAATAACGTACTTCGCTACAGTTTTTTTTACTACTAACGAGTCACTGCTTATCAAGGCGTAAAAGCCACTTGAGGATAAGTTTTATATGAGTTTGTCAGTTGGATAACGAGACACCTTGACAGAATTAGAGACGATGGGTGAAATGGACAAAGAGGACAGCTCGACAAGAATTTGTTAACATTTGATTTGCAAAAAAAATGTTTTAGTCAGCTGGGAAGCAGCCCTGTTCCACAGACGGAAGGTTCTTGGAAAACAAAATTTGTTCATGGAAGTTCCATTATGTTTTAGATACACGGATCAAGAAAGGGACATTTTTTTTTACAGTGGTTTTAGCTAGACGAGTTTTTGCTGGAAATGTTTTTCCATTTTTTGCAGTGATTTTTTTTCCATGAGGGACAAGAGATTGGAGCTCAGTTAAGCATTAAACATATTTTAAAAATTATGTTATCCCGGCTGGACAACTAGTAAAATGGAAACATTTTTTTAATTATGACCTAAAATTAAAATCATCAAGGGGAAAAACTCATATTATTAATTGAAGACTATAAAAAAGAATTGTCTCCCTTACAACTAAACTTTTATTTCTTTTTCAGTATAAGTTTTTTAAAATGTGCAAAAAAATAAAAATTAAAAAAATAAAATGACTTCATGTCGGGCAACGCCGGGTAAGTACCCAGCTAGTATTATACAAATGAACATTTAATAACAGCTGTTAATTTAGAGAACAATGCTGACCTCGCTAAGCACTCCGAAGAAGGTCAAAGTACGATATAATGATTTTTACCGTGATTTATAAACCACGATTAATGATAATTGTGTCTGCTGACCTTTACTTTGTCTCGAGAAGAAAAAAAACAACAAGAAAAAAACAAAAAACAAATGGATATAATTTATACTTCGGTTCAATCAGATCTCCAACCGTTTCCCTATTCGAGAATAAAATTCTGGGATTAATGTAAAAGATTTACGTTATTCACATTTTTGGGACCGTTTTCCTCATCTTGATTGTTGCCATGTAAAAAAAAAAGGCTCTTATTTTGGTTGTCCAAGCACCTCTATAAGAGCCTCTGTCCGTTGTACCACCATGCTTAAGTTTCAAATAGCATTTTCGTTAGTTTGTCATGCTTAAGTTTGAAATAGCATATTCGTTAGTTTGTCATGCTTAAGTTTGAAATAGCATTTGCGTCAGTCTGTCAGGCTCAAATTTAGAATAGCATTCTCATTGGTCTGTCATGCTTAACTTTGAAATAGCATTTTCGTTGGTCTGTCATGCTTAAGTTTGAAATAGTATTTTTGTTGGTCTATCACACTTAAGTTTAAAATAGCATTTTCGTCAGTCTGTCATTCTTAAGCTTGAAATAATATTTTCATTATTCTGTCATGCTTAAGTTTGAAATAGCATTTTCGTTAGTTTGTCATGCTTAAGTTTGAAATAGCATTTGCGTCAATCTGTCAGGCTCAAATTTAGAATAGCATTCTCATTGGTCTACCATGCTTAACTTTGAAATAGCATTTTCGTTGGTCTGTCATGCTTAAGTTTGAAATAGTATTTTCGTTGGTCTATCACACTTAAGTTTAAAATAGCATTTTCGTCAGTCTGTCATTCTTAAGCTTGAAATAATATTTTCATTATTCTGTCATGCTTAAGTTTGAAATTGCATTTTCGTTGGTCTGTCACGCTTAAGTTTAAAATCGCATTTCTAACACTAAATGGAGTCATCTCAAATAAATCGTATTGGCAACAAAAAAATGCATAATCCCATGTAAAAAAAAGTGTCATATACAGGTATATACACCCTCAAAACAGTTTCCCAAGGCTTTCTTGAATGCACTTGTGGTGGGTTACTGGACTACATCCTGGTGAAACTTTTATTGAGCAGCGATGCGGACAGAATAAGCAGCCTTTCGCCCATTGAACCGAAACGATTGACAGTACAACTTCTGCATATGACCGTAGAGGCCTCAGTATAGTGACAGAGTGAAAAAATCATTAAGAATTAGATTGACTTTCCCAGTCGCGGTGTTGTATGATAAGATTAAGTTGCTCCGCAGTCTTCGCTGTTCACATGTAAGTAGGTTCAGACACAGAAGCCGCTTCTCATACGTGAACATGGAAAGCCCCCTTCACGATTCACGTGGCCAGGCGTTGTACACGTTTGAGGTGAAGAATGTGTTTCTTCAGGTACGAGCTGCATTCTGAATTGCATACTTTATCATAAGGATATCGGTTCTTGCTGAAAAAATGTAATTATCTTTTCAAAGAAAGAATTTGGGAAAATGCTGCCAATATTGGCAGCCTGAGAAGATCAGTCTTTTATAGAAATTGTTTTGCACTAAATTTTAAACATGACAGACCAAAAGAAATCCTACTTCAAACTTAAGCATAACAAATCAAATAATCGACATACAAAGCACTTAAAAAGAGATGCTAGCAGACATGTAAAATTGTGAACGTGGTTCATGTGCGTTTACCGCACAGACCATGAACGTCCATTTGTTGTCTTTATCTGAAGTCGGTGCTCGATTCCGACACGGTCTCGGTCAATGCTGCAAGAGAAGGATTCTTCCTCAAAATAAAACAAGTAACAATGTTTTTTTATTAGAGGTTGCAATGAAACTTATTTTCTTCTACTGAACAACAGACTTGCAAATCAAGACAAACACATCCTCCAACCAAATACAATCGATCAAGTTATGGCCTAAGGACCCATTTGTTTCTGAGAATAACAGGAACTCAACTAAACTCCTCTGCCCCTCTGCTGGAAGATATATAGATATTTGCTGTCATTTGAGATAGACCACATAAGAAGACCTCAAGAAAATCATAGACTGCTTATCTATGGACATAAAAACACTGACTGACCATGAAGTCCACCATCTGGTATCAACATTAATTTTGGAAAATTTCAAGTGGGTCATAATCACAGCATGGAACCTCGTATCTGAAGGGACATTAACTTTTCAAAGACTTTAAGTCGTTTGATTTCTCAACATGAAATTCCGTTCAAAGAGGCATTAACTTTCCCAAGTGGAGAAATGAAATTTTAGATAGTCGAATCTAAAACCAAATATATTCCATGATAAATGCCAGTATACTGAAATCATATGTCCTTAATAGGGTTAAGATGAAAATTCATATACACTAAATGTACAAAAGCAAGGAAATTCCCAAATTTTTACACTTTTATTGTCATTAAGAGTATGACTACATATCAACCAAACCATTTCATTATCACATCACTACAGTATAAATCTCTATGCATGAGTGGATGAAGTGTGTGAGGTGCGCTGAAGAAAAATTCCTACCAGTAAAATAAATAACCCTGTTGTGCTTGCATACCCTTAATGACAATAAAAGTGTAAAAATTTTCATCTTAACCCTATTAAGGGCATATGATTTCAGTATACTGGCATTTTTCATGGCATTTTTTGTAAAAGCTATGGGAATTTTAAAGGTTTTTTTGAATTTTCTGGAAAACTAAGGTATATGGTAAACTGAAATTAAAATGCCATCAACTCGACCCTAGAACCTCTATCTCTGCCAAAAATCAGCTGAATCCATCAAATAGTTGATGAGATACAGGGTGACACATACGTATGTACGTACGTACACACAGATAACATGATTTCATGATTGAACTTTCTGGATCTCTGGGTTACCTTGACTAATGATGCTGAAATTCTACACACTTATAGAACCTATCAAATAAAAATTTTGTGCAAAGTTTTAACTAATTTGGTTTATTGGTTTTTTAGTTATGATTGATCAAAGAAATGAGATTTCCAGCATAGGCCATTTTTGAAGTCTATTAAGGGATAGAGCGCTCTCGCACCCTCCTTGATTTCCCATTTCTTGTGATGTCTCTCATCTCTTAGCTTAATGTTTTTCCCATTGCAGGCCTGTCGTCTGCATGCATTGCAACTATGCACTCCACTAAACATGCAGCATTGCACATGTTTACAAAATAAAATGTGTCCATTCAACCAGCGATGAAAAAACTATTTCAAACTTAAGCATGACAGACTGACGGACAAGGCCTCTTATAGAAATACTTAGACGCATCTAAAATAACATGATTTATTCAATCAGAGTATTTAGTGACGAAAATGTTATTTCAAACTGAAGCGGAACGAACAAAGGGACCAACCGACAGAGCCTCCCATAGAAACACGGGGATGCATTTTTTTAAAAAATCCAAGAACTTCTTCAAATTCAACAGAAACAAAATAGCCGTGTTGAAGTTCAACATACCCAAATAAATAGCGAGTTCTCCAAGTGCAAAAACTGTTTTGCCCTTAGTGAACCTTAGTAAAATAATGAATCTTTTCTCTTAACTGTCTTTCCTCCTGAATTGCCATACCGGAACTCTAAAAAGGCTATCGGACCCCTGCCCCCTCCCCACCGTGCTAACTCGAAAGCACTTAACGTTGGCATGTCTTATTTTGTGTCAAGTGAAGTCCTGTTTATCCTTTGTGGTCCATTTGAAGCTCAACAGAATTCTGTCAGAAAGATCTGTCAACGGTTAAAAAGAGGGAGAGGGAGGGGAATAGAGAGAGAGAGAGAGGGGGGAGGGGAGGGAATAATAATAATAATAAGAAACCCTTAAAATACCAAGAGCGATCCAAAGAATAACATTTTGGAATCAGTCCAAATAAGATAGGGTCATAGACTTTTCCAAAAGACCTAGATAAAACACACCATTAAAGACAGAAGACCCCCCCCCCAAAAAAAAACAACTTCTTAGTGACTTGTATTAATAATTCTTTAGATTTTACTGATAAGTTTATTTTCATAATTATATCCGTGTCTCTCTTCATCCTTTCTCTTTGGTTAAGATAATATGCGTTGTGATGTGGAATTAAATTATTAATTTATTGACAACGAATCGATTCCTGCAAGTTTTGCTTTGTTTTTGGTAGCTATTGCACTTTTGGGAACATTGTTAAGTTGTTGTTGTTTTTTTTTAGTACTTACGATGTTTGAACATTTTTATGTTTTATTTCAAATCAACACTGCCTTGAAACAGCTGTAAACAACTATAATACCTTCGTGTATGCTCTTTATTTACAACATGAGTTTAAAATGATTTAAATCATCAAAAATATGTGTGTGTGTGGATAGAAAGAGAGAGAGAGAGAGGACAATTTTCTTTTATGTACAAAACCGTGTGTATATATGCATATAAAAAGTTTTTGAAAAATTATTTTAACACTAAAATTTCTGCTTATAACAATTTTTTTAATGGAAATCGTTTCAAACAAGGCATCAAGCCACTTGATGAAAGGAGCCAAAAAGAACGAATTCGCAAAGACAGGAAATGTCTATTGACCCTAGTCTTGAAAAGACCAAGGTTATAGGCAGGAAGAAAATGGTCAGAACACATGCCATAATAGTATTTATAGAAAAGACTGAGACTAGCAACATCACCTCTGTGAGAGAGAGGGTGCAGAGAAAAAAGAAAGGGTGGGGCTAACCAAATTACAGATACACTTCTGAACCATATCAAGAACCTTCAAATGGGACAGAGATTCATCAGCCCAAATATTATAACAGTGCTCCATACATGGTCTGATAGTAGATCTGTAGAGAATAGCCTCAGATGTGAGAAAATGTTTGGAGCGGTAGAGAGAACCAACTTGACGGGAAGCAGAAAGAGCAATAGATCTAATGTATCAACTCCAAGTAAGATTTGATGAGAAAGAAAGGGCAAAGTCGATTTCACATCAAGGACAGGTCCATTCATGAAAATCTCAGGATAAAAGAGACACGCCTACAATTGAAAGTATGGATCAGGAAAATTTTGCTGTTAAAATAAACTTTTTAATATTTTTTGGAATTAATATATGACAATTGATAATTGGTCTGAAATGATGAATCAGAAGTGGATTTTTTATATCATAAATTCTAAAATAAATTGGCTTTGAAACAATTGTAAAAAGAGTTTTTTTCATGTAAATAAGCTAAAAAGGCTATTAATTAAATTATCTGATCAAATATTGTGTGTATGCATGGACATACGAATAACCATTTATAAAATTAAAAAAAGAAAAATTGATTACTTACTAATGGATTTATGATAATTAATTAAAAAGGCTGGGAGCAGGAGTTTCTTGAGTTTCTCATTTTTCCACAGGCAACGCCCTGTATTGCACAGGTCCCGCGCAAGTATAATAATATGGGTACAACCTCCCATTTGAAAATTCAAATATATCAGATTTGCATTAAATCTGATCTACAGTTATTAGACACCAATGAAGCAAGATTCCCTGAATTTTAATTTCTTCTTAAGACCCCTAAAGCTTAAGCCTTAAACTTTATATATTTTCTAGAATCAAAATCATGTAATCGATTTAGATTAAGATTCGAATAAGGATTCTATACATTAGGTTTAGTACCAGTATATCTTGATTTTATCCTTTGTAAGGAGACGTAAAAATGGTGCAAAACTGTTCTGTTTGGGGAATTATTTTCGCCTGTCCTGGGACGGGTATTCTTCTAGTTAAAGTATATCGGAAAAAAAAACTTAAGAAAAAAAAAACACGTTGGTTAACTCACATTTAGTATAATAATAGATAAACATAGATTAACTCAAACTGTAATAATTACAGTTGGGAAATTAGTCAAAATCGATTTATTTTGGTTTACCTACTTATTTGTCACCTATTTGCACTACAAATATATATATTTAATAAAAGTTATATGCCTTTAGTGTTCGCCTAAATACCGATTCTGAGACAAACCGCCATTTTGTTTGCATTACTAACTGACTAAACAAACGTAGTTGCTTTATGGAGAACTTTAAAGGTTCATAACTTCTATTAAATATTAAATATATATATATATATATATATATATATATATATATATATATATATATATATGTTGGTGCATATATATTCATGCAAGATCCAAACACAGTTTGTTGATCACTTTCAACTGCTCATGTAAAACTACTTGCCGACTCGCTATTTACAAAGTTAAATTCCTCTATAATTATTAGCTAATTCGCTATGGCCGAGGGGTTAACGCTTTTGACTACGAATCAGTGGCGATTTGTGATTGGAGTTCGAGCCCACCGACCGTTGAGAATTAACTTCCTGCACTAATGATTGCGTTAGCATGAAACATCGATGTCTGTAGGTATTAAATAATTAATATTTATATATATATATATATATATATATATATATATATATATATATTTAGTGCAAATAGGTCACAAATGAGTAGGTATATCAAATGAATAGTTTTTGACTAATTTCCCACCTGTATATCCTTTAAAATAATTTATGTCGGTAATAGTAATGATTACCCAAAGTAAAATACATTCATAAAGATTTAATTTAATATGCATTATTTTTTTTTTTAAACTTTGGGTAAATTTTGAGATTAACACCCTCCATTAACGCCCCAACACCCCACCACAAAAACATGATATTCTACCTTTTTTTAGACGATTACTTGCAGACACCCTGAAAAACTTGGCACAAAAAAGAAAAAACAAATAATCACTTTTAGAATTTAGTGTAGAGGATCTGAGTATTGACACAGAATTCCAAGTCGGTCCCAGAAATGGCCGGAACAGTTTACGATTTGAAAGCTTGTTCAACTTAATATTTCTGTGTTTTGACGGGCGAGAAAATTAAGTAAGGTCTGTAACGTAAACAAGTTGTTAAAGAAAATGGCTACTTTATTCAGAACCGATATTTACGACAACTTAAATGCTTATAGGTCACAAATGAGTATTTATTTACTCCTCTCCAGGAGTTAGGCACAAGGCCAGTTTTATCTTACTCCCACAAGTAAGATATGACCCAAGGTCGGGTCGGGAAAGTGGGGTTTGAAAAGCCAGCGCCCGAGAGGTGAGCACTCTGGTCATTAAAAATTGCTTGGGCAGCCCCGTCGGCATTCTCCAGTAGGGGCGCCTCAGGCAGTAAGCAATAAACTTACTCCTCCCCAAAGAAGGGAAGCAAAGCCTGGGAGGGTGGACCTCCTAGAACTGCACAGGACAGACCCATAGACTGGCGTAAATCAAGCCCTGAAGGCCAAGACAATACCAGTCTATGGGGGTGCAGTATCCATCGGAACAGATACTACACTTTGATCTTAGCCAAAAGGCCAAGGCAACACAAATGAGTAGGTAAACCAAAATAAATCGTTTTTGACGCATTTCCCAGTTGCATTTCATTTAAAATAATTCATGTCGGTAATAGTAATAATTACCATAAACATATATATATGTATTAAAAGACTGAAAGGAAAAACAATTAAACACAGGAAGAAATAAAAATCGTTCATTGATCCGAACAAAACCGAATCAATCTCTCGTTGGATTTTTATTTCTTCCTGTGTTTAATTGATTTTTCTTTCTGTCTTTTCATACATTTTGTCTCCACAACATTTTAGTTTATGGCATATCACATATTTATCCTCATATATATATATATATATATATATATTTTTTTTTCTTTTAACAGAAATAGGTCAGAAATGAGTAGGTAAACCCAAATAAATTATTTTTGACGCATTTCCCAACTGTATTTCCTATAAAATAATTAATGTCGGTAATAGTCATGATTACCAGATTAACTTAGTTATCAAGATTTCTTTCTTCTATCTGAATGCACTTAATTAATTGACACACATTACTAAATGATATAGACATGAGATGATTGGGTGAAAATAACAAATTATGCTTTTGTTTAATAATTGTGTCGCCACACGCAGCATTGCCGCAGACATATTGATTCCCCTTTGCGCATTCTTCTCCCTTAATAGACAGTCTCATGAATATGTTATGAATGGTAATAGAATGAAACTTAGCTAAACTTAGTTTGGCAAAAGGCCACTAATTTTAAGCAAAACCAAACTGAATTGTTTCAAGGATGTAAAACAATACTGCTACATCTGGGAAAAGGCTCGGCAGAGCACTCTTTCCTGACTTGACAGAGTTCAAAATCGACTCTGAAATCTGGAGAGCAGCCCTACAAAGCACCTTTTCCTGCCTTCACAGAGTTCAAAATCGACTCAGAAATCTGGAGAGCAACCCTACAAAGCACCTTTTCCTGCCTTCACAGAGTTCAAAATCGACTCAGAAATCTAGAAAGCAACCCTACAAAGCACCTTTTGCCGCCTTCACAGATTTCAAAATCGACTCAGAAATTTGGAGAGCAACCCTACAAAGCACCTTTTCCTGCCTTCACAGAGTTAAAAATCGACTCTGAAATCTGGAGAGCCGCCCTACAAAGCACCTTTTCCTGCCTTCACAGAGTTCAAAATCGACTCTGAAATCTGTAGAGCAGCCCTACAAAGCACCTTTTCCCGCCTTCACAGAGTTCAAAATCGACTCAGAAATTTGGAGAGCAGCCCTACAAAGCATCTTTTCCTGCCTTCACAGAGTTCAAAATCGACTCTGAAATTTGGAGAGCAGCCCTACAAAGCACCTTTTCCCGCCTTCACAGAGTTCAAAATCGACTCTGAAATTTGGAGAGCAGCCCTACAAAGCATCTTTTCCTGCCTTCACAGAGTTCAAAATCGACTCTGAAATTTGGAGAGCAGCCCTACAAAGCACCTTTTCCCGCCTTCACAGAGTTCAAAATCGACTCTGAAATTTGGAGAGCAGCCCTACAAAGCACCTTTTCCCGCCTTCACAGAGTTCAAAATCGACTCTGAAATTTGGAGAGCAGCCCTACAAAGCACCTTTTCCCGCCTTCACAGAGTTCAAAATCGACTCTGAAATTTGGAGAGCAGCCCTACAAAGCACCTTTTCCCGCCTTCACAGAGTTCAAAATCGACTCTGAAATTTGGAGAGCAGCTCTACAAAGCATCTTTTCCTGCCTTCACAGAGTTCAAAATCGACTCTGAAATTTGGAGAGCAGCCCTACAAAGCACCTTTTCCTGCCTTCACAGAGTTTAAAATCGGCTCTGAAATCTGGAGAGCAGCCCTACAAAGCATCTTTTCCTGCCTTCACAGAGTTAAAAATCGACTCTGAAATTTGGAGAGCAGCCCTACAAAGCACCTTTTCCTGCCTTCACAGGGTTCAAAATCGACTCTGAAATCTGGAGAGCAACCCTACAAAGCACCTTTTCCTGCCTTCACAGAGTTCAAAATCGACTCTGAAATCTTGAAGAGCAGCCCTACAAAGCACCTTTTCCTTCCTTCACAGAGTTCAAAATCGACTCTGAAATCTGGAGAGCCACCCTACAAAGAACTTTTTCCCGCCTTCACAGAGTTCAAAATAGACTCAGAAATTTGGAGAGCAGCCCTACAAAGCACCTTTTCCCGCCTTCACAGAGTTCAAAATCGACTCTGAAATCTGGAAAGCAGCCCTACAAAGCACCTTTTCCCGCCTTCACAGAGTTCAAAATCGACTCTGAAATCTGGAGAGCAGCCCTACAAAGCACCTTTTCCTGCCTTCACAGAGTTCAAAATCGACTCTGAAATCTGGAGAGCAGCCCTACAAAGCACCTTTTCCCGCCTTCACAGAGTTCAAAATCGACTCAGAAATCTGGAGAGCAGCCCTACAAAGCACCTTTTCCCGCCTTCACAGAGTTCAAAATCGACTCTGAAATCTTGAAGAGCAGCCCTACAAAGCACCTTTTCCTGCCTTCACAGAGTTCAAAATCGACTCTGAAATCTGGAGAGCAGCCCTACAAAGCACCTTTTCCCGCCTTCACAAAGTTCAAAATCGACTCTGAAATCTTGAAGAGCAGCCCTACAAAGCACCTTTTCCCGCCTTCACAGAGTTCAAAATCGACTCTGAAATCTTGAAGAGCAGCCCTACAAAGCACCTTTTCCCGCCTTCACAGAGTTCAAAATCGACTCTGAAATCTTGAAGAGCAGCCCTACAAAGCACCTTTTCCCGCCTTCACAGAGTTCAAAATCGACTCTGAAATCTGGAGAGCAGCCCTACAAAGCACCTTTTCCCGCCTTCACAGAGTTCAAAATCGACTCTGAAATCTTGAAGAGCAGCCCTACAAAGCACCTTTTCCTGCCTTCACAGAGTTCAAAATCGACTCTGAAATCTGGAGAGCAGCCCTACAAAGCACCTTTTCCTGCCTTCACAGAGTTCAAAATCGACTCTGAAATCTTGAAGAGCAGCCCTACAAAGCACCTTTTCCTGCCTTCACAGAGTTCAAAATCGACTCTGAAATTATTAAGAGCAGCCCTACAAAGCACCTTTTCCCGCCTTCACAGAGTTTAAAATCGACTCTGAAATCTGGAGAGCAGCCCTACAAAGCACCTTTTCCCGCCTTCACAGAGTTTAAAATCGACTCTGAAATCTGGAGAGCAGCCCTACAAAGCACCTTTTCCCGCCTTCACAGAGTTCAAAATCGACTCTGAAATCTTGAAGAGCAGCCCTACAAAGCACCTTTTCCCGCCTTCACAGAGTTTAAAATCGACTCTGAAATCTGGAGAGCAGCCCTACAAAGCACCTTTTCCCGCCTTCACAGAGTTCAAAATCGACTCAGAAATTTGGAGAGCAGCCCTACAAAGCACCTTTTCCCGCCTTCACAGAGTTCAAAATCGACTCTGAAATCTTGAAGAGCAGCCCTACAAAGCATCTTTTCTTGCCTTCACAGAGTTCAAAATCGACTCTGAAATCTGGTGAAGAGTGATCTTTTCTTTTCCCTGCAGCCCCTTTCTCACAGAAGAGACGCTGCTAGTCTCTCTCTACTCTATCCTTATTCTCATGGAAGGTGCTCGAATTAGCTCTAATCTTTGATTTTTCCTTGTAAGACATTCACAGCAGGAACTCGTGTTTCTATTACAACGAAAAAAGATCTTCCTTTCTCCTTCCATTTGCTTAGCATCTGGCAGAATTTTCATGAACAGAGCTTCTTTGCAATGGCTTCCAGTCTGTGGAACACATTACCGCAGGGCTGCTTCCTTGCTTCTTAAAACTTGATCGTCTTCTAAATCAAAAGTTAACAAATTTGAACAAATTCTTGTCAAAAATTGCCCCATAAGAGATAAGTTCATACCATTGATCAATGCTAGTACTCCCATAGTTTTGCTCATTTTTTAACTGACAATCCCTTCAGTCTCATTAACCCTTATCCATGAGTGGCTGTTGACCTTGATAAATGGTGACCCTATAGTTAAAAAACAAAAATAATAATCTATTGACTGACTTCTAATTTGACATTTGCAAATGAGTGAAAAGCTTGCTGGGAAATATTTTTGACCATTGAGACAACAACCTTTCTGATTCTAGACATTTTTCAAGTGCTCCCTCTCCCCCTATTTCTACTGTAACTAGTTAAAATATGTGTCCCACGGATGCAAACATGTAATAGTTCCTGTGAATGACAATTTTTGAATAAGCTTAACATAATTTTAAAAATGAATAGTTTCCCTAACTGAATTTTATGAAATTTAGTAAAACATAAAATATTATTTTATATATCTATATATATATATATATATATATATATATATAGTCTTGATTGAAAAGAGACGAAATGTATACGTCCATAGATAAATAAACAAGAACAAATATTTATATTTGAAGCTCCTCGTTAAAAAGTAGAGCCCTGTAAATGGTAGTAATAACACAGCGTGACGTTACTTGCTTTATAGAGTTGGGCGGTTTTGAAATTTTGGTTTCGGTTTCGGTTTTTTTCCCTTAAAACCTCGGTTTACGGTTCGGTTTTTCGGTTTTTTTGAAAAAATTTTTTTTACTATGGAAGCTATTCATTCTCTTGTGTGATGATTAGTTATTATTCAATGTTTAGTTGAATTATGCCACTGTTTCGATAATTTTGTGACTGAATCATTCTCCATATGAATCATAAGTTTTAAGGTGTTGACTGTTGTAATCAAAGTTCTGATACCTTTTCAACAGTTAACACGTTAAAACATAGATCTATTTTAACTTTGGTAAATTTATTTAGTTTTTAACTTGCCAAAAAAGGGCCGACAACAACAAAAATTTAAAATTTGTTATATAAAAGGAATAAAAAGTCATTTTTTTTAGGCAAATACTTATTGTAAAGCTTAAAACTTAAAAAATTTGAAATAAGCTAAAATATTTTTATCTTAACTGACGGAACATCTTATAATTGTTCCCCTACAGTTCTTCTGCCGACTAGTCCCATCTGTATGGAGTGTGACACTTGGTGACTGCAGGATCATCTTTGCAGCATGAAGCTTAGTGATGAAATGAGATTCATCACTGATATTTGCTGATGTGGATATTGAGGGAAGATCATCCAGCTTTTTTTCAAAAAATGTCAATTACTTGTGAACATTTTGATGCAGAAATACCTGCTACCTGCAGGCCTATAACGGTCATCCTAACATTATTAAAGCGGTTGCACCAACTGTCCCTAGTTGCTCTAACCTCCTTTTTGTTTTTTTCTAATATCTGCTGAATAGCTTCATCTCTGGAAGTCTTCTCGTTCCTCAACTTCTTACACTTCCTTTTCAAAAGACTTCTTGTTTTCTGAAGTGATACCTTTTCAGCTTTCAGCTTTACCTGAATCTCTTTCAAGGAGTTGACTTGTTTTTTAAGCTCATTATTTTCACTCAGTCTCTTCTTGTTCATTTGTTTCAACATATAAATTAGTTTATACAATTTACTCTTTGTCAACTTTTTCTGCCTGTCAATGGATTGTTTGGAGACTTCCATGCGCAATCTGGCAATCACGTTCTTAACATGAACATTCTGATTTAGCAGAGATGGTTTTTGTTTAGAAACAGTTTCATATTTTGCTGTTAATAATCGAAATGCAGTTCTCATATCGGACAGCTTATTCTGATATTTTTTGACCGATTCTTCCAGTGCCTTAATTTTTGAAGCAGGTGGGTGTTCAATAGTGGCTGAATCATTGGATTCGTCTGGAGATTTGACCTGGGAAGATAGGGTAACTCGCTCATGGAAAGGTGAAGTCAAAAACTGCTGCAGTTCCTGAGGTCTTTGTGTCTTGTTTTTTCGTTTTATCCGATTCTCTATTACCAGTTTTTTTAATGTTGAGGACAGATGCTTTTCATCGTAATTGGACGACAGAAGTTGAGTTATCCACATGACCATCATACTAAACTTGAGATTCTTCTGCGTTAAGTAATTCTGGAGCTGAAGAATATCTTCATTAGTCAACTCATTTGATCCTTTGGCAGCTAAAGTATCTAAATTTAAAAAATAATAATTTACCAAAGTTAATAACAATACTGTTAATGATACGCGCTCGGTAAATTCTTTTTACGAACATGTGCTAATAAAATATCCGTTTCTCTATTTTTTTTTTGGGGGGGGGGGGAATCATTTACTACACTCAACAGAACGAAAAAAAGGATGAAAAAACAAAATGTGTAACAAATAAATGTTAGCAAAGGCAAGTTATTCATCTACCTACATGGATAAGTTTATTTGTATTTTAACTGATTTTAAAGGGTTGTTTTTGGTTCAAACCAGCTGTGTCAATAGAATAAATGTCACAAAAACATAATTTATCGAATAATGATACCGCTAATGATACGCGTTGTATTATTTCTGCAATGTTATTATTTAATTCAAGAACGTACTTTATATTGATTTTATCAAAACGTGTTAAAATACGCTGAATAAATCCCGCCGTGTGCCGGTAAATAGGGATATATTACACGAAACCGCTTGATGGTGACAACTGTTAATGTTATGAAGAAGAGATTATTCGGCACTTCTTCAGTTTAGGTGTGAATCAGAAATCAATTTTGAAGAGTTACATTCCAGATAGCGGTTTTAAAACTTATTAAAATACGCTAAATAAATACTGGCGGTGTCTCTAAATTTGAATGAGTTTTATTTTGTGTATACGTCGGCCGTGTCTCTAATGAATAACATTACAGACATGACCGCCGTGTCTGCAGCTTCTTCGTTTTAATAAACAGCTGTTATTATTATTATTATTAAAAAATATCTTTCATTTCCTGTTATTTAATTTAAAAGCGCTTAAAAATATTTAAATACCACCCGTTTTTAACTCGGAAGTTATTTTCGTTTTATTAATTATATTTACGCACATGTGATAAAAAAAATACCACCCGTTTTAAATTGACGCACAAAGTTCAACTAACAAATATATTCTTCAATTTATCATTTTAAACAAACAATAAAAGACTTCATGCAAAAAAACAAAAAAATTAAAGTCGCCTAAGATCTTTGAAATATCGATCAGCAGCAATTGTTTTGTTGACGTTTTCGAATTTTTGATGCGCGGCGGTTATAGATCATTGAAGATTTTGTCATTTGCGCGGACCTACCTCCAGTTTTATACGTTGCGCGTCCTGAGTTATGGGTGTATTAATATGACACCAACAGATTATTAAAGACGGTATATTTCTCTACAAAGGTGTACATTTTTGACATTTTTTTACATTGAATTTCTTTGTGATTTTATACACTAAAGTTTTTAACTTGGATTTCTTTCATAAAATTCGACATAAAACCCTATGTTACGCCCACCAAATTAAAGAGCGTCCTTTTTTCTTTTAGATGGGACTATTTTTATATGCATAGTAACATGCGCGAGCGCGCGCAACAAATATGAAAAAGACATCGATTTTTTTTCAAAAAAAAAAAAAAAAGCGTCCATCACTGAAAATAGTAATTTAAAATTATCTGGAAAAAAAAATATTAATGAGACAAGAAAAAGAATTATATCTTTATAAAGAGAAAAGATTAAATTTTGTTTACATCCAAATTTTATCAAAATAATCCAAAAAATTAACGAGATACCGCAAGTTGAAATTGTATGGAATTTCACTTTTTTTTACATATTTCGCTAGCAAATCAGCCCGGTTTGGGATACCTATTATCATATATTTGTTCAATCTGTCGTCTTACTAATATAACATTTTTTGGTAATATTCAATTTTATTCAAATCGGAAAATCTTTTCAACTGTGTTTCCTTGTATATGGTGGCTTACTGTAGTAAAAACACAATACCGAACGGTTACGGTTTAAAAAAAAAAAACCGATTCGGTATTCGGTATGGAGACGAAACCGAAAAACCGCGGTTTTTCGGTAAAACCGCCCATCTCTATTGCTTTATATACATCATTCCTTCACTTATAGAAGTTGAATGCCTGTATGTCTTGCCGCCTTAAATGTGTTAAAATTATCATAATTATCATTGTTTATAAGCTGTTCAGAATTGGCCTATCGGTTAGCGACGTTGGATTGGGGTTGAAAAATACTTGTAATCCAGGGTTTCGAATCGTGTGACCGGTAGTGAATAGTCATACTTCTATGCTGATGAGTCTTGATTGAAAAGAGACGAAACGTATACGTCCATAGATAAATAAACAATAACAAATATTTATATATATATATATATATATATATATATATATATATATATATATATATATATATATGTATATATATATTTGCTTTAAAATAAAATCTTATTTTATTTATTTATTGATTTATTCATTTTCATTTTATTTTATTATATTTTATTTTTATTCTCTATAATTATTATTAATTATTATTTTACATTTTATTTTACTTTATCATTATTATTTTTTTTCATGGTTTATTCTGTATTTTAAATATTTCATTTGCTGTTTCTAATGTATTTTCATTACTATTATCATTTTTTAACTGACTGATGGAGTAACATATGGTTGCATAATAGGAGGTTATGTTTTCAATATTGTCTGGATATATGTTTTTTGAAATAATACTGAAATCTGATGTGTTTTTTTTAAATGACTTCTGTATGTGATGTTGTAAAGGATGCTGATGAAGAGATGGTTTGGAGTCATCAAAAACATAATACAAAATAACATTTTTCCAAATTGTCTTGGAAACGATCGTACATCAAATAATCGCTATGTTTGAATTCTTGGAACTGATATAAATAATGTTCTAATGTTATTAATCTCAACTTTTATATATATATATATATATATATATATATATATATATATATATAGTCATCCACATACAGCCTGTTTCGCTGTTTCACAGCTCATCAATGCGGCTAGATTTGAATCAAATCTGAATTTGAGTGAAAAAAAATGTGTATAACCAAGCAAGAAGACCCGACGTTGCCCGGGAATTAATAAGGATCATTACTATGTACTTTTTGACTATGCACCATATTATGTCCTATTATTTCACTGCTCCCTCCCTTCTTCCGTTTCGCCCCCAATATAGTCTGTAGAAGCTGAAATGTTGGAAAACTATAAATCAGTGTCTTATACATATGGTTCGAATTTCCTTAAAATCGTATATACATATTTGCAGTTATAAGGGAGTTCATCTAGAGGTGAAAGGAAAGTAGATATTCGATACATAGAGGGTAATATAGAGATTCGAAACCACTTCTATTATCTTCCCCAGAGAATTTAATACATATGATATAAATTTAATCAAAATAGGATACATTTGAAGTTTTAAAGAAGGTTCGGCCCGCGTAGCTCTTTTAGGTTAGGAGGGCACTTAGAGATTCGGGAACACTTCCATTGCCTTCCCCAGAAAATGTCATACAAATTATTTAAATTTCATAAAAGTTAGAATATATTTGAAGTTTTAAGGGGGTTATGACCTCATAGATCCCTTAGAGGTGCACTTAAAGATTCGGTAACACTTCCATTTTACGTAAGAATACACTTTTAGATTTCATGTAGATTCTTCTTTCTATAGGGAAAACACACAGCATACACAGACACTGAGTTTTATATATATATAATACATTCTAAAACCAATTAAAAATACCCAAAGCTATCTTTATTAAAACCCAGCAACCCACAATTTAATGACATTACGTATGAAACTAGTAGCAACATTTTAAAATGCTTAACGTAATACAATTTTATCCTGTGACGCTTATTTAAATTGTTAATGTCTTTCCCAGAATTGTGAGTCCATTCTTTTGGCGTCTGACTTAACAAGCACTCTCTTGCTGCTTTTTGAAATTCTCTTCTTTTTTCCAGCTTGTTTGTTCATTTGGTTTTGTCACCTGAAGATGATTCGATGAAGAATCGAAAACGTTCGTGATACATATGGAACATACATTAATTTTTTTTTTATTTTAACACAAACAGAGCATTAGAAACATTTATAAAATAAAAAAGGTATAATTAAGTAGAAGAATTCTGTTATTTTTAACAATGTTTGCTTAAATATTTTATATATATATATATATATTTAAATGTTGAATTAAATTAAAGATAATTGAATTATCGTTTAATAATAATCTATCGTGATAATATAAAACTCAATATATTGAATAGAGCAATCGATTCTAGAGATGAAAGAAGAGAATAAAAAATTGTAAAGATACAATATTTATTAGAACATCAAAAGTTCAAAGCAAGGAGCTTCATATCCTTAATCCATGAATTTTCAAAGATACACTCTTTTCATCATTTTTGACGGCGTCCACCCTAACTTAACGCTCTCATCTCAACAAGAGACTCTTTATCTTTTGGTTTGTATTTTATTTTTAAAAAATTTCAAAGTTAAATGCTGCCGATAATATTTACAATTACATTGTCGGTTTTTCTCTATTCTCTGATGAAAAGAGTTTATCTTTGAAAATCCATGGATTAAGGATATGAAACTCCTTGCTTTGAACTTTTGATGTTCTAATAAATATTGTATCTTTACAATTTTTTATTCTCATCTTTCATCTCTAGTGTGTGTGTATATATATATATATATAGTTTAAAGAAGCTTTGAGTCATTAAAGAAAAAAAAAAAATTGTAAAATGCAGTTTAAATTCCCAGACAAACTAACTAAATCCAAGATATTGCAGACTTAACATTCGTTGGAAAATTAATAGATGAAAAAATATAAGTAAAAAAAAATAAAATAAAATAAAATAAATAAATAAATAAAAAAAAAAGGAGGGGGGGGTTAATTATCTAAGAGTGAAACAAAAACAGGAGACCTTAAGCGTCTAATATTAACACGGGGATCATCAGCTGTTTACCATGTAACTGTTTCGGAGATTTAAAAACAGGACAGTTATAATATTCATGGCTCTCCAATGGTACTGATTATACGACCATTTCCCCAATAATCAAGTGTCGAAATAATTCAACTTAAAATATCAC
>OY744526.1:19150162-19270162 GCA_963556195.1 Sepiola atlantica | reverse complement strand
GATTTTTAGTAGTGCTCTGGAGGCCATCTTGATTTTCTAAATACTCGGCGTTGTCCGGGAGAAAAGTGCTCAATATCCTATTTTGCTTGCGGAGAGGAGGAGGGAGATCCCCGGGCAACGCCGGGTACCCCTGCTAGTATATATATATATATATATATATATATATATATAGGAGAGAGAGCGAGGAGGGTGGAATAAAAAATATATATACTCTATCTTGGCATCTAAAAAACATAGTCATACATTTAAGAAAGAAAGACCACCAATTTTGAATTCAATACACTAAGGAGAAAAGTAGAAACAAAAAATGTTTGAGCAAAAGTAAGTGTTGAAAAGAAGATAAAAAATGCCTTATGAGTGTGTGACGTAATGAAGAAAGAGTGCAAGCAACAATGAAGGCGTGTAAGAGTCACACTCAGACACAAAAGGATGAATGTCTGATTGAATAGATTGGGTAAAAGACCTAAAGAAAGAAAAACACATTGAGCAAAAAAGGATGAATGGTAGCAGACAAACAGTTGGTTACGCCAGAGACAATTAGGAGAAAGAAAAAAACAAAAAAAACTTTCAAACGAAAAAAAAAATTATGAGTTTACAAAAGAAAAATTAAATAAAAATGAATGTAAGTTGAGCACCTTTAGAAAAAAGAAAGAATTAAATTGAAAAACTAAAGGTAAACATTCAAAATACTACTACTACTACTACTATTATTAATAATAATAATAGCCATGAAGGGTCGAGGATGGAAAGACCGAGGAGGGACGGAGAGTACTGGGACCTTGAGAAGGCTTATTGTCACCCAAATCTCAGTGAAGACCAATGTTCGCTACAAACGAAAAATCAATGGTAAGCAGCTGTTTCAATAACGCAAAGTCATTTGCAAAGGTGGAGAGTATTGGAAATCTGGGGAGACTTGTTGTCACCTAGACTCCAGGGAACACTACTACACGACGATGACTTGTGTGAAAACTCCGAGTGAATGCAAATAATAATAATAATAATAATGAAATGAGAGAAAACTAAAACAAGAAAAAAGGAAAAAACGGAAAAAGAGGGGGAAAATTAGATAAAAGTACTAAAATGAAATGAAAAGGAGAAAAATGGGAAAATTAGAGTAAATAAAGTAAACTAGAGAAATGGAAAAGGGAAAGGAAAGGAAAGGAAATAGAGAAAAAAGGAAATAACAGAAAAGAAAGGAAAGAAAATTGAAGAAAAAAAAGAAAAAGGAAATAGAACAGAAAAAGAAATGGAAATATAACAAAAAAGAGAAAGGAAAGGAAATATAAGAAAAGAGAAAGGAAAGAAAATAGAAGAAAAGAGAAAGGAAAGAAAATAGAAGAAAAGAGAAAGGAAAAAAAAATAGAAGAAAAGAGAAATAAAGAAAATAGAAGAAAATAGAAAATAGCAAGGTAAGAAAATAGAAGAAAAAAGAAAGGAAAGAAAATAGAAGAAAAAAGAAAGGAAAGAAAATAGAAGAAAAGAGAAAGGAAAGAAAATAGAAAAGAGAAAGGAAAGAAAATAAAAGAAAAGAGAAAGGAAAGAAAATAGAAGATAAAAGAAAGAAAAGAGGACAAAGAGAAAAGAAGCAAGATAAAGAAGAACAATAACAAAGAAAAAAGAAAAATAAATGAAATAGAAAGAAATGAAAAAAAAAAGATGAATAAAGAAAACACGAAAAAACAAAAGCCAGACATTATTCCCAACCATACCCTAGTTGTTGACTCTCACCAACATCTGCCATTTGCAATTCACCTTCCTCTGAAAAAGTCAATCATTTGTCAATAGCTTTTTGAAAATTTCCAGATGTATGCAAATGAAGATGGGTTGGGTGGTGGGGTTGTTGTTTTGGCATTCATAAAAATGGGGATACAATTTGCTGTTTTCTTTATTTGTTGTCTTTAATTTCCTTTCAACACTTTTTTGGAATTTTCTTATTTACGCCTACATTTTTATGCACTCTCTCTCTCTCTCTCTCTCTCTCTCTCTCTCTCTCTCTCTCTCTCTCTCTCTCTCTAGTCTACAGACATTTTTCATTTCGTTTTCTCTAAGGTAAGGAGTTCAGTTTAAATGATGGAGAAAGACAAAGGTCATAAAAGAGTGAATTTTTAAAGTTTTCTTAAAATATGAGAAATACAATTAAAATGATTCATGTAGGACTGTATTTATAAAATTTGATCTCTTTTGAAGAGATCGTTTGACTTCTATAAAATGTATTTTATTCAAATGCTAAGTTGTGTGTTCACAGACTTTTACCTTAAAATAAATAACATATCCTTATTTTAGTTGAACATAATTCGTAAAACATGGAGATATTTATTTACGAAAACTCTTTTCAAAACACTATTATTGAGATGATTGAGTGTATGCAACAAGGCTTCATTTTGTGGCAGTCATCATTTGGAAGATAAAAACACGGAAAGAGTGAATACACACACATTGAGTTGCAGTTTTTAATTACAGGTTCAAGCTGAATAGAAAGATTCGGTCTAACATCAAATTATATAGACTTATATAAAGTCATATTTCCGACTTGAGAGCTCAATGGCTTTGGTGTACAGAGCAAATATCGATTCCCAGACTCAAAGAGGCCGTTTACGGTCGAAATAATTATTCTTTGATATGTCTCCCTGCATTTCAGGCAAGGCTTCTTGGCCCAACGGTAAAGTTCTTGACTGCAGCTTCTGTGGTTGAGGCTTCGAACCTCACTAAAGTCAGTCACACTGATGATCCATATTGACAGTGAAACACGTGTCCATGGAATATTTATATTTTATAAGTAAAATAATATAATGCAGATATTGTGTGTATTTAGGCAGCATATTTTCATTAAGACAAACGTTATTGAACAACACAGAATGTTTCTGCTTAAGAAATCTTTTTTTTATTTTTTCGATTTTTTCGGACGGTCCATTTTGTCAAATTGTCGTATGCAGGATCCGTAGGTTTTATGCTCCATTCTTCGTAAGTACTTTCGATTGATTAATTCAATCGTATTCAGGTGGAGAATTAGTCTGGTTTGTTCATATCTGCTGAATTGATCGAACGGTGCAGCAATATATGGCTTTTTAACTGTACGCATTGCAAGGAGATGCTGTATGCAGGACGTGATCACGTGCAAAGCCCGTGACTAATTACAAATTACAAGAATTAAAAAGGTTAAAAGTAATTTTATTTTTGTCAGCTAAGGATTTGTGGAAGTCAATCACATTATATTACATGTAAACTCCTCACACCTGACATTATCCTGTATCTCTACAAAGCCACCATCCGTCCATGCATGGAGTATTGTTGTCACATCTGGGCTGGTGCATCATCCACTAGTCTCTCCCTCTTAGACTAGGTCCAAAAAAAAGTCGCCAACTTAATAGGTCCCTCACTATCCACCAAGCTCAAGCCCCTTCCCCATCACCGCAATGTTGCTTCCTTATGCTTGTTTTACAAGTAATTCAATGGATTGTGCTCTGATGAACTAGCTGTTCTAGTGCCCCCTCGACGCAAATACACTAGAACAACCTGACAATCAGCTAGGTCCCATCCATTCACTGTGGAGGTCCCCAGATGCCGGATAGCCTTCTACTCCAGCAGCTTTTTTCCTCGTGCTGACATCTCGCTGCACAGCTCCCAACTTACGATGACACCCTAAACCTACTCCCTAATTCTTAGTAGCCCCTTACGTCTACAGTGGCGTCCTGCCTTGTTTGGGGTGAAATATCTTAATATATATATATATATATATATATATATGATTAAAAAGTCAAATGGATAGACATAAGTAGATAACAAATGAATAAGTATTAACCGAACCGTGAAGTGAAATTACTAACAATATACGATGCCTGTCTAAAAAGTATACAACCTTTTTCTTTTCGTGCGAAATAGAGACGATAGAGCGGCGCCACTGTACACAGTGAAAGAAGGCACCTTCATGTGCATGTGTGAATTTTATCACCGCCTTCCTGCGTGTTAGTCACTGCCTGTCGGTCGCTTAGTGAGGTGCTACACAACGTGTTCTGTCGAATTACCGATTCTCTCAAGATGACTGAACGTGTTGATCAAAGGTACTGCATCAAATTTTGTTAAAAGCTTGGTGATTCTCAAAGCAAAACAATTCGTAAGATTCAGCAGGTATTTTGAGAAGATGCGATGGGTGTAACACAAATTAAGGAGTGGTTCAACCGATTCAAAAATGGCCGCACATCAACGGAGAGTGGTCAGCGTTCTTGCAGGCACCAAACTGCTCAGAATGCATCTGTTGTTGAGAGGGTGCGAAATTTGGTGATGGAAGATAGTCGTGCAACCGTGCGGGAGATCGCCCAAGAGGTCGGAGTGAGTAAAGATTCCGCACATGCAATTTTGCGTGATGATTTGAACATGCAGAGTGGCTGCGAAATTTGTGTCCGAGTTGCTGTCACAGGAACAAAAGGATCTCCGTTTTCAAGTTGCAACGGATCTTCTGGAAACCACCAACACGTATCTTGGGTTTCTGAACACCGTGATAACTGGAGATAAGTCATGGGTGTACGGGTATGACCCAGAAACAAAAAGACAGTCGTCGCAATGGAAACATCCCGAGTCTCCAAGGCCAAAAAAAGTGCGACAATTGCAAAGCAAAATCAAGGTGATGCTGACTGTCTTCTTTAATATCCGTGGAATTGTGGAAGGACAAACAGTAACAAAGGAGTACTATCAAGATGTTTTCCGGTGTCTCCGTGACGCAATTCGGTGCAAATGACCAGACATGTCGACGGCGAAAAACTGGCAACTGCATCACGACAACACCTCTGCACATTAATCCCAATTGATCCAACATTTTTTGGCCAAACATGGAATTCCAGTCGTTCGCCAACCTCCCTACTCTCCAGACCTAGCTCCTTCTGGTTGTTTCGAAAATTAAAGACGTCACTGCAAGGTTCCCGTTTTAAGACTAAAGAAGAGATAATGCAGAACGTGACGGCAGAGATGAACACCATTCCTAAAGACTTCCAGAGGTGTTTCCGGCAGTGGATGGATCGGTGGGCTAAGTGTGTGCAAGCACAAGGGCCCTACTTTGAAGGGGATTAGGGTCCCAACCCTGTCAAGTATTTGAAATATTTTTTCTGGCCTAAGGTTGGATACTTTTTAGACAGGCCTCGTATACGCGAAATACTGCCGGTACAAATTAGCTCAATGTAAGAAATTTCTGGTCAAACAGAGCTATTGTAGAGTAAATTGAAATAAATAAATTATAACATTATTTAAATCAGTTCCATGAATTCAACATCAACAAAATCTTTGGGCGTATGATCTTTTCTAAGAGGACTGCATTTTTATTTATTAATTCCAATATGTGACTTCTTCAGCATCGATTCCATAACATCACAAATAGTAGTCGAACAAAACATCAACATTATTCATCTTTAAAAAACACAGTTATTATAGAATAAAGCATATACAAATAATAATAATAATAATATATATATATATATATATATATATATATATGGATTTCCTTAAGGTATGTATACATCATAGCTGATGAGCCGTATTAACAGTGAAACACGTGTCTGTGGATAATTACATTTTATAAATGAAAAAATATATATATAGGGTTTTCCTTGAGCTATGTACACATGATAACATTGTTAGCAGAGACAGAAGATACCATATTGATATGCACACAAGATAATTGTTGTGTGCAGCCAAATTCCTCGTGTGTGAATGTGCAAAACTGCTGTTTCCAATTTAGACAGCAGCAAAAGGAAGTGAGCATTTTCCTTGGAATCTTAATCTCGGCGTCTGGCAGGAAACGAACAAAGAACATGAATCATTACATCAGGTTGGGCTCGGTTTTTCTATTTTTGTTTGAAGATTTCAAAGATTAATGGAGAAAAAGATAAGGCAGAAGAAACTCATTAAACTATTAAGTTAATATTCTCTCCTACCTTGGAAAGCAATTAGTTTCCTTAGCTTAATATTTTAGGCGAGTTTTAAGCTATCATTTAAAAGTACTAGACTTGTTGCGATATTGGGCTGGGCGTGTGGAAATAGTGTTAAAAACTGTGTTCTCCACACACGCACGCACGCACGCACGCACGCACGCACGCATCTCTATTTACAGAAAGTTAGGTATGTGTATATGTTTATATATTTGTATGTACAGGATTCACTTCTAAACTAATTAACCAATCATTATGAATTTTGAAACATATATATTGGGTTGGTGCAAAAAACAATGGCGTTTTTTGACGTTCAACTTCAAAAGACGATAACTTCTTTTATATCAAACTTTATTAATCAAAACAAGAACCATTAGAATCAACACATTTTAGTTATTCCATTATCATAAAAATGACAGAATTTAAAAATAAAAATTTACAGAAAGTTAGGTATGTGTATATGTTTATATATTTGTATGTACAGGATTCACTTCTAAACTAATTAACCAATCATTATGAATTTTGAAACATATATATATATATATATATATAAGGTGAGTCAATGAAAAATAGTTAGACCTGTAAATGGAAACAGATCAATATCTTCAGTTGTTCAGAACAAGGAGCATTTAGTGAATAAAAATATTTCTTCTTCTTCTCTTTCAATTGCATTCCTTAAGCACGGCTTTTCAAAGATTAAAATCTTATCAGCGTGAGATTGATAAGTTGACAGATAAGAACAGTCAATATTCAAAATACGGAGATCCAAGTTGTATGGGGTTCAAATGTAATTGGTAAATCCAGAAGAATTCTCCCCAAAATACATGTAATTGTCGTAGACCCAGAGACTGCCCCCTAAATGGTGACTGCATTCATAGTGATGTTATATACGCGTGCACCATTAGGGAATTCCGACAGAGCTCTCTACATGATGCTGATGCTGATGATATATACTAAAACACTATTTACAGAAAGTTAGGTATGTGTATATGTTTATATATTTGTATGCATAGGATTCTATCTTAAACTAATTAACCAATCATTATGAATTTTGGAACACAGCTGCTAGGCGTAAGGGTGGGTGATGCAAGATATATTCAGTTTAATTTAGTTTTATGCAAAGGCGGCAAAGAAGGGGGAAGACCTTTGGGAAAATTAAGATACGTCCGATTTTTTTGAAATTTTACCTATAAATATAGTACATCAATTAATGAATATTCCTCAAATTTCCGGTTTTTTAAAAAAAAAGTATTTATAAGAGGTTTTAGAGGGCATAATATAGTGACAACTTTAAATTTGAAAATTCAAATATATCAGATTTGCAATTGAATTTAATCCATAGTCATTAGACACCAATTAAGTAAGATTCACTGAATTTCAATTTTTTCTTAAGATTTCTTACGCTTAAGCATTAAATTTTAAACATTTTTTAGAATTAAAATCATGTAATGGATTTTGATCTAAATTGGAATAAGGATTATAGACATAAGGTTTAGTATCATTATATGTTGATTCTAATTTTTGTAAGGGGACATAAAAGGAAATTAATTTTACACGTCTGAGGACGAGTATTTTTCTAATATATATATATATATATATATATATATATATAGAGAGAGAGAGAGAGAGAGAGAGAGAGAGAGAGTCTTTGTTATTGTTTTTACTGGCGATAGAAACATAGCTTTCTTAATATTTTTCCACTTCTTAAGTGGTAAAGAACATTGCATTAAGTCGCCCTTTTTAATAAGACGTGTAATTATATATATATATATATATATATATATATATATATATATATATATATGTTAATTTTTACATACATGATAGCCAGAAACACGTGTCCATCGATTATTTTATATGTACGTAAAAATTAATTAATAAAAATATATATATATATATATATATATATATAAAATAAAAAAATGATTAAGCGTTTTATTAAAAAGGACGACTTAATGCAATGTACTTTACCGCTCAGGAAGTGAAAAAATACTAAGAAAACAGCTATATAAAAACAATAACAAATACTACGTAACATGATGGCGGTAAAAATCGTACATATTTCGACAAGGTGTTCGTTGTGTTGTGGTAAACGCCAGACTGCAAACAGTAATATCGTAGGTTCGATCCTTGCCCAAGTAAGCCACGCAGATGACGGCTGATAGCCAGAAACATGTGTCCATGAATTCCTTTTATATGTACGTAAACATTAATTAATAAAGAAACAAGAAAAAAAAACTTTTACTCCCAAGTCTTTAATTGGAAAATTCCTTTGCTTATAAGTCAATCTCTTGTAATCTCTAATAGTAGCTTCCAAGGATTTAATATTTTTGTCGAGATCATCAGTTGTTTATGATGACAAACTGTTTTGGAGATTTCAAAACAAAACAGTATTTTATCTCATGGCTCCCCAGCAGTGTTGATCAGACACCGCCTTCCTAAAAAAACAAGAACAAAAACGTTCCGACTATCAGATCTAATTTATTTCTAACCTATTTTGTTATTAAAAATGTTCTTCTAGATATTGTCACGACCCGTATTCGTGGCTAAAGATATTTATATTTTTGGCCCTTTTTGCACCTCTGTCAGTTGAGCTAACAATGTTTTGTTGGCTAGAAGAGGTGTCTGTTGGATGAGAACTGGTAAGCAAAAAACACGAACTACAATACACAGTGAAAGAAAAACACAGACAATGATATATAAATATAAAACTGAAGAAAGTTTTATTTCAGAAATGTGTTTCTCGAAGTATAGGAGATAGATGTATTATTGTTTAAATGAAATGCGATGTGTGTGTTAATATTATAATAAATGGAAAAAAAGTGTTGAAAGTCGAGAGGGTTTCTTTACTTAGCTGAGGGACGTTCTGACATACCACGGGTCCTTATTAAATCCCAAGTTAGTAGACAGAAAAGAATGATTCTGTCTTCAATTCTGGTTAGCAAGCTACTCCGAGTTTTTTTGGTTTCTCGACGAACGAATGCTTCGAAATTTTTTCTCTAATTGACTTCTTATTTAAAAATCCTGTAATTTCCCACCGTGGTGTTTGGCCCGGGAATTAGCATTTTGTATGATATGATCACTTGTATCCCTTTTTATTCTTTTATATCCCTTTTTCGGGCCGCTCCTTTGAAACAAGTGGGGAGAATGTGATGAAAAGTGAGAGAGAGGGCCAAGCACGCCGTGGTCAGTGGTGTTAACATACGCCTTCCTTCTCTCTTAGTAGCAGTCAGGTGGGCGAGAGACGAAAAGGGATGAAAAGGGCCAAGCACGTCATGGTCACTGTTCTTCAGGTATATGCCTTCCACCTCTCTTAGTAGCAGTCAGGCGGGCGGGCGAGGCTTTCTCGTCCCCCCACCCTTTTCTAAGTGGCAGAGCAGGGAATTGACTTGATCGTAACAATATATATGTATAAGCAAAAATTATCCTGCAATCTAGCGGCTATTAATCTAGCTCTTTTAAAATGTATAACTTACATTATATATCTTTAATATGAATCCATCGTAATTTTAAAAACTTATAGTTTTCATTTAAATTATCTCCTTTGACCATGAATAAACATACTATTTTAAAAAAGGCTTTAATAATTCATTCTTTGTTTTTATTAAATCACTTTAATTAATTACTGTTAATATTACCAAAACTATTGCATATATATTTAGGAAATAGGACAATAAAATAACAAATAAATAACACCAAACATTAATTTATTATAAACTGTTTAAAAAATAATTATGCAAATAAGACATAAATAGTTGTCTTTGGATTTTGCTCTTTACTATATATATATGAAGTTTTAAAAGACTATATTGAAGTTTTAAAATTCTTTTTGGTACTCCATACCAGTCGAGGATACGTCCTCGGCGATCAGTCTGACAGGGGGTGGGCTGCTGTGACATAAGCTGGCCTTGTTCTGTCGGCTGAGGTATTTGTTCTGGGTAGTCCTAGGAGGTCCACCATCCACCTTCTCTCTTTAAAGAAATGGCTAGTTTATTGCTAACCACCTGAGGCACCCCTACCAGGGAATGCTGATGAGACTACTCAGGCATTTTTTGCAGGGCCAGCGTGCACTACCTCTTTTGTGCTGCCTAGTCTCCCCACCTTCTGGCCTTGTGCCACATCTTCCCGTGGTGGGAGAGAGGTTTAATACCTGTTGTATTATTGATTTAAATAGCAGCGAGCCGGTTTGACGGTAATATAGGTGAGATAAATGAAAAAAAAAAAAACTTTCGCATTTATTCATTTATATATATATATATATATATATATATATAATTAAATTTATTCATTTCGATATATATATATTCAATAGATATAATGTACTTGAAAACAACAGAAGAAGCTTCAGGAAGTTTATCTGGTTTATGTTTTCTAACGATGAATGAGACACGTCTTGCTCTGACCAATAAAGGCATAATAATGACACCGATGACCATTGGCTGCAAAAACGAAAGGTTTGATTTTCACGTTTGCCCAGAGCTCATCCTGCTTTTCCAACCTTTTTCCTCAAACGTGACTCCGTTTTGTGAAACAATATCTTTAACGATTCATGGCGATTTCCTGTTAGTTCTTCTCATGTGTTGATCATAAAAGTTCGCAACATTTGATGTCATCTTCAAGCTTCATCTTGTAAGAAAGCAAAAGATGGCACACCGGATGAAGTCTCTTCCTAACTTGACGCTAGAATAGCTGCTTTGAAAACATTGCATCCTCCATCTGCACCAGGTAGCCCTCTTATCTCAATGCGGAATGGTTCTATGCCATAGATTTGGCCATTCAATGCGCACGTTTCAAACTAAATTGTGAAAGCCTCACAGACAGACAAAGCCGTTCATAGAGATGCAAGGACACATACCATAATACGTTAAGACGTTTGCAAATAAGTTATATTAAAAATATGACATTGGTACAAAAGTTATGACACTAGTAAATAAGTTATGTCAAAATATGACACTGATACTGTTGTTAGCTTGAAGGGCCGATAATAATAAAGACAACACGGTGGTATATTTACAAGAGTGTATTTACAGAAGTACAGAATGACACTTAGTCATAACTATTCATAGTCTCTGAAAGAGTCCATCGATACCCGAAATAGGGTAGATCAACATCACACCATAATAGGTACATAAGTTATGACTTTCGTAAATAAGTTATGATAGCAGTAAATAAGTTATGTCCAAATATGACATTGGTACATAAGTTACGACATTAGTAAATAAATTATGTCAAAATATGAATTTTTTCCCACTTTATATACAAACTAGCTGTCCCTACCCGGTAGTTTATTTACTTGCAATTGTTTTGCTTTTCTTTTTTTGTTTAAACTGTTCCGTTTTTTTTTTATTTACTAAATATAATTTTTTTTGTTCCAATCAAACTTAAGTAACTCTATATGGACGAATACAGAGTTACACCCCCTTTTTAAAATGGTGGCCATTTGAAAATAATTCCGACTCGGACAAAGTATTTTCTAAAAAGGACTTGCTAGATTGTATTCTTCTTAACTACACGCTGCAACGATCCACAAGAAAAACTGAGGACACGAATCAAATATTAATTTTGTAGAAAGAAAGCTATCGGTGACAAAGAAACGATAAAAAGACTGATTTTACTATAGAAGACTTACATCAAACGTGAGGTTGCTGGAAAAATGGTCGGATCATTCTACCACTCCAGAAAGTACCTCCCCCTGAATCAATCCTCTACTTGTATACGAGTCAGCTGTGTCCTAAGATTGAGTACTGCTGCCATATCTGGGGAGGTGTCGTTCGGAGCACTCGTTCTTGCCTTGACAGAGTATAAAATCGACTTTGCAATCTAGTGGGGGATCTCTTCTATTCCCTACAGCCTCTTATTCACAGAAGGGACATTGCTTGGCTTTCTCTACTCTATCATTATTTTCCATGGTAGGTGCTCGACTGAGCTCCAATCTCTGGTTGCTCCTTGTAAAACATTTACAGCAAGAACTCATCTTCCTACCACCACTGCAAAAAACTTTCCTTTCTTCCTTTGTGTACTTAAAACCAAATGGAACTTCCATGAACAGATTAGAAATGATGGGTGGAATGTGCCAAATTCAATTACTTAAGAGGATAGCTCGACAAGTATTTGTTTACATTGGACTTGAAGACGACCATATTGAAGCTAACAAGTAAGCAATTACCTGGTATTGTGTTCCATGGATAGAAAGTTCTTGGAAAGAATCCCCGTTCATGGAAGTTCTATTTGCTTTTATGTATATATTTCACAGTTAAGAAAAAGTGGCTATTATTCTACTCGCAGTTAGCAGAGAAGGAATACAGCGATTTAATAGCTGGTCTATGTCAAGCGAGGGCTGGAAAGATGCTCACAAAATTTTCAGTGCCTTTATGGAGCAGTTAGAACCGGCAACCAATCACTGAGTATGTAGGCTTGAACTTGGCAAATACAAACAAAAGCTGACTGAGATGACGGACACATTCTTAAACAGATGTGTTTACTAACAAAGAAATGCAATTTTACAGCCTACGAATTGAATGAACATTTGGTTGGATTACTAATTGCCAACACGCTCATAACGGATTTACACAAACAGTTTTTGAATAAACTGAAAGGCTACAAAATTGAAGATGCTGTGAAATTAGCGCGTGCACATCAAGCTTCAGCCACATATTTAAACAGGCTACAACAACTACACAGCTCATCATCTTCACATGTAGACACCATAAAGTGTGGTAATCACCAACATCAGATAGGTGAAACATGGCTCAATAGAGAGTGTGTGGGACAAGTCGGCAGTTCGTTGGAAGCTCTAGAAGTGCGAATACCTTATTTTAAAATGCTCTGGTAAGATATGATTGAATAGTGATTCGGAACAAAGATCATGCAGAATAAACCTCCTCTGTCTTCCAACAAGTTTAGTCTTGACTTGATTCTTTTTTCGTGGTATGAAAGAACTTGTTTGTAGATGACGTTTTTCTCAGTCTGGCAGGATCCCTCAAAAAAGGTGTGTACAGGAACTCAGCTAACAAGGTATGATTATGAACTTGCATGCGTTAAAATGTATGACACAAGTTCTAAACGTAACAAGTGAATTGCATCATGCGTTCCTAAATTAAATGTTTTACAAATCACCAGGATCTTAATAGGATCCTAAATATCACAAAACAGAAAAACTAAATCTTATTATGTAACAATTGAAACGTAAAAATTCATTAAGTGAAATGAAGGCTATTCTGAGAAAACATGCTCCTGTTTTACTAGCCTCAAATTCAGAATTAGGAAGAGAGCATTTGTCTTGTATGACACAAAGAATACTTTAAATCAATTTCTGTATTTCAAGAGAACAGAAAAAGTCATGACAAGAGAAGTGAATAAAAAGGCAAAAATAGATACCGGTGAGTAAAAAGATTAAAATAACAGTGAACAACAACACCTGTCTGTTATTTCACACTGCATCAATAATAGACTCGTGGCCAATGGTGACGCGTGACTATTACTTGAACTTTTTTTTTTAATAAAAAAGAAACACCACTGAGTTTAAGCTATTTTAAATAAAATAGGGACACATCAACTGCTGATTTGATTGTCACTTTTATAGACGTTGGGAAGGACTCAAGGAACCTATACATGAACAGTCTTTCGAAAAAACGTCTGGATGAGCCAACTGTTAGAAAACAGTATTTGAAAGTATTACCTGGCCGTCAAGTTAAGATCAAAGTGATGTCACTAGCTTGTGTGTACGGAAGGGAGTCAAGTGAGATTATATATTCCCTGTCTAGTTTGGTTCTTTTGTTTTACGGCATAACAACCCTTTTGGGGTTATTCAATGTCGAATAAGGTCATTTTAGAAAAGTTTTTATGCTTCAAGTTCTTTAAATCTTCAAATTTTTATTCATGGTGTTTTGTTTGGTTGTTTTACGGCATATCAACCCTTTTAGGTTATTTAATGCCAAATCCGTTACATTTTGGTAAAAGTTTTATGCTTCAAGTTCTATATATCAAAGTGTTGCAAGTTTGTGTGTACGAAAGGGAACCAAGTGCCTGAGCATGGCACGCTGTTCCAAAAAAATATTAAAAAATCTAACAAAATGTTTAAAAATTTAATTTAGAATAAAGATGCTGTTCATTTAAGAAGCATTGTTTAATTTGAAATTATATAATTATTAGAGGCCGTTAACAATGCATTTTTTTTATAATCTAACAATTCCTCCCCTTAGAAATACTTTAATTTCTGTAGTCTTTGCTTTATTTCTTTTTGACTGCGAGGTCGTAATAGGTATTTCTGGTCTTGTTTTTCACCTTGAATATTTGAACATGTCGTCGTCAAGCTAAAAATTTAAGAATGAAAATGTTCATTTGAAAAGTATTGTTTACTTAAATATTATTATTATTATTATTATTATTATTATTATTATTATTATTATTATTATTATTATTTATCTATTTATTAACAGTATTCTTTCATAAATTGAATTTCACGAATGAGGCAAGAAAAAAGTTATTACTCAGTTGTCTCCCTTTATTAAATAGTCAAACAAGATTTATGGTTACTTTGGGACTTTAAAATATCCCTTTTTTAACTAGTCAATTAATGTATATTTGTGTTAACTTTATCATTACAAAATACAGGTTTTGTTTATTGTCAGCATTCTTTTGTAAATTAAATTTCAGGAATGAATCAAGAAAAAAGTTATTTCTCAGTTGTTTCTCTTTATTAAATAGTGAAACAAGAGTTATGGATACTTTGGGACCTTAAAAGGCAAAAGAGCTGGTACAACTAGTATATTTTATACATTAACACATTTTAAACCAATAACAAGCATAAAAAAACAGACAATAACCAAATGTACTGTTGTTTTTTTTTCTTCTTCTTTTCCAACAATCCATTCTTTGGCACCTGCAAAAAACGATGTCTTAGCTGTTTAGTAAACGCAACGTTATGCGTGGCCAAAATCCTTTGATCCCACCTCTCAGACTCAGACTCAAAAACTCCCGCGTCCTGTGACGCACGAGGAAGTCAAAGTAAACCATCGCTTTCAGCCTGAAGCCAGGTCCACAACTTCGTCCCGTTGCGATTAAATCTCTCTCGATTGTTTGCTTCCAGTTCATTTTTTGTCTTTCTCTTCTTATTATTCCATCAGGGGTCCACTGAAACATTTGCAAATCTCTCCGGGGCAATCATAGAACATGTCCGAGCCAGCATAGACTTTTGTAGATTATTGACAATACCACCTGTTGGTTAGTGTGGTCTTTGATTTCTTACTTGGTAATTCTATCGATCCAATTGATTCCTAGAATCTTTCTAAAACATTTGGAATCAAACGCGTCTAATTTCCTCTCTTGGCTGATTTTGAGATGCCAAGTTTCACTTCCATAAAGCAGTGTGGACAAAACGTTGCTGTTATAAAATCTTAATTAAGACTTGATGGTGAATTTTTTATTTTTCCACATCTTGCAGAGCTGATTAAATACTGCTGAGGCTTTTCCTATCCTGCACTGCAACTCGTGCGCCATATTGACTTCCTTGCTTAAGGAACTTCCTAAATAGATGAAGTTGGCAACTATAGCTATTTTTTTTTGGGTCGACGTTTCGCCCCCCCCCCCCTTCAAGAAAACAGCACAACTGTGTTATTTCCTTGCCAGCCTTAACTCCTTTACAAAAAGCAAAAAATGGATCCCAATATTGATTCTTGAAATACTTCAAACTGAATCTGTCATCATACGATAAGCAACTTTTCACAAAGATACAAGCAAGTAACTGACTTGTATCCAAACAACTCAGGATTGTTGGGGAAGATGAGAGAAGATGTCAATGTTGTCATTTTGTAGTAGGGTTGCTGCATCGGTATCCATCCTACTGGCCTTGTTTGATATGAAGAAAAGGGTCACCAAGCTTTCGGTTAAAGAGGACAAACTTCTTCTCTACAATTGAAATCATTTTTATTCAAACAATTTCATCGACACAAAATATGTTCCGAAAAGAGTTATGAAAACAACAATACAAAATAGGTTGAGTCCGCCGACATGTATATATATTATAGAAATGGAATTGAATCCATGAGTTCCATCTCGTCTAGCAACAATCAGCAAAATCCTACCCCTTTACTGTAGAGGTCCCTAGATGTCGGAAGCTTTTTTTACTCTAATCGTTTTCTTCTTCGTACTGCTCGCCTTTCGAATTCCCTCCCTGCGCACTGTTTCCCAGACTGTACCAACATGCAAAAATTTAAATGTAATGTTAACAAACACTTCGCTGCACAACTCTCCACTTAGGATGCCCCTGTAGGTATGGCCCCTATTTTACAGTAGCCCTTTACGTCTCAGTGGCAATGTGGCCCCTTGTTAAGGGGTTAATCAAAGTCAGAAGAAAAAAGAGAAAGAACAGAGAATAATAGTGGCTGGTGTAACTAAGCATAACACTTCTACCCTGTCATGGTTGATGGAACGAGAACAATCTACCCCCGTGCATTAAATAAAGAGTTCAGTTCAAAAATTCTGTGTAGATTCCCGAGTTCAACAAAATGCACCTGAAGAAGATCAGAGATTACATCGGCCGAAACGTTTTGAAAATAACAACCAAATCGAGAATATAAGTAAAAAATAATCCTAATATATACATACATAACTTTATATAAATACTATAAAAATTCACGTCCCAAGTTTTGCACCACTTTTATGCCCCCATTGAAGATTTAAATCAAGATATACTGATATCAAACCTTATGTCTAGAATCCTTATTCTCATTTTGATCAAAATCCATTACATGATTTTGATTTTAGAAAATGTCTAAAAATTTAAGGGTTAAGCTTAAGGGGTCTTTAGAAGAAATTGAAATTCAGGGAATCTTGTTTAATTGGTATCTAATGACTGAGGATAAAATTCAATGCAAATCTGAAATATTTTAATGTTCAGATGGGAGATTGTGTCCATATTATTACCCAAAAAATCGTTTATAATACACCAAAGAATCTGAAATTTGGGGAATATTTATTAATTGATGTCCTAATTGAGAAAATTTCACAAAAATCAGAGGTATCTGAATTTTCACAGAGGACTTGCACCACACTATTTATATTCCCTTTATATAGCACTAAATTAAACTAAATATAGTTCACATTACCACCCTTTACGCTTAGCAGTTGTGTTCCTTAATTCATAATAATCGGTTAATTAGTTTAGGAGTGAATTCTGTACATACAAATATATAAACATACCTAACTTATATATATATATATATATATATATATATATATATATATCCTCTGTTGACAATGAGATATGATATTAATAATAAATATACAAGATCTCAGAAACGATCGTACACAATCTGTTATGTTGAATTCTTGGAACGTAAATTGATGATGTAATTGGGTTTACATAGATTTATGCTATATATATATATATATATATATATATATATATATATTTTATATATATATATATATATATATATATATATATATATATATATTTATAACTAAATATTAAATTATTACTACCTACAGACGCTAGCATTTCAAGCTTATTGCTCTCATCAGTAAGAATTTCAGACGGTTGGGAGGCACGAACTCGGTTCACAGAGTCAGCTTAGAATCTGCAAGCAGTTGCCATAACCACTCGACCAACGGAAACTGTCACGTAATTAAGGGAAATTAAGATCCATATGTACCTAGAAGCAGGCACAGATAGACGACTAGTCGAGAGTGTTCGACGAACATATTCAGAACTTTGCATTAGATCTTTTTAACATCCTATATATATATATATATATATATATATATATATATATTGGAATAAAATGTACTATATATCATAAAATGAAATGCCGTGAAGACAGGATGTGTGAAAAAGACAAAAGGAAAACAAATCAAATGCAGGAAAAACATCAAAAAACGAGAAATTTTACCGGTTTTGTTCGGATCAACGAACGTCTTCAGAAAAAAGTCAAACACACACACATATATATATATATATATATATATATATATATGAGAAATGAAATATATATATATATATTGTGTGTGTGTTTTACTTGAATCCCAATGAATTACCTTAAACCAATCAGTGCAATATATTTGTATAACATTGTTGCAGAATCTAATCAAGCCAAACCCATTCCTATCCGCTAAACATGTCATGCGTGAGCGGAACTTACCGCAGAAGGCAAGGCCACGCTTGCTACTTTGAGAATCACAAGAACCGATGCTCATTTGGGTCAATCTTGCAAGGATGAACTAAAAATAAATTTCTCTTAAAATCAGAGAATGCAGTAGTAGGAAGAGAACCAATCGAAGGCGGCTTCATTGATACTCGTTGGATCAATAGCTTGTGCGCGCACACACACACGTACGGGGACTATGTACGGCAAACGGAAATCTATAAATATCTCCTACATAGATTAAAAACATAAAAATATTTATAGTTTGAGCATCCATAGATAAGATATGAACATATATGGAGGTCATTTTGCTAGAGGAGATACTAAAATATTTATAGATACGAGTAGGAACCCATGGAAATTCCACATCCATCTGTATAATTTACTGTTAATACTAATATTTCTTTTTCAAATAATAAATGTTTGTCAGGATCAATACTATTAAAAAGAAAAATTACTCTTTTTATCGTAAAAATAATTGTCATCGTCAACGAAATATTCTTTAAATAGTGATTGGCGACATTAATTATTTTAAAGAAATGACAGTCAAAAACTATTTGGGTTTACCTATTCATTTGTGACCTATTAGCGTTTAAAAAAATTTATTTTTAATATAAGATATAAGCATCTTAAGTTTTTGTAAATATCGGTTCGGAGCAAAGTAGCCATCTTCTTAACCCATTTGTTTACGTTACATACTTCTGTGACTAAAGAGAATGGCTACTTTGCTTAGAACCGATATTTACAACTTAAAATGGTTGGATCGCATATCAAATATTACAGTTTTTAAACACAAATAGTAACTCAACAATGAGTATTGATTTACTCCTCTCCAGGAGTTAGGCACAAGGCCAGTTTTTATCTTACTCCCACAAGTAAGATGTGACCCAAGGTCGGGTCAGTGGGGTTTAAAAATTGCCTGGGCAGCCCCATCGGTATTCCCCGGTAGGGGCGCCACAGGCAGTAAGCAATAAACTTACTCCTCCCCAAAGAGGGGAGGCCAAGCCTGGGAGGGTGGACCTCCTAGAACTGCACAGGACAGACCCATAGACCGGCGTAAATCAAGCCCCGAAGGCCAAGATAATACCAGTCTATGGGGTGCAGTATCCATCGGAACAGATACTACACTTTGATCTTAGCCAAAAGGCCAAGAAAATAAATTGTTTTTGACTAATTAGAATTAAATAAATAAAACATATGTCTATTTATTTATTTAAAATTTGTAGTAAATGAATTATTTTTAAAACAATCAATATTCTCTGTCTTCTAACCGTAAAAATGATTATCATCTAAATATTCTTCAAATCAATAAAACGAATGTCACTTTTTATAAGTGTATTTATTTCAAATTGTGCCGTTTTATTCGACGTGATGACATAATTTGATTTTGGAACAATTCATTTTAAAATGGATAAAGTCAGAATTTTTTTACCTCAACAACATCAGATTAATCACCAGTCACCATCTTTATTGATTGAACGATCCCATTTTTTAAAAAAAATGTGTGAAAGGGGATAACATACATACGAACATGAAATGCCTGAGCGTAATGTTATATAGATGACATCATGAATTAATTAATATCTATGAATATCAGATCCAGACATTTAAATAAAGATATGTTGATAAATAATATAGATATATTTTAGATATATAACTGAGAGATAAGATAATAAATACATGTTTTTTTTTATTATTGAGTCACCACTTATGAAGGCCAAGAGACGCTCGAGGATAAGGGTTAAGGAGATGGATTGATTTTCAACCGAAAGATGCGGAACACTATGGGAGTACAAACATTGATCAATGGTATGAACTGTGTTTGCTTACTTATGGGGCAGTTTATGACAAGATTTTGTCGATTAAAATAGGTATATCTATTATTATACTAAAGCTGAGTTAATCAACGTTTGTTTTCCTGAGGGTTTTTTTTCCTATATATTTTTATCACACAAAATACATGTTGCTCAGTTTTGGGATTGAGCTATGTTTAAAGAAAAAATTCATTTTTTTCGTGTTCACAAAATCCTACAAGAATTTTGGATATAGACCTCCATAACCAGATATATTCTAAAACTACATTAACCAGAGTACATAGATACATACGTTTAAGTTTGAACAAAGTTGGTACAATAATATCGTGGGGTCTGCGTTCGTGCCGGACGTCCAGAGAATGGAACTATGTCACAAACTCCTACTAGGTTTTTAGAGAAAGATCTCTATACGCACGCCAGCAATATACAATGGATGAAGGCTACAACTGTGGAATTTCCACAGGTCCCGCTAGTAATACATAATCTATATGATTTTTAAAAAATTGCCATGAGATTATTGATTAAAACAACAGATCCCCAAAGAGGCATAATAAATAGATAAATTTGTCTCGACTAGTCTATTAAACTTATAAGAATGTTCATCATAATCCTGAAGCGTACAAGCTCACACATTCATCTTCTTTATAAAAGGATTTTAGTGCATTTTATGATGTTAATCATCGTTTATCTTATCGGTGGTGACACGGCTCTGCTCAAAGAGGCGAACGAAACAAAAGATCTTGGCCTTCTGGTTGACTCATCCTTCAAGCCATCTGAACATTGCATTCAGGCTGCAAACAAAGCAAGGAACATTCTATTTCTCATTCGACATTCTTTCTGCAAACTCACTCCTGAAATATTTCTACCACTTTATGTCTCCCTCGTCAGACCACTGTTAGATTATGGTGTCCAAGCTTCTGCTCCCGTGATATCCAGCATCTGGAGAAAGTTCAAAGACTGGCTATTCGAATGATGCAGGGTCTATGGGATCTGCCTTATGAAAGCCGACTCAACAAACTTAACCTTTTCTCTCTTGAGCGCCGACGATTACGCGGTGATCTTATTGGTCATTATGATATTCCTCACGACCTATTATTCACTCCTGTACCAGAAAGAGGTCTATGTGGACACCGCAAGAAACTATTTCATCACCGACTTCGATTGAACCGGAGGAGGCCCACCTTCTCAATCAGGATCCCTGGACCTTGGAATAGTTTCCAAAAAGAGGTAATAAATGCGCCAACAACGCAGCAATTCAAGGTGAATTTTGGATAGGTGCTGGGCTACTGTATCTCTTTCTGTGTAAATTTCTACCACCCTTTCCTTACATGGAAACTGAAACATGTTTGTGTTATTTTTTGCAAAATTAATTGAATTGAATCTTGAAATTTAAAAAAAAAACGTACATGAACAAACTATTAGCAGTAAGTAAAAGATTTACCAAGAAATAAATAGATAAGTTTTTGAAGAAGAATATCGCATATATTTTCTCCAATTATTTGTATTGGTTCATCTCCTTTTTCACCGTTCAGGTTGTATTTTTTTTTTTGCATTGCAAACAGCCTTATAAAATGTTGGTGATCTTCCAATATCTTATCTACAGAACGGTTTCATAACCAATAGGTGATCTAGCGAACGGTTTCTCATCCAATAGGTGATCTAGCGAACGGTTTCTAATCCAATAGGTGATCTACCAGACGGTTTCTAATCCAATAGGTGATCTACCGAACGGTTTCTCATCCAATAGGTGATCTACCGAACGGTTTCTAATCCAATAGGTGATCTAGCGAACGGTTTCTAATCCAATAGGTGATCTACCGAACGGTTTCTCATCCAATAGGTGATCTACCGAACGGTTTCTAATCCAATAGGTGATCTAGCGAACGGTTTCTAATCCAATAGGTGATCTAGCGAACGATTTCTCATCCAATAGGTGATCTACCAGACGGTTTCTAATCCAATAGGTGATCTAGCGAACGGTTTCTAATCCAATAGGTGATCTAGCGAACGATTTCTCATCCAATAGGTGATCTACCAGACGGTTTCTAATCCAATAGGTGATCTAGCGAACGGTTTCTAATCCAATAGGTGATCTAGCGAACGATTTCTCATCCAATAGGTGATCTACCAGACGGTTTCTAATCCAATAGGTGATCTACCGAACGGTTTCTAATCCAATAGGTGATCTAGCGAACGGTTTCTCATCCAACAGGTGATCTAGCGAACGGTTTCTCATCCAATAGGTGATCTAGCGAACGGTTTCTAATCCAATAGGTGATCTACCGAACGGTTTCTAATCCAATAGGTGATCTAGCGAACGGTTTCTAATCCAATAGGTGATCTAGCGAACGGTTTCTCATCCAATAGGTGATCTACCGAACGGTTTCTAATCCAATAGGTGATCTAGCGAACGGTTTCTCATCCAACAGGTGATCTAGCGAACGGTTTCTAATCCAATAGGTGATCTACCGAACGGTTTCTCATCCAATAGGTGATCTAGCGAACGGTTTCTCATCCAATAGGTGATCTACCAGAGCGGTTTCTAATCCAATAGGTGATCTACCGAACGGTTTCTAATCCAATAGGTGATCCACCGAACGGTTTCTAATCCAATAGGTGATCTAGCGAACGGTTTCTCATCCAATAGGTGATCTAGCGAACGGTTTCTAATCCAATAGGTGATCTAGCGAACGGTTTCTCATCCAATAGGTGATCTAGCGAACGGTTTCTAATCCAATAGGTGATCCACCGAACGGTTTCTAATCCAATAGGTGATCTAGCGAACGGTTTCTCATCCAACAGGTGATCTAGCGAACGGTTTCTCATCCAATAGGTGATCTAGCGAACGGTTTCTAATCCAATAGGTGATCTAGCGAACGGTTTCTCATCCAATAGGTGATCTAGCGAACGGTTTCTCATCCAATAGGTGATCTAGCGAACGGTTTCTCATCCAACAGGTGATCTAGCGAACGGTTTCTCATCCAACAGGTGATCTAGCGAACGGTTTCTAATCCAATAGGTGATCTACCGAACGGTTTCTAATCCAATAGGTGATCTAGCGAACGGTTTCTCATCCAACAGGTGATCTAGCGAACGGTTTCTAATCCAATAGGTGATCTAGCGAACGGTTTCTAATCCAATAGGTGATCTACCGAACGGTTTCTAATCCAATAGGTGATCTACCGAACGGTTTCTAATCCAATAGGTGATCTACCGAACGGTTTCTAATCCAATAGGTGATCTAGCGAACGGTTTCTCATCCAACAGGTGATCTAGCGAACGGTTTCTCATCCAATAGGTGATCTAGCGAACGGTTTCTAATCCAATAGGTGATCTACCGAACGGTTTCTAATCCAATAGGTGATCTACCGAACGGTTTCTAATCCAATAGGTGATCTAGCGAACGGTTTCTCATCCAACAGGTGATCTAGCGAACGGTTTCTCATCCAATAGGTGATCTAGCGAACGGTTTCTAATCCAACAGGTGATCTAGCGAACGGTTTCTCATCCAATAGGTGATCTAGCGAACGGTTTCTCATCCAATAGGTGATCTACCGAACGGTTTCTAATCCAATAGGTGATCCACCGAACGGTTTCTAATCCAATAGGTGATCTAGCGAACGGTTTCTCATCCAATAGGTGATCTAGCGAACGGTTTCTAATCCAATAGGTGATCTAGCGAACGGTTTCTAATCCAATAGGTGATCTAGCGAACGGTTTCTAATCCAATAGGTGATCTAGCGAACGGTTTCTAATCCAATAGGTGATCTAGCGAACGGTTTCTAATCCAATAGGTGATCTAGCGAACGGTTTCTAATCCAATAGGTGATCTACCGAACGGTTTCTAATCCAATAGGTGATCTACCGAAGGTTTCTAATCCAATAGGTGATCTACCGAACGGTTTCTAATCCAATAGGTGATCTAGCGAACGGTTTCTCATCCAATAGGTGATCTAGCTAACTGTTTCTCATCCAATAGGTGATCTACCAAGTCGTTAGAGTTAGGGTTGGGGTTGTGATCTATCGTGTTGTTTACATTTCAATATGTGATCCACCCATTAACCATAACTAATTAACCCTGACCCTAACACCTCGGTAGATCACATATTGAATGAGACACCATTCTGTGGATCACATATTGAATGAGACACCATTCTGTGGATCACGTATTGAATGAGACACCATTCTGTGGATCACATATTGAATGAGACACCATTCTGTGGATCACATATTGAATGAGACACCATTCTGTGGATCACATATTGAATGAGACACCATTCTGTGGATCACATATTGAATGAGACACCATTCTGTGGATCACATATTGAATGAGACACCATTCTGTGGATCACATATTGAATGAGACACCATTCTGTGGATCACATATTGAATGAGACACCATTCTGTGGATCACATATTGAATGAGACACCATTCTGTGGATCACATATTGAATGAGACACCATTCTGTGGATCACATATTGAATGAGACACCATTCTGTGGATCACATATTGAATGAGACACCATTCTGTGGATCACATATTGAATGAGACACCATTCTGTGGATTACATATTGAATGAGACACCATTCTGTGGATCACATATTGAATGAGACACCATTCTGTGGATCACATATTGAATGAGACACCATTCTGTGGATCACATATTGAATGAGACACCATTCTGTGGATCACATATTGAATGAGACACCATTCTGTGGATCACATATTGAATGAGACACCATTCTGTGGATCACATATTGAATGAGACACCATTCTGTGGATCACATATTGAATGAGACACCATTCTGTGGATCACATATTGAATGAGACACCATTCTGTGGATCACATATTGAATGAGACACCATTCTGTGGATCACATATTGAATGAGACACCATTCTGTGGATCACATATTGAATGAGACACCATTCTGTGGATCACATATTGAATGAGACACCATTCTGTGGATCACATATTGAATGTGCACCTAAATACCTACATAGTTATTTACCAGCAATGCTTCAAGCAACAACAAAAAAAACCTTATCACATATACAAAATATTGGTTACCAACATGAGTACCTCATCTCAAGACTATTTCAGTGTTTGGAAGTCGAAGATTAGAAGATGAGAAAAAAACTTCAATTGATCAGTTAATCCTGTTACAGAGATGGAGATTAAAGAGCACATTCGCTATGAGACAGTGAAATAAGAAAAAAATATATAATTTGAAAGAGGATTATCACATTTACTTTCTTTTATTGTACAACCAGAATGAACCGATGTGCGTGTGTCTGTATGTCTGGGGTTGGGGTGGAGAGGTGAATGTATCAAAATCAGACATTATGTCAGTTTCTTCTTTTACAGTTTAGCACCAGATTGATATTTAAAAAAAATTTAAATGAACGAGGGATAGAAGGAAAATAAAAAAAATAAAAATTGACTTTGATCAAAATAAGTAACACACACATTATATATATATATATATATATATATATATATATATATATATATATATATATATATATACATACACACACATATACAATATTTTTTTATTTAATTTTATACCATTTAAAAAAAAATTATTTTTTAAATTTTTTTAACGTAGTTCACCCCAAACAAGGCAGGCCGCCACTGTAGACGTAAGGGGCTACTGAGAAGAAAGAAAAGGGGAGAAGGTTGGGGGGGGGGGGGCAACCTAAACTGGGATCTGTGCAGCGAGATGTCTGTTAACATTAATTTTAAACTTCTGCATGTCAGTACTGTCGGGGAAACAGGGGGCAGGGAGGGAGTTCCAGAGGCCAGCAGCACGAGGAAAGCTATTTGAGTAGAAAGCTCTCCGGCATCTGGGGACCTCCACAGTGAATGGATGGGATTTAGTAGATCGTCGAGTTGGTCTAGTGAATTTACATCGAGGGGGCACCAGAGTAGCCAATTCATCGGAGCATAATCCATTGAAGTATTAATCCAATGTTATGAAGGACAGATTCACATCGTTTCACAAAACTTGTTTTTTTATTCAGCATACAATCGTTTCGGCTGATATTGTTTACATCATAGCTCTAGCTCTACACTATTGAACTATTACAATTGCTTTATGTTATGAAATTTATATTTAAATATAGAATTAAAATATATATATATATATATATATATATATATATATATATATATATATATATATATATACGTTATTGTATATCACGGAATGTTTTTGTTTTATCAATTTTTTTGTGATCTTCTCGACCTTTCGAATAATCCTTCTTGTATTCTTGTCCAATTGCCGGATGTTTTGTTCCATTTTTGTTCGAGAGTACTTTCGATTGCCGTTCCTCGATTGACTTTAGGCGGAGGGTTGGACTTGCATATGCATGATTGCTAAGTTCGAGCTGTGCAGTAAATTTATAACGTTTTAAAATAACCCATGTGTGATTAGATTCCGTATTTATCATGTGATCACGTGTTAGGCGCGTGGTTGATTAAAATTTACAATATCTAATTTTTTTACAATATTTAAAATTTACAATTTAGGATATTTCAAAACGGTTGAATGTAGAGTTTTTTTTAAAATGTTTTATTTAGCCTAGGAATTATAAAATATTTTTACGGGAGGCTTAATTAAGTTGTTTTTTGCGGGACATTTCGTCTCCTCTAAGGATGCCGGTCTTTTTTAGAGTCATTGTGTAGAATCTTCGTGTTATTGACTTACAGTTGTCTGAATTGCGAATGTGTTGCTTCAAATGCTAGCAGATTGCACTTGAGTCTGAAAGATGTAAGGTGAGCCTTCGGGAAAGAGTAGTAGAAGTGTGGTAGATGTAACAGTTAGTTTTATTATTTGAGGAGATACATTCTCCAAAGGGCATTGAAACTGATAAATTGCATTGGTTTGTTCTACTAGATTTTTTGCACTGATATATATTACTAATTTTCCACATGTTTTAACATTACACTAGGTTTGATGGTGCTATTCACGTATGTAAACACTAATTTTGTTTCGAAAATGATCTACCTATAGGAACGTTTAAAAATGTAAGTTTTGGTTCTATCTCTTTGGGGTTGTTTTGGGTGATTTTATGGCCTTTTCTTATGAATCATCTTATTACGAAAATTCAAGATATTTTCTGCATACTTTGTTTGTCTGGGTGGATGACGAAACGGCTGTAAGGAAAAATAAACCTCTTCACTGATAAAGATATGGTCACTGGATATGAATTCTATTGTTACACATATATATATATATATAATATTTTTTAATATCCACATGTTTCGTCTTAACCAAGGCTCATCAGTGACTATATATAACTATACTATATATTGCCGTATGAAAGAGAAAGGAAATAGAACTTTGCCAAATACACACACACACATTATATATATATATATATATATATATATATATATAATTGATTCGTGTAAATACACATTATAAAGTGATATTTCTTGCTGGAATGAAACATGACGTCTCTGTGTAGCTTACTTACCATAGATATATTTTCATATTACTAATATATATATATATATATATATATATATATATATATATATATATATACATACTTGGTAAAAATGATGGGAATTAAAATAAAGCAGAGGATCGAAATATCGTCAAAAAGTCACACAACGCGCGAGCCGCGATTTTCCGTGGAGACAGACATATACAGAGGCTGAAGAGAGTCCAATAAAGAGGCCTATTCAAGGTCTCCGTTGTTATGATTTGAAACCGACGGTACCGATATTGTTCTGATTTTCTGTAATATATATATATATATATATATATATATATATACACAGATAAAAGAAAGAGATATAAATATGTACGAATGACAAATCTATTTCAACTTCGATTGTTCAATGCAAGGTGTACTCGGTAAAAACATGCTTATTTTCCTTTCCTTTAGCCAAGGCTTTTCAAAGATTAAAATATTATCAGAGGGATTACATAGATGGATAAGTTGGTAGTGGAAAAGCCAAAATTCAAAATTTGAAAAAATATAAAGTAAGGGAGAGTGTGCATGTAAAAATATGGAGTCTGTCCAGTTGGTGAATGTCCGTAGATAAGGTGTCCGGTGAAAGGAGATTTAAAGATGGAAAAAAAAAAAAGAAATATATATATATATATATATATATATAAATTCTTTCTAGCAGATAGAATACTCAAAAAGTGTTGACTCTTGGCTCATGACAATGTGCAGAGATAGACAACCATTTATGCAGAATTTCAGATTACTAGGCCTAATTGCTTAAAATAGCAATTAGCAGACACCCAGACAGATACACATCTCTCCTATTAGTATAGCCGGTCGGTTTCCTCTCGAGAATCAATAAACACAACAAAAAACAATGGCGGCAACTTTAATAACTTTAGACAAATTAAATTGGACAGCTGTCAAAATACAATTAAAAGTAAATATTCTGAACGACACTACTTAAAAAGGCTTTTTTTATATCATCTAAGCATAAAGAAACAAAAGATATTTTCAGACAGCCTAACACAAAAGGTAAATTTGTGTGCGTGTGTGCATCCATACATGAACATAGAAACTTTCTCATTTCAGTTTGTATTTATATCAAATCAATAAAAATGACACATTTATTATTTGTATACTTTTTTTTTCAAAAAAGAATTAAATATACTTTAAATTGTGCAGTAAATAAGTACACATTTAATTATTAAATAATCTATTTGATTAATTTACAAATATTTCATCTGTATATTGGACATCGTTCCATGTTAGTTCTAACAGCCTACTCTTCCCTGCTAGCTTAGGACAAAGTGGAAGAGGGTGTTTCTGTCTAGACACCATCCACAGGAAGGTTTCTAAACAGCTAAAGAATCCTGTTTACCCTTGAAGTACTTTTGCCACTAAGTATTGGACAGAAGCAGACAGTACTCTAGAAAGTAAATATATGCTAGTGGTCGCGACTCCTACCAGCAAGATGGAGCTCTTTATTGAACCGTTGATTTTAGGAATTTCCTCCGCCCAGCATCCGTTGATCTTTGATGATTCATCCGCTTTTCTCTACAATCTACCACGTATCAATCCCATGGCTTTGACATTTTAAAAATCAGAGTTAGCCCTCTCCTAGGAAAAATACCAATCAAAGCCGAGGAAACTCGTTTTGAAGCGCTAGGAGCTCGCCCTATCTCACTTTTATGCGAAGCGTCTTTGAGATGTTGGCTGTGCCATAGGGGCCAAAACTATTGCTACTACTACTTCCTGGCCTTTTGGCTAAGATCAAAGTGTAGTATCTGTTCCGATGGATACTGCACCCCATAGACTGGTATTGTCTAGGCCTTCGGGGCTTGATTTACGCCGGTCTATGGGTCTGTACTGTGCAGTTCTAGGAGGTCCACTGCCTGAGGCGCCCCTACCGGGGAATGCCGATGGGGCTGCTCAGGCAATTTTTAAACCCCACTTTCCCGACCCGACCTTGGGTCACATCTTACTTGTGGGAGTAAGATAAAAACTGGCCTTGTGCCTAACTCCTGGAGAGGAGTAAATCAATACTACTACTACTACTACTACTACTATTATCAATATCCTCGGTCATCAAATGTAAAGTCTTGAGATTATTTGGCCATATTAAGCGTTCCAGTGTTGGGGATATTGGAAATATGCGGTGAAGGCATAATACAAGGAAACCTGTGAAAAGGTAGACAAAAGAAAAGATGGATAGACAACGTCTGTGAATCGACAAACACCTTGACCAAAGATCGTAAAGCTTGGAGGACACTCAGCCAAGTTAGTACGTATTCTGCAGCTAATGGAGAAAACGTTTAATAATAATATCTGTATATTTGGGCAGCATTTTTTCATTGATATAAGTTTTATTAAACAGAAGTGAAAACCTTTGTTTATTCCTTCTTTTATCCAATCTTTCCAATTGGTGGACCAGCAAGCTGATGTTATTTTTCAGTGTGAACAGGAACTTGCCATAATTGCAAGCACTTTCGACTTGCATGAGTCGTGCTCAGGCACATGATGATGTTACAAATTAAAATTATTCAACTTATTAAGAGAGTCGATTAAAAGCATTTTAAAATCATTTTAATATTCTCTCCCCACTCTCGTATTGAGCATTCTTTTTCTTTTCTTTTTTTTTAACATATTTCACCCCAAACAAGGCAGGCCGCCACTGTAGACATAAGGGGCTAAGAATTAGGGTGTAGGTTTTGGATGTCATCCTAAGTTGGGAGCTGTGTAGCGAGATGTCTGTTTACATTAGTTTTAAACCTCTGCATGTCAATACTGTCGGGGAAACAGGGAGCAGGGTGGGAGTTCCAGAGGCCGGCAGCACAAGGAAAGAAGCTATTGAAGTAGAAGGCTCTTTGGCATCTGGGAACCTCCACAGTGAATGGATGGGATTTAGCTGATTGCCGAGTTGGTCTAGTGTATTTACATCGAGGGGGTCAGTTCATCAGAGCACAATCCATTGAAGTATTTGTAAAACAAGCACAAGGATGCAACATTGCGGCGATGGGACAGGGGCTGGAGCTTGGTTGATAGTGAGGGACCTATTAAGTTGGCGACTCTTTTTTGGACCTTGTCTGGAAGGGAGAGACTAGTGGATGATGCTCCAGCCCAGATGTGGCAACAATATTCCATGCATGGGCAGATGGTGGCTTTGTAGAGATACAGGATAATGTCAGGTGTGAGGAATTTACTAGCACGGTAGAGGGTGCCCACCTTCTTTGCTGCAGCCTTAGCAATGTCTTCAATGGATTTGTTCCAATTCATGTTACCTGTGAAGGTTAGGCCGAGGAGTTTGAATGATGAACTCTCAGGTAGGGTGTTATTTGCCATGACAATCGGTGGTTGGAGAGGTTTCTTGTAGTTATTGAAGGAAAGGAGCTTTGTCTTTGCGGCATTAGAAGTTACCAACCATTTTTTCCCCCAATCCACTACAGCCTTGAGGGCACTTTCTAATGATTTAGTCATTGCCTCGGATATGATCGCGTCTGTTTTGCCAACATGACGAGAGTAAAGCTTGGTTGATAGTGGATTTATGCGCTCAAATGAATAATGCTTCGAGGATGGGGAGACGAAGGCTGTTTTGAGTTAGTATATTACATAAGTCTTTTTTGGGAAATTGTGTGTGTCATTAGATGCTGGTGGTTGGAGCTTTGAGGTGAGGTGCAAAGGAATAAACAGAGGATTTCACTTCTGTTTAATCAAACATTTGATCATGTACTCTTTTAAACGTCGTACAAGCTGGGAAATAACAGGAAAAGGTTGTGTGGCCATGTTGGAAATGTCTGAAGAAAGTGTAATATGGAAAAAAAGGTAAATGAATTTAATTTATACATATTTTAATGTACGTACTTTAAATTGATAATCGAGCAGTTTTTGTTTGTAAGTCGCTTGGTCACTTATAGGTTCCAAAAGTACTCGACAAAATTTCATCAAAATTTGGCATGAAACATCCTCGAGATGTTGGCTGTGTCACAGAGGGTAAAAATGTTACTACTACTACTATGACTACTACAACAGCACCCCCTCCTCCTAAAGTCCAACCATTCCTCACTGTTGTAGGGGCGGTGGTAGTGTCTACCTGGCTAACAGGGCTCTGGTGAAAATCCAGGAGGAGTCAGCATCAGGATTTGTTATCGTTTGCGTGTCAGGTGCGGAACTGAAAATCAATGAAATGAAAGTGGCAATATGGCTTCTGAACCATTCCTGTTGGTACTCTGGGCCAAACCTTCTTAGACTTACATGTAACCCCTGAACCTTGCTGTTCTAAGTGCCAAGGGTAAAAACCTCGAATCTTGTAGATTAGTGAATAGCTGCAACCAACGAGGAGAACTTCATGCAGACCAGACAATCCTGAAGCTCGATCTCCATAACCTCTATGCAGAAGTTCGACTTGCTTAACAATAACAACTAATACTAAAAAAACAATAAACACTTCTAGGTCCCACATTATTGAACGAAACAGAACTGATTGTTAATATCAACACCATAAACTGTTACATCACAAGTCGATATTGTTACCTAGCGGTTAAAGGTTTGATTAACAAGCAATTCTAAGCAAGTCTTCTGGGGGTTGATGGTTCAATCCTTACTACAGGCGATGATAACTAAGAATGACAAAAATTAATTAATAGGAAAATACAACTTCCTATTCCAGTAGCTTCTTTCCAAGAACTGAAGGCTTGTGGAACTCTCTTCCTGCTGACATTTTTCCTCCTACCTATAACCTTGTTTTTTTTTCAAAATTAAGGCCAATAGGCATCTCCTGTCTTTTCGATAATCATCTTTCGTTCTTGTTAGCTCCTTACATCAAGTGGCTTCATTCCTTGTCTGAAGTGATTTCCATTAAAACAAAATACTTCTATCCAGGGATGGCTGACGGAACGAGAACAATCTACCCTTATGGATTTAATAATGGGTTCAGGTCAAAATTCTATGTAGGCTCCCGAGTTCGAAAAGATGCACTTGATGAAAGCCGGAGGTTACATCGGTTAAAACGTTGTGAAAATAAGATGAGAATAGTATGACATTGATTGGGAATATGATGTCAACATCTGTCAGTGATGTCCATCAACTCTACTTGGACACTTTAACATAACGAAGGTGGCATCCATATGTAGACTAGAATGAAATAACTACATTTTAATTGGATTACAAGCAATTCATTTCTCACTTATTGCATGGAAATAGGAATTATGGTAACTGGCAGTTTCGAGGTAAAGTTATTAATGTACCATATATGGTGATGTCATTTTTTTTGATAGGGCCTATGCAAGTAGCATGGTAATGAAAATAATACATTTTTAATGCATTATAAATACAATTATATATATATATATATATATATATATATACAGATAATGAAGTGGTGAGATAGATAAAATTTGCACAGTTTACAAGTTTATTAACTCATCAAGTGTTCAAACAACGAATACAAATATAAAAATAACTTTAAGCAATGGCTTTTCAAAGATAACGCTCTTATCGTCAGATCTGACTAATAACAATTGAACATTAATTAATTATTAGAAATTATTAATTAGGAATTAATCATCTTGAAAAAAAATTTAAATTCTTTTTAAATTAAAAAAAACATTTTTATCATAATATTTTTTTTATATAATATTTTATATAATTAATTTTTTTTTTATATAATTAATTTTTTTTTTATATAATTAATTTTTTTTTTTTAATGTTTGTATCAATAAAAAAGATTATACTACATAGTCCATACCCAACACATCCGGTCAGAGGATTTGCTGAAAGCACTACACTTGCCAAGCATAGACCTTATCCTAAGGATGAATCGATTACGCTGGTATGTTTATGTGGAATGTTCATCTTCCTGGATAAACCATTGCAGAAGCATGAATGTCCTAAATCGCAGCAAGGTTAGTTGGCCAAGGAAAACTTGGAGGCAACTGATTGGACAAGACCCACAGAGTGCAATTTGGAGACTGCTGACCTGCTGAACCATGAGAAGTGGAGAGTGATCATGCATAATATCAGAAAACGACTGACCAAGGGAAAAGTGACGTTAAATGAATAGAAGACAGAAGAAATATTATATATATATATATATATATATATATATATATATATATATAAATTGTGTGTATTTAGGCAAACACTATTAAATAACACAGAGTGTTTTTGCTTTATAAGACTTTTTTTTCCATTTTCGAATAGTCCATTTAGTATTTCCGTCAAATTGGTGTATGTAAGTTCCGTGGTTTCTTGTTCCATTTTTCTTTCTTTTTTTCACGAGTAAAATGGAACAAGAAACCCACAGAACTTACACCATTTTGAACGAAATACTATATAGACTATTCAGAAACATGAAAATTTTTTTTAAAGTCTTATCAAGCAAAAACACTCTATGTTATTTCATAATGTTTAGTTGGAATACTAATCTGTCGTGAAAAAGTCTGGTAAAAATTTTGGCACTGGTACTTAAACAAAGGTCCAGCTGCAAGTCTCATTTTTATAGGTTTTATATCATTTAGTCTATATAGAGGCAGTCTTCAACTTCCATTCATACGAAATGCCTTTTATTTACCTTCTCTGCAGGAGGTTAGACACAAGGTCAGGTGTGGTTTTTGATGAAAGTGTTTCTGTAGAACGAACTGGATTTGAATCCAGGTCCTCAGATTGTAAACATGATGATATTTGAAATTATTTTTTTTAGCGAGGTTTGAGAGTCGATTGACTCAATCAAATAGGTACGAAACCGACCGCCATCACTACTGGAATCCTAATTGCCTCCCTCCAGACTTTGTGTTCATACTCTACCAGTTATTTCCTGAGACTGTAAGTAGATTCGAACCCGGCACATCTAGGTCCTCAGTCCGTGTCGTTAACCACTTAGCCACCGTGCCATCCCCGAGATATATCAAGTCAATTTTCTACATATAATTTTGACTATATACAGCTTAAGTAATGAGTTGTAATGAGTATTTATATACATAGTAACTAGTTCCGATGCAATGTTACTAATACAAAGAATGTGAGTTGCCAATGGCAAAAAAATCTCAAACCAAGATTAATTTATCAACCTGGTGGGCCACGGCCACCACCAATTTCCGAATCTAGGGGGTGCATGGTGTTCACTCATAATCACTTATAAAAAGTAGAATCCCATTTTTGGGATGGAGGTGGGGTGATTTAGCGAAGGGTGTTAATCTACAATACCTTTTTTTCATACTGAAAGTATCCACTGATATATCTTAAAGGAGATGGGAAGACATTCATTGACGAAACAAAAGTTTTCTAGCTCCCCTACCGATAAATCATTTGAAGTATGGTAAAATTAACATTTTTCAGAGAGAAGGGAAATGGAGGCGAAGCAAGGCAAGGCAAAACGTGACGGAGAGAAGAGAAAGAGAGAAAAAACAGGAAAGACAAAGATAAAGCGAAAATCAGATTTACTTCCCTTTAGTTTTTGGGGAAAAGATGAAAAAAAATCCCCCGAACAAATCGTGGCTAGTTTACTCTCAAAGAATAAATATTTTTTTCAGAATTTGAGATGATATTCATTCCGGGCAATGCTGATCAAGAATATATCAACTTTGTTGGGTGTTTCTTAGGTAGTTTTTTTTTTTTTTAAACTTTTAGCTGGACATACAGAGAGATAGAGTTTGAATTACCTATTAGACACAATATTCGAGTGTCTTCGGTCTCTCTGTATCGGGGTTTGTCAGGGCAACCTGCCATGAGGATACTTACACCTACAAGTAAACCCTTACCAAATATTAAAAATAGCATAGTATTCGAAGCACAAATAAGATCCTTCGACAGGGCTATATACTGGCTAATATGAGGAATGGTGCACCTTCTCCAAGTGATGTTGCTTCAAGTAACAGCACTTAGCTGGATACTCCACCAGACTAGATGAATTTTTGTCCTGGAATCCGGTAAGATCAAGAGACCACAAGAAAGATATACTATAACATAATTAACTGGTCAATTGGGGAAAGGAAAATTAATGTTCTTAACTTCTTTACTAACTCAACGTTTGAGAGGTAAAGGAGAACTTTAATGGAATATTCGAATATCTATGTATCTCATATAGAAATCAAGTGTTATCCCCAGGAAGGGTCCCTTTGATTTCTGAGAACTTCGACTGAAGTAAAATGAAACAAAAGTGAGAAACGCACATACACTTTCCTGTGTATAATAGATTTACTTAGGCAACAGGCATTCACGTAAACATGTTTGATTAAAAATGACTAATAATTTTATCAACGGTCAAATTATTTTTGTATTCAGGCAAGGAAGTTTGTAGTTCTCTTTTTCTAAATTGAACAAAAACATAACGTTTCAGAATTTCTTAGATGTGGTTTGATAATTTGTATTATTTGAATCATTCAGACTACTGTTCTCATCTTGGATGTTATTCTCACAATGTTTCCGCCAATGTAATCTCTGACATTCTTCAGGTGTGTCTCGTCGAACTCGGGAATATTTCTATCGAACATGGAAATCTGTACGGAATTTCGAACGGAAATCATTATTTAATCCACGGGGGTAGCTGGCTCTCGTTTTCTTTTAGCCACGACTGGGTAGTAGTAATTTGTAATTGTATTATTAGTCTCGCCTGTACTAAGGATTGAACCATCAACCCCCAGAAAACTGTCGCTTAGAACTGATTATTACTTCACAAATTTTATCTGTTGTGCCTGTGGCCTCTTGTGTACAATTCCCAAGTTTTGACAAGACACAAATGAAGAAGGTCGGAGGTTACATCGGCCGAAACGTCGTGAGAATAACATCCACGATAAGAACAGTCATCCGAATAATCCACCTAATACAAATTGAACAAAAGCTTCCAAAAAATAATTTTAGAATATAGACAAGCGCTTTCAACTTCCATGAGTCGTCTCCATTTGTGTTTCAAAGTTGTTCAATAGTATTCAAAAATGGCAGGGGTGTAATTAGTTAATAAAACATGATGTTTAAAAACATTGAAAAACGCAACCTCATACTCGTGAGGGTGAGGGTTAGGGTAATAGTGAGTTTAAGTGATTAGGGTTAGGGTTAGGGTTAGGGTAATAGTGAGTTTAAGTGATTAGGGTTAGGGTTAGGGTTAGGGTAATAGTGAGTTTAAGTGATTAGGGTTAGAGTTAGGGTTAGGGTAATAGTGAGTTTAAGTGATTAGGGTTAGGGTTAGGGTAATAGTGAGTTTAAGTGGTTAGGGTTAGGGTAATAGTGAGTTTAAGTGATTAGGGTTAGGGTTAGGGTAATAGTGAGTTTAAGTGATTGGGGTTAGGGTTAGGGTAATAGTGAGTTTAAGTGATTGGGGTTAGGGTTAGGGTAATAGTGAGTTTAAGTGGTTAGGGTTAGGGTAATAGTGAGTTTAAGTGATTAGGGTTAGGGTTAGGGTAATAGTGAGTTTAAGTGATTAGGGTTAGGGTTAGGGTAATAGTGAGTTTAAGTGATTAGGGTTAGGGTTAGGGTAATAGTGAGTTTAAGTGATTAGGGTTAGGGTTAGGGTAATAGTGAGTTTAAGTGATTATCGATGTCTGGAGAATGACGAGTTCCAGAGTATAATTCGTTGTGATAATGATTTTTGCATTTGTTGCCATTAATTTGCGGAAATTGGTTGCTGGTATATTGGGTTTCATTAAATGTCGACAAATGGATCTTTGGAAAGAATAAATATGGCATGTAAATTGATGTCTCTAAAAAAACCAACATAATAAGAAGTTGAATATTTGAAGGCGGTGACAATGCAGTTTGAAAAAAAAAAAAATCACCATTGGATACGAGACGAAGTAAACTGATCAAATCACAATATTGAATTCAACAATTTTCAATTAAATATTTATTTACCAACGTAACGTGTCGAACCAAGAAAGGTATGGATAGTGTCATATTCTTTAAATTCTCGAGGTAAACCTTCTTTCCAGAAAGAGATAACAACTCATTTGGAGTGTTTTTGCCTGGAAGTCAGGAAATTATGGGATGTCTGTTGTAATAGTCTTACAGAAATTAGTTATTGAACATAACATAACAAAATATCCCCAACATAGCCCCGAGATAACAAAATATCCCCAACATAGCCCCGAGATAACAAAAGGACTCCATCACTTTGAGAGGGTCATCATCTAACTTCACCTCAGTGCAAGGTCGGCAGTAAAATTGGCATACTGGCTGCAGACACCTTCTACACTTATAGTTATTTTTTCATTTTACTTAAGTGTAATTTCTCAAAAATCAAGGGGGCCCCTTCCTGGGACTAACATTTGATCTCTATATGAGATACATAGATATCCGAGTGTTCCATTAAAGTTCTCCTTTACCTTTCAAACATTGAGTTAGTAAAGAAGTGAAGAACATTCATTTTTCTCTCCCCAAATTGACCAGTTGACTATGTTGTAGTATATCTTTCTTTTGGTTTTACCGGATTCCAGGACTAGAATTCATCTAGTCTGGTGTAATATCCAGCTTAGTGTTATTACTAGAGGCAACATCACTATGGGAAGGTGCACCATTCCTCGAATAAGCCAGTGTGTAGCCATACTGGGAGATCTTATTTAGACTTCGAATACTATGCTATTTCGACCATTTGGTTAGGTTTACTTGTAAAGTGAAGTATCCTCATGACAGGTTGTCCTGACAAACCCTTGTACAAAGAGACCTTAGACATTCGAGGATAGTGTCTAGCAGGTATTCAAATTCTCTCCTAATCAGTATATATGTATGCAAATATGTGTATGCATATATACTTTCATATGCACAACTGCATGCACAATCTTGCTTAATCCTATGTGATATTAATTGCAGAAAAATTTTAAAGTCCAGAGAAAAAAAAAGAAGTCACATTTGTATTAATCAAATCGCTGTTTCCTTGAATTGCTTAACGATGAAGACTTTTGCTTTCTTCTTTTATTTTTTTTATTTATCTTGTTTTTTTTTGTATCATTTTGTGTTGTCTGCTTTGACTGCGTTGCCTCGATTTCTCTCTACGAAGAAACCGGACAAGTCAGAGAAAGAACGCGAAAGAATTATTCAAAGAAAAGAAAAAGAAGCTCTTCCAGGAAATGAGAAAGGAAATCGAAGCAGAGTGAGAAATTCAAAAAACAACATTTGAATCGATCTCACTGATATCAATCATAAGTGAATAACACAAAAGAATTGTCTGTTGCTTCAAGAGGAAAATTTTAACTTTCCACTTTCCGTTTTCTACATTAATTAATTGGATTCATTGTATTTTTTGCAATTACTCAATGCTTTGTTAGTTCACCCAAATGACTACGTTATCTCACTCGCTCACTTTATTCCATGTATATTAGTATTTCATGTATATATATACACATATATTATAATATTATAAAATGATATATATTACGTATATATATTTTCAGCATTTACTTCACTGACGAGTAGAGGTTAGTTGTAGTATGTAAATATACTTATGGCAAGTAAGCTCACTTGTTATAAGTATATTTTCATACTATATTCATTTTGTGGATGAACGTAAGTCGGATAGTGGTTACATCAGCTAGTGTGAATTTTGAAATAGGCTAACAAGTGAGGTCGAAGCGACACAAAGTTTGGGGAAACAAACCAGTTCCCAGGAAAAATAACAGGAAGAGATGACCTGTGAAGTTAAGTTCGAGGTGTGAGGTCAAAATAGGTCAGCCACAAAGAGATGTCGGAGGGACATGGGTGATGACGTCACGTATGTCGAATTGACAAGGAACAAAGGTTTTAGAATGAGTTCGTGGTGGAGAGACGTTTAACAAGAGGATGCAATAACTGAAAGGAAAACTTTGATAACCGTCAAAAGCGAAAATGTGTCCCCAAGATGTCTGTCTGTTCGTTAGTCTGTATATCACTCTATCCATCTGACTAGTTAGCTATTACATAATTAAGAATAAGAAATTTGGTCTTTTTCTCTCTCGAGAGAGAAGTATTGTTCAATCTGTCAACGTGAATATTTCTCTTCAGAATAAAACTTAAAAACTCTCAGATCTTTGGTTTCCTTTCTGTACGAGATAAAAAAAAGTTCTATTTATCTAGCTACACTGATGTGACGATCACGACCATGAAAAAGAAGAAGACAATGAAAAAAAACGCAGTGACCACTAGACGTTAGAATTAGTGTGACGGCGAAGAACGTGGTGAAACAAGAGAATAGCGTGGTGTAACAGACACTCAACAAGGAAGAGGAAGGTAAGCGTGCAGTCGATAGAAAGAAGAGGAGAAACTAATGAAGAAAAAGGTATTTCACGAGGGATATTTTGATGCTTGTCAATTACCATTAAAAAAGGTAGAGTATTAAAGAATTAATGAACGCGCAAAAGACTAAAAGAATAAGTGAGCATGCAAATAGAATTTTTGGTAACGAAAATATTACATCCATTGAATAAAAATATATATACTTTTGCACAAGTAATTGATTTCTCCTATAACACTGAATTACATATATATATATATATATATATATATATATATATATATATATACACTTGTGTATGTATCTATATATTCATTTATTTACATTTATTTATATCCGGGTACACTTGAACCATGTTTATGACCACTCGACTCTTGCCTCTCAGCTATTAGGGACGGACACCTGTATTTTCACCATTTCACTGGCTTTCCCAACCCTTTTTTTCCCATTCTACCACCACCCACCGTACACACACTCCCTCATTACACTGACATATGACAATGTCAGGTTTGACATGTCGATGCTATTGTCTGCACAGTTAATATTACTAAACAAACGATTTATTTAGTCCACAAGGCTGCCGATAAACAAATAATACAACAAAGTAAAAAATGAGACATGCACGTGGAGATTAAACAAAGACTGTTGTACATTCATGACTGAAACTTGGTGGGCAAGTCAGGCATAAGCTGAAGTTTATTTGTAAAAAATATGATTGCATTGCAGAAAGGATTGTGAATTTTATTAACGATTCCATGGGTGATATTATTTAGAGGGAGGGGGAGGTGTCATCCTATATTTAACGAATGGACTGATTGAAATGTCAAATGTTGTAGAGCAGAGAGTATCCAAGTTAGCAGTCTTGAATAGATACTGGCGACGGGGGGGAGGGGTAAGAAAGGGGTGGTAGAAGGAGGTAAGAAAGGGGTGGTGGAAGATGGTAAGAAAGGGGTGGTAGAAGGAGGTAAGAAAGGGGTGGTGGAAGATGGTAAGAAAGGGGTGGTGGAAGATGGTAAGAAAGGGGTGGTAGAAGGAGGTAAGAAAGGGGTGGTAGAAGGACGTAAGAAAGGGGTGGTAGAAGGAGGTAAGAAAGGGGTGGTAGAAGGACGTAAGAAAGGGGTGGTGGAAGATGGTAAGAAAGGGGTGGTAGAAGGAGGTAAGAAAGGGGTGGGGGAAGGTGATAAGAGAGCATTAAACTACCCCCACCCCCTTTTTTTTACAAAATCTATATGACAAACTGGAAGTTATGTACAATTATGATTAACAAAGATTTAGACTTGAAAGTTTTTTTTTCTTGTCCGAAGTTGAAGTTAAATCTTTATAACTTTGCTTTGTCGTTTGTATCATGCTGGTGTGATCTAGACAGAAGACATAAGATGCCAACCAGATCAAACAGCAGAAGTCTGCAGTTAGTGTGTGGCACGAGAGTCAAGAGGGGGAGGCGTTAATGATGTGACATGAGATCGGGGGGTGGGTAATTATATGTCATGAGAGCGAACAAAAGGGGACACTCTAACAGTGTGGCATGACAGCCAAGGAGGATAGACACTAATGGTCTAGTATGAGAGCCAAGGAGTGGACGTTAATTGTGTGGCATAAGATCCAAGAGGTGGATACAAACATTTTGAGAAGTACTGTTTTAGAGGAAGTCAAATGAGTTGAGGAAGAAACAGCCGATTCTAAGGATGAGTAATATTTAAGGAGACTTATTCTGGACCAATTTGGGGTAAGTAACATGTCAGGAGACATCCTAAATCACACTAGGCCTAAATGTTCCCTGCTTATAAAAATAGAGGGGAGATAAGACTAGAAAACACTAGAATGCAAAAAATAAGCAGGTCTCTGATAACTTTCCTCTGTAAACATAAGCAATACAGCATGTTTAGTGGGTTGCATGTTTGCAATGCATGTGGATAACGCGTGAGAAATATTTAAATAAGAGAAGAGAAATCTTCAAGAAATGGGAAATTCGATTTGTCCTCTTGAAAAAATAAGTAATGGTTCTACAGATACGAGGTTCCCTGCTGTCTTATGACCCACTCAGTGTCTTCCAAATTTAATAGCCGTCAATATACGAAACCCTAGGCAGTAGTTTTTTTTTTAAATGTTCATAGATAAGGTTGGCCATTATTTTCAGGTAGATGCTGGGTTGTCTCCCACAAAGGACCCGGATATCTGTATATATTCCAGCAAATTAGTTTGGTTTTCTGGGGTATGACGACAAGTTGGTTTTCGGTGGCTCTCAGAAACAGATGGTCTATTTGTGTTCAGTTAGACTTGTGTTTTGATTTGGTTGGGCGAGGAATTCTCATTTGAAATTCTGTTGTTCAGAAGAAAAAAACGAGTATCACTGTAACCCCCCCCCCCCTCCCCCAAAAAACCTTTATTACGTGTTTTAAACTGGAATTGTAAATTTATTTGGAAGGAGAATTCTTCGATTGCAGCACTGAATGAGAACACGCAATTGACACTGGAAACGGTGTCGGAATCGAGCAATGACTTTGGATCAGTACAACGAGCGGACGATCATGGTCTGTGCAGTAAGCACACACTGACGCACGCCCACACCTCTAACCCATCCTCAAACTGAAGACGTAAAGATATAAGAACGAAATTTATTTTGTAAATGTACAAAAACAGCTAATAATGGAAAACTTATATCTTACATATAGTTATCTTGTTAGCCAATTTTGTCTCAATCTTGTATCATGTCATGGACAATATAATAATGTACTTCGCTACGACTAGTAATATGACACATTTTTAAATAATCACCTAAAAATAAAAATCAGCAAGAAGGATAACTCATATTTTAAATTTCAGGATATAATAGCAGTTGTTTACTTTACAACTAATCTTGTATTTCTTTTTCTGTATAAGTTTTTTTTTGTTTTAGTTTTTAATCGAGACTTATAAAATAGAGACGGACAAACTAGAGAGTTATCGATAAAATAGAGAACATAATAAAAGTTGATCACCTTAAGTTTTAAAATGTGCAAACAAATAAAAATTAGAAACTAAAATGACATTACTGCATCCCGGACAACGTCGGGTGGGTACAGCTAGCTATAGATAAAAAAGAGAATATAATAAAGGAATTAACACAAGAATCACGTTGTGTGTTTTGGAAGAGTCGTCCCCGAATTAAAAAACAAAAAAATTTTTTTTTAAGAACAACAGTAAAAATGTTAAAGTTTCATTTTAAAGGAATTAATACAACAACCACGTCGTTTGGGCGCTTTTGAAAAACAGAACATTTTTTTTTTTTATAACAACGGCAAACCGGAATATTAACCGACTCAGTTTAGAAGTAAATCAGCAACAAACGGTGTTGGCTCAGATGAAGTCTCTGTTATTAAACTTCCTCTGTAATATAACGTTCGGTGAGAATTTTATTTTCCCCAAATTTATTAATTTATTTATTAAATTGTTGGGTGAAAGTACAACATAGTTAACAAAGCCTCCTCCCCATGTTAAGAATGGCTTTCTAAATAATAACGCTATTATTTCAGCATGGTCTTTGGGCTTTGATAAGCAGGGTTCGTTAGTACATTAAAAAAAAAATTCAAAGGATTACTGCATAATGCAGTCTTTTTTTTGTTCAAGATTCACACTGCATTTAAAAGTAGAATAAAACAAAGACATTTCGAGAGAGAAAGAGATGAATGGTGAAAAGATACACAATGAGGCGGCAAGGAAGTTTGGTAGTCTTCATTATTCTTGGAATTGGCAGGAAATGGCAGTCTTCCAAGAATGAGATTCCACGAAGAAGTCTTGCGGCAAGGTCATAATGAGACATTAATCTTATCCTTACTACCAAAATTGCTACTACAAAAGCAACTCGATGAAATATTAATGGCGAGCAAGTCTTTCGACACAGTCATACACGAGAGCTGTAGGATATAAAATAGAAGATACGAGGGGTGAATGAAAATACTGGGCTTGCACACCATAACCCTAATCCTGCCTGCCACATAAACAAAGAAAGAATTGCTACCATTTATATGCTTAAATACAAAGTTTGTACAGGTTGACTACCCCCACCCCCCAAATGCCACCTATAGAATGGTTAATAAAATTCACAATCCTTGCTGCAATACAACCATATTTGGTATAAATAAACTTCAGTAAGTCATACATTTTTAAAAGGATCACATGAGCATCAATAGTAGTATGTGCTTGGTAAAATCCTAAACTATTGAACTTCTGGATTATGGAACATGTATTCTAGGCAACAGATGATGATGATGATCATCATCATCATCATCATCATCATCATCATCATCATAATCATAATCATAATAATAATAATAATAATAATAATAATAATTTTATTTTTTTAACTCTAACATTTACGGGGTGTGGATGGAATGCACCGAAACCGTACAATACCCCACAAAGAGAGAAAAATAAACATTAAAATTTAAAACTAATGCTATATTTATTGCTTATACCCATCCTGGAATGGGTATTCTACTAGTATATACATGTAAACTTTGTTATGGAAATGTGGACAAGCCAGATGACATGCTAGTAAAACTAAGGACACAAACACATCATTAAAGCTACACCAAGAAATGGTATTTTGGAAAGATAATGAAGACTGTAAAAACTAGATAATAAATTTGATTGGTTAATTAATAACCTTTTTCTATCATTGTTTATTTCATATTTTTTATCATAGAAAAAATACCAATTTCTTCCCTGGTTTAAGCAACTTTGTTGGCTTCCAAATGTATTAATCTTTCCGAAATGTTACATCAACTCTTTTCACCGTTTAGTTTGGATTTTCTCAATCCACCTTTTTTTTCTTTTTTGTTATTGGGAATGGTTTTGCTTATTTTACCTAAATTTATAAATTTTGTTAAATATTAACTTTTTAACCATTGCTTTTTTTTTTCATATTAAAATTAATAGTAAAAAATAATAAATTTCTTAACACAGTTTTGATTAATTTTTTTTATATATACAACGTTTATGGAATAGTGGATAAGCAATATAACATGCTAGTAAAAATAGTGGATGAGCAAAACAAGATGCTACTAGAAATAAGGAAACAAACACATCATTAAAGCTGAACCAAGATATTTCGGTCGATGGGTGCGACCATATTCGTTTGTTAATGTTGCTTTATTGAACAAAACTCAACATTTTTATACAATGTAGGAAGAAAGACTCTGAACCTATCGACCGAAATAACTTGTTCCAGCTTTAATAATGTGTTTGTGTCCTTATTTTTACTCGCATGTTATCATACTGATCCACTTTTCCATAACTAATTTTACATTTTGCCTGAAATTTTCATTTCATATTTACTCCCTTATATATATATATATAGTAAGCTATGAAAATATATTTATGGCAATTAAGCTACACAGAGGCTCCCGCGTTTCTCTGTGTAGCTTAATTGCCATAAATATATGTTCATAGCCTACTACCTAGTTCAACTTACGTATCGAGCACTGTTGAAGTAAATACTGAAAATTGATACATAAAAAATGATATCTCCTTATAAAATTTTATGTGGATACATGAAATAGTAATATATATATATATATATATATATATATTATACAAATATAACACTTCATCAGTTGAGTCAAATATAAAATATTCAGAAAAAAAAAAAAATTAAAATAAAAAACAAACAAAAAAAACAATCAGTTATAGTTTTAGTTTTATTCCATTTGCTGAGGATATTAATATTTACTGCGTTATAAGCAATAGTGCCATTCCACACGTGTTTTTGAGATTTGAAACACCTACCATTTGACAAAGAGGTCTTCCTCGAAATATATTATGGAACACGGTCACACACATTACATCACAGTGTTGAAGTCTTGCCTAATCAAGTAAGATTTGCTATATAGAAAAAAAATTATAAAAATCTTTTGAAAAAATATATAAAAAAAAAAGATTACTTGTTTTTGTCTTACTTCTCAACACCGACATATTGCCATTTCTTGCATTGTGATAGCCTTCTAATACTCCTCTCTCTCTATATATATATATATTAAAATGTTTTTTTGCACATTAAAAGCCACCGTAAAAATAGAATACAATTTTGTTTAAGAAATCAATAATAATGCCAAGATTTCTTTTTTTTTTTCATACAATAAATCAAATATTTCGAGTGTGACCGATCTTTTTCAATGAAACTGAGAATCCGACATTGTTATTATTTTTTTTCTTCTTCTTTCTCAACGCCGACAGGTTGTCAGCGAACCGACAACGGTCAGTGTTACTCCTTCTGTAATTGGAGACGGGTTAATGTCAAGATTAAGTGATGGTGGTGGTAGCACAACACAATGGTGGTGGAAATAGGCGCTCGATTACGCGTATAAGTATTAAAATGTTTTTTCCACATTAAGAGGCATCGTAAAAATGAAATACAATTTTGCTTAGGAAATCGATAAAGATGCTGAGATTTATTTATTTATTTTTTTTTTTACAATAAATCAAATATTTCGATCGTGACCGAAGAAAAAAGAAATAATAACAATGTCGGATTCTCAGTTTCATTGAAAAAGATCGGTCACGATCGAAATATTTGATTTATTGTATATATAAAAAAATCTTGGCACCATTATCGATTTCCTAAACAAAATTATATATTGTTAATAACAATATTTATAAATAAATATTAAATTATATTTACCTCCGGACGACGTCGTTTGAAGCTTTTAAGTGTAGGGAAGTGATAATTTCAGACAGTCACAAGGCACGAACCTGGTTCACAGAGACACCTTTGACTCCACACGCTTTCATTCTATCCTCATGGCCATAAGAAATCATCACGTGATATGGAGAATTTAAGTTATATTTATGCCGATTATAGTGTAAACATCAAGACAGACAAGAGAACTCAACGAACTTACTCAGAATCTTGCTTCATAGCTAAGTGAATGTCTATTTTAAATATCTCCTAACAGTGCTCAACTTTAATTTTCTTAAAAGAGGCTATAATAATAATATTTATAAATAAATATTGAATTATATTTACCTATAGACGACGTCGTTTCGAGCTTTTTACTCTCATCAGTGTAAGGAAGTGTTAATTTATAGAATTTATTATATATATATATATATATATATATCACCATCAGGGATTTGATCACTCCTGGAGGAAGAACTCCTTCCTTGTTTCTGTCTACATTGTTGGTGACTGTCATTCAGGTTTTTTTGCCATAGTTGCCACGCTAGGTACTGCGATTTGCCGATACTATTTACCCATAGCTAGATGTCCACATACAGCGCTTGGTATTCTCAAATTGTCACTCATCTAGTACTGACCTGGCTCAACGTCGCTTAACTTCGGTGATCTAACAGGAACCAGTGTGTCAACGTTATTATATATATATATATATATATATATATATATATATAAAGAAAAAGAATGACGAAAATAAAAGTGGGAAGAATTACAAATTTTATTATGAAAAGTTTGAAAACAAGGAGAAATCTCAAATCCTTAATTCATAGATTTTCAAAGACAAATTCTTTTCTCTATGTTTTTGAACTTTTTATAATTTAATAAAATTTGTAATTCTTCCAACTTTTATTTTCATCATTCATTTTCTTGATTTATTGCTCTATCCAGTATATTGAGCTTTCCATTATCATGATAGGTCATTATTTAAAGATACAACATTAATCTTTAAAATTTCACTCATTGTTATATATATTTATATATAACAATGAGTGAAAGTTTATATATATATATATATATATATATATATATATATATGACAACAGAAGCTGAAGAGAGCCGGATGGCTAAGTCCTTCCGTGCTTGAAACCGACGGTACAAATGTTGTACTAATTTTACTGTACCAAAATAAATATATATATATATATATATATATATATATATATATATATATATAAATAAGCCAGATAGTAAAAAGGTTGAGGAAAAAATATTGCTTGTCTTAAATATTCTTGCTATTGACATTTTGGGTGTAAAATCAAGCAAGTGAAATTAAGTCATTCTGCACTTGATGGCTTCCATGTGCACATCCTTGAAGAATCCGCCATGGCCGAGGGTCATCAGGAATAAAATCTATAGAAATATTTTGGGGAACTTTCGTGAAGCAAAAGATTCTTCAAAACATGGATACCCTGTGGAACCATTCTGTTCATTACGCACTTGCCGTCATTTAAATGGAGATCTTTTCCAAAATCACGCTGTGGCGTCATCTTGCTTTCTCTTCAATTAACACGTCTAACTATAGATAATAATCTAGTATTATACTAAAGCTGAGTTAATCAAAGTTTGTTTCTCTATGCCTTTTTTTCTATATATTTTAATCATATAAAAGTATGTCAGTTTTGGGATTGAGTTATGTTTGAAATAAAGCTTACATTTTGATTGTTCTAATAAACTGAAATTTGCAATTAACTCCCCAAGTGACTCATCTTTTACTAACTTTCCATCTATCACTTTCACCCTCTCTCACTGTATGCTGATAGACCCCTTGCTCTTATTTTATACAATATCTATCACTCGCGCTTCTCTCTCTCTCTCTCTCTCTCTGTTTATTAATACCCGAAGGTAATAAAGAAAGGAAAGAATAAAAAGATTGAAATAGTTCATTATAAACAAAAGGGAATATCACAACAAGTACTAATATTATTTAAACCGCTGCTAGAACAAGAGAGAGAAGGGAGATATAGTAAATTTATTATTTTTTGCTCCAATCAAATTTTCTACTTTTCTGCTTAATTTAACCTGGTGTGGAAAATACCGTTTTTAACACTATATTTTTAAACACTCACATCTAATTTGATATTTTGTCTTTTAATTTAAAATAAAAAATATTTAACTGGCTTTGCAAACTAACTTTTTCCTGATTTAAACAATTCAACTCGGCCTCAATGGATGACCCAACGGCTCACATTTTTCTAGCATATATATATAGTCTCGGAAGTTTCTCAACCATTAAAACTATATTAAATTTTTTTTTTAAAAACAACTTATAGTCCCAAGTCTTTCAGTGGAAAATCACTCATGTAAGTCAATTTAATTTTTACAGTTATTATATTAGTTTGTTTCTAACACTATTTTAAGGGATCATCAGTTGTTTACCATGAAAAACTGTTTCGGGAATTTATATATATATATATATATATATATATATATAAAATCTACGTTGTGCTTGTCCGTTTTGTGTCAAGACTTAGGTATTATCTGGGCATGTGGGAGTAGGGGAGGTAAGAATGGTTTGTGAGCATTATGACGAGTGTGTGTGTATATGGATTCTGTTAATGCGTGTACGTGATTGACAATTATGATTCTTCAATGCATAAGCGTATAAGGGACAGAGGCAACTTGATTTCTTCAAGTCAATGATAATAATAAATAAAATGCTTAAAACGTTTCACCACTCTCACTTCAGTTGATGTGACCTTGTGAATATCTACATGCCCTCTAAGTGACCCATAGGGGCAGAACCCTTTTAAAACTTTAAATACGTATAGCCGATTTTAATGAATTTTTTTCTGGATAAGACACTAATATAGAGAGTTTTCCAACATTTTTGCTTCTTTCGACTATATTAGGGGGCAAAATGGGAGATATGGGGGCAGTAAAAACAAAGAAAGTAATATGGTATTATGAGCATAGTAAAAAAGTACATAGCAGTGATCCTCATTCAATCCCGAGCAACGTTGGGTTTCCCTGCTAGTAAATACTAATAAACACTTACGAGTAAAAAAAACTACAAAACGCAATGACAACAAATTTAGTATGAAGAACCCTTGAAATAAAAGATTTGTCATACGAGAGTTAAAATTCTAATAATACTACCAGTACTACTACTACTACTACTACTACTAGTGTAGAATTTAGTTGAACAATCAGATCACTACTCAGCTGTACTACAAGTTGAGTCTGCTCTAAAAACCGTCAGAGCCAGCTGATAGGTTTTCTTTTCTTTTTTACTAATGGGTCACCGCTTATCAAGGCCCGGGTTTCACTCGAGGATAAGGGTTACATAGATTGTCAGTTGAATGATGATCGCCACAACGAAAGGATTGGAAACAATGGGTGAAATGACAAGAAGATTACTTGAGTATTTGTTGACATTAGACTTGACGACAACCACGTTGTAGTCGGTTGGGAAGCAGTCTTGTGGTGTTTTGATACATAGATGGGATGTTCTAGGAAAAAAACTGTTCATGGAAGTTTTGTTTGGTTTTTGGTACAGAGAGAGAGAGAGAGAGAGAGAGAGAGAGAGAGAGAGAGAGAGAGAGAGTTCTTTGCTGTGGTTGTAAATAGACGAGTTCATCCCAGCTAGCTATATAAAACCCCTACCAACTGGCTCTGAAGGTTTTTAGAGCAGACTCAACTTAATACAGCTGAGTAGTTATCTGTTTGTCCAATTAAATTCTACACTAGTAGTAGCAGTGGTATTATTAGAATATGACCCTTCTACGACAAAACTTTTATGTTAAGGGTTCTTTATACCAAATTTGTTGGAATTTGGTTAGCAGTTTGTTTACTCAAGGTAGAAGTACCCCTCGTCAACGTCACCGTAACAAACACCGACCGATCAATCTCAAAACTTCCAAACTTCAAACTCAATGTTCTCTGTTAGCTATCACAGCTCCAACTGCCACCTTCCATTTTCTTCCTTCCATTTACATAAGCTGATCCCCACATATGCTAATCAGCTGCACCTACAAAAAGGCCACCTGCGAAGAAAATCCCCACCCACCCATCCACTCTGGCGGATGTACAGTCTCAACATGCGAAGCATCACATCCTCTTCTCAGCCGATAGGTGTTGTTCTTTATTGTCGCAGTTCAATAACTAGAATGAAATGATTTTTATACAAGATGACCTGCCCCCCCCCCTCTAAAAAAAGCCACCCATGGAATCGTTAATCCTTTCCTATACAAACCGATAATACATGTATTACTAGCTAACTGTACTCCAGTAATGAAGGAAGAGATACTTCTTTTCAACGTCCGCAATGAACACGACCGATCGATCCCAAAACTTCAAAATTTCAAACTTCAAACTCAATGTTCTTTCTTAGCTCTCCCACCTCTAACTGCTGCCTTCCATGTTCGTCTTTCCATTTACATCAGCTGATCCCCACATATGCTAATCAGCTGCACCTACAAAAAGGCCACCTCTGCAAAGCTAATCCACCCCACCCCCTACACTCTGACTGATGTACAGTCCTGACATGTGAAGCATCGCATCCTCTTCGTGGCCGATAGGTGTTGTTCTTTATTGTCACATAGACATAAATGTTTCTTGTTATTCTTCTTATTCAATATAACAACAATAATAGTACAGGGTGGGCAAAATAAGGGTCCTATTTTTAAAAATTCATAACTTTTTTATTTATTGATTTTAAAAATTTTTTTTTTTAGAATAAGTAAAGGACCCCTTCCGAAGCAAGCATGAGCCGTATTAGCCCTAAGGAACGTACCCTCATTTAGAAAACATTATTTTTGCTTAAAAAACTCAAAACAGTGTAAAAAACAATACTTTAGTTTTTGTAAGTTTTAAGAAGTGTTTTTCGGCTAAAATTTGTTTTGTTTATTTCAAAAAATCTCGGAAGGGTCAGTCTACACACACATAAAGTTTGGTGAGTTTAACTTTTATTTTGTGGAAGTTATTCAAATTCAAGTTATTCAAATTTAAAGATAGGACCCTTATTTTGGCCCACCCTGTATTAGAATGTTGACCTATCTACTACACATCCAGTGTCCCAAGGCTTAATTTAGTGAAACTCTGTTGAATCTGTTGTCTAGAGTCTATAATGGTTTTTTTTTTTTTAGAATTTTCAAAATCAGGTAGTAGTAGTATTATTATTATTAGTAGTAGTAATATTACCTGTTCTATGGTCGGGTTTTCGGTGACCAAACTGGCACTCCCATCAAGCAGGCCTTGGCTTGTCTGATGAGGTTGGTTTTTGGACATCCAGCAAGACTAAAACCAAAGGCTGTCAAAGGGCGAATGGGGGCTAACTCTCATTCACACTGATAGAAAGTAGAAAGTGGATCTTCGGTTTATTTTTGGCAGGCGGCTAACTCTTGCTTTAACCCTATTTTATCCTTTTGTCCTTACATTCCACAAGCGATGTTTCTGACAAAGGGGAAATAATTGCTGTTTTCTGAGTCGACTGCTGAGTGGATGGTATGCAGAGATTTTCAATCCTCTTATAATATTTATCATCATTTAACTGCCAATGTATCCATCTCATTAGCCCTTATCCTTGAGTGGTCTTTAGTCTTGATAAGTGTGAAATCGTTAGTAAAAAAAAAAATGAAATTAACATTTATATCCCATTGTAACACATACGGCATGCTCCACAATGTGCTATATGCCAAATTTTATACAATTCTGTCTAGTAGTTTTGGAACCTATGAGGATTTTTTATTAACATTTTTATCTTGTGGTGCACCCGAAATCAAGGGTCCTTCATGCCAAATTTGCTGCAATTTTGTCGAGTAGTTTTGGAGTCTATAATTATCAACAGAGACCGACAAGACATTCTTAATCTTATATATAAAATAGAGCTATTATATTTCTGAATTTTTGAGATGAGGATTGATAATTTGTATAATTTGGATTATTCGGACTACTGTTCTCATCTTGAGTGTTATTCTCGCAACGTTTCGGACGCTGTGACCTCTGGCCTTCTTCAGGAGTATCTTTTCGAACTCGGGAATCTGGACAGAATTTCGAACCGAACCCATTATTTAATCCATGGGGGTAGCTAGTGTGATGTGTTTCTAGTTTGCACTGCGAGTTTAAATGCTGATAGTCCACTGTTCTTGGTTTTCCATCTTTTTTTGCAGTGATTACCATAGTGCTGCACCAATCGGTAGGGGTACCAACGGGCACTGGAGTAAGAATGCCTCTTTTAACATCATCCAAAGTGCGAGTCGTACTTGCTCCTTGAAATGATAAGGCACAGGAATTGGGTTGCGTCTGGCTTTTGGGACCACTCCCTCTTTAAGGTGAATATGGGCGGTGGGGCCGGACATAGATGGGAACACCCCATTGTTTTTGAATGTTGTCTTGGCAAAATGCTCTAGGAGCCAATCCTTAAGTCTACTAATGTTTTCTTCCGTTGGGGTAAAGGGAAGTCTTTTGGGGCGATTTGGCAATTGATTCACATACTCAATGTGTTGTATTGCTATATTTGCCCGAGTTGAAAATGTTGCCGCAGGGTTTGGGAAATCTTCAGGCAGCATTCCCACATCAATGCATGCTGCCTTGATGAAATAAAGTCGCTGGATCCCATCACATATGTAAAGGACTTGCTTGGTTGTTCTTCCACAAACTTCGAATTTCACAGGTAACCATCCCTTACACACAAGTGTGAAATCTCCCACAGTCCGAACGATTTTTCTTGATGGTACTAAGTTATTCATTGTGAGCCCCATGTTAAACAGATGCTTTGATCCCCCTAGACATATAGTGGCCCCACTATCAGGGAAAATCTTCAGCTTTGTTCAGTAGTCACCAGGGATGTTCTTCGCTTGTCTGGGATCTGGATTTGGTGAAAATGGGATAACATGCGCATCTATTTCTGCTATTTGATTTTCACTTGCGGTCGTATATGTATCCCTTGTCTGGTTAAATGTGATGTGAGCGATAAGATGACTATCACTTAGAACTGAATTTAACTTTGTACTATATCCACTGCGCAAGGAAATATTCCCGAGTTCAAAAAGATACACTTGAAGAAGGCTGGGGGTTACAGCGGCCGAAACATTGTGATGATAACACTCAAGATGAGAACAGTAGTCCAAATAATCGAAATTATACAAAATAGAGCTAGTTTTTCCCCAAATTTCTTTGACCTTAATAGATTTGTTAACAATTGTCGAATATTGGCCTGTGTTCTCAAAAACAAAAATCTAATTTTAGTGAATTTCATATTTAATCTGATCAACAGTTTTTGTTTTGATTACTAATATTATAGAAGGATTCCAACACATATCAGCATGTAAAACAGACGATGATGATGATCAGAGTGGGAGGAGCTAACCCTCCCACAGTTCCAAGTCCTCTTCCTTCCATCAATGACACCAGGAATAAATCTGAAAGAAATCTAATTCAAATCAGCTTTTCGTTTACATGGCATCTTTTATCATCTGTGTATTAATAACACTGGGCAAACTGATAAGATGCCAGCTAAGACACAATTCCGAGTTTGAATCCCATTTGAGGACGCAAATATTTTTTACATTTATTCTTATTTTTAAATTATGTTCGACTTTTTACTTTTACAGAGTTTGGAGGGAAAAAATAAATAGTCGACTTTTTACTTTTTGTAAAAGGGAGGAAAATCTTTTTTTTTACATTTATACATAAACTGAATAAGCTTTTTTTACAGGTAAAGAAATTTTATTTCAGTCACGTAAATTATTAAAAGTAAAAAGACTTCCGGGGGAACTCCGGACAGGAAAAGCTAGTATTAAAATATTGTTATAATATGCTTCTGATATGATCAGTTAAGTATAAATTTATAAGCATTGCAAAGCAATCACTAATTGTGTGAAATTCAAATCCCAAGATTCATTAGTGATTCGGATGTTATTAACCAGTCTCTAATGTTAATCAACCTGCTTCATTAACGATGCTATTTTAGTTTGACTGAGGCAAGAATATCGACTATTTGGATGGCTGATGCATCCTGGGTAAAATGGTCAGAATACAACTGCACTCTTCTCCCAAGATATAATTAAAAGTAATCAGATGAGGAGGGGAAAAAAAGAATACAAAATTGTAAAATGCTAATCTTTGCACAGGAGATTTTAAATGAATCTGACTGATTTAATTTATATTATTCGGTGTTGGATTTGTGAGGTTTTATTTTTTACTGGCGATATTCACCCGGCGTTACCCGTGTGAAGATATATTGTTGGGAAACATAATTTCAAATATATTCAAGTTTATAATATTGGAGTTGAAAAAAAGGTTAAAAATAACATGTAATATGAGGTCAAATAAAAAAAACTGTTGTTATTATGTTTCTTACAGATAAAATGACAAATAGATTTAACTAATTGAAACTAATTTGAATTATTTTTTAAAAAGCCAATTATTTTAAATCTTAAAAATACCAATAAAACATTTTTTTAAAAATACATTCTTCACTGAGATATTCTTTGTTTAATTTTATTTTTGTTTTATAAAACGAAGAAAATCTATTTAAAAAAAGGAATTTCGTTTCTTTACGTTCTAATATATTTCAGTTATTTTATGGCACTAACAGATAGAGAGACCTTAGATGGAATGAAAAATTTCAATGATGTTTTTAGATTCCTTGAATGATTTCACCCTTATACATATATATATACACTCAATGACCTAAATCTTCACCTATGGCCAATCCCTACCCGCATCGGATCTAGTACCTACCAACAATATCCTTATCACCAGAACCATTCCTCCCCCTCCCTTTTTCCCTTCCAGCAGCCATGGCTCATTCAACTAACCCTCCCACCTTCTTCCCTTATGCTTCACTTTCCATTCTTTCCAACTCTCCTCCTAATTTGGCCTCGTTTTTAACTTAAGGACTTAAGTGCGCTCCATCTACGATTTGAACTCAACATCTCACTATTGGAGTTACTTCATTTTTGAACGCTTTTCCATGCTGCCTCTATGAAAAACTTTTTCTTCTCCATCTAAATCTCCTTTCATTGGACACCTTATCAACGGACAATTACCATCTGAACAAACCCCATATCTTTTTTACACAAACTTTTTTTCACTCTCCATTTCTTAATAACATTTTTTCAAATGTTGAATTTTGGCTTTTCCACTGCCAACTTATCTATCTGTATAACTCCTCTGATAAGATTTCGATCTTTGAAAAGCCTTGGCTTAAGGAAAGAATAATAAACATAATTTTATTACAGAATATATCTTGCATTGAACAATCGAAGTTTGAAATAAATCTGGACATTCGTACATGTTTATCACTCTTCTTCTATCTTTATATATATATATATATATATATATATATATATATATATATAGATATAGATTATTTGTTATTGTTTTGTTTTGGGCGATAGTGACCGCTGTTTTTTACGGTGCATTTTTTATTTTTTGCTCCCCTGCGCGTTTTGTTTTATTATTTAAGAATATGCAAATGAGCGCATTTTTCTTTTTTTAAATTCGTCGAGTCATCGATTGTATATATAGATTTTTTTAATTAATTAATTAATAAACCAATTTATTGTATACAGATTTTTATAATTAATTTACAAATTAATTTTTTGCGTGCACAAAAGTTAGACATGGACGCGCGTTTCTGGCTATAAGTCGTCATCAGCATGACTCACTGGGCATATATATATATATATATATATATATATATATATATATAAAGGTGAATGTTTGCTTGTTTGTTCTAGAAACCGATATGTTAAGTTAAACGTGTTCAATTGCGGAATCATCGATGATTTCGTTCGTTTGTTTGTGTTTTATGACCTTTTAACCATTATAAGTGTTTAATAGCCGTCCCGGAATGGGCCGTGGCAGTTCTCGCTTAAACAACTGGTCATTTTTAACACTAAAAAGGCATATGTTGCATACCTTTTAATTTCTAGTACCTTCTCTTTTTCCTCGTCGCGTGGAGGGGTGTCGTCTCGATGTCTTCTAGTTTCTAGTATCTTTTCTTCTTTCGTCGGGTGCAGGGGTGTCGTCTAGTGGTTGAGTTCTCTCTTCGTTTCTGTACTGCCGTGAACATCGCTGTTCGCTGTGTCTGCAACAAAACCTTTATGACCGATTCACAAGACAAACAGTCTTCTAAACTTTTAATTCTGTTTATTTCAGGCGTCAGTCTACCGTCGATGGAGATGTTTCACTAACGTTAAGGGAGAGACCAAATTCCTACTTTATCGTAGTTACTTCCTAATTTAAGTCTTTAGCCATTCGGGGAGGGGGGGGGGAGGAAGAAATCTCATGCCTGTATTCTCTTAAGGAATTTAATTCCCCTAATCATTTGAAGACTACATAGAGAAATAGTCTGTTCGGCTTGCTTCCAAAACCCAGACTGGCAAAACTCTGTTTCCCACACAAAAGCCTGTGACGTCACAGAACCCCTATGCGCAGGTGCACCTTGACCCTTGATTTGAGGTCTCGTCAATGTGTGGCCCTGTCAACGTCTGTGAGCTCTGACTGTGAGAACAGCCCTATTCTGCACTCGGTTGTACGGGTTCGCCTGCACTAAATCGCGCAAGCCAAGCCAAACGATCTCTCACAGATGCGAACACTTCAAGATGTGTCCGGCCTCACAGGGCCATTATCCAACATAAGGTGATCACAGGTCAAACAGTTCCCCTCCCCCAAATCAGACAGGTTTTCAATGTTTCTTTTCTTGTGAAGGTGTTTTTAAAGTGTGGAATTTGACTATTCATAACGTGTGAGCGATTCTGTTTGATCTTTAGATTTTGGTAAGCTTTGTTTTCTTCTTTATGGTCAAGATATATTATTTGGGCCATTTTTTTGAAGAGAGTTTTTCAAATTGTTTGCTTGGTAACAAAATAATTAACGTTTCTATGCACGTTAATTGGTATTTGTTTCTTATCAGATATCATTTTGTCAATACTGGATTTTTTTATGGTTAAATATGTTTGTACAAATCAATTTCTGTAAGAAACTCTATTATTTGGGGAAAAAAAGATATATTTTCAAATAATGCTTTTATATTTGTTGCTTTGTAATATTTGCTGCATATATGTGCATAGTTTTTGCATTTTAATAATATATGTTTGATTGTTCGTCATTGATTGCAATTGTTACACCGAGCTCCATCATCTCCTCCAAGCAGATGTATGTGGGTCGGTCTTGTGTGACCGATATGAATATATGTTAATACGGTGTCTTCCCTTTAATCGGCAATCATGTTCTTTTGTCTGTTCTGACTATGGGTTGATGTTCATACACTTTGTTTAGAGGAAAGGTGTTCCATATCATACGACATAATCATGTTGCCATAACGGTTCCTGTTACATCACCGAAGTTAAGCAACGTTGAGCCTGGCCAGTTCAAGATGGGTGAGCATTTGGAAATACTAGATGCTGTACGTCATCTCTTCTAACTGGAATATACAGGATGGCGCAAAAGTCGCGCATTGGTTTGAAACTAGGCTTTTCTGATAAATAATACATTTACTTGGTAATTTTGTTGCAGTAGTTTTAAATAATAATATCCTTTAAATGGCCACCATTTTCGGCCTCACAAAGACGGGCTCTAGTTAGGGCATTTTCCATTACACTCCTTAGAATAACTGGCTATAGTTCTTGGATTTCATGTCTGATATTGTTTTTAAGCTCTTGAATCGTTGTAGGTTTGTTCGCATATACCCTTTCCTTAAGATAACCCCAAAGGAAAAAGTCAGGGGCTGTTAAATCCGGTGAACGTGAAGGCCAGTTAAAATCAGAAAATCTGCTAATTAAGCGCTCACCAAACAATCCTGCAAAAGTCACGCATTAGTTTGAATCAGTCGTTACTGATTCAAACTAATGCGTGACTTTTGCGCCACCCTGTATATGATAACTGGACGACATGTGAATTTGTATTACCCATAAACTTCCACTTTAAGTGGAAGACAGAATGCCTGACGGTCGGCGAATACCACAAAAATTGGTATTACCAGTTATTCATTCATTCGTTTGTTCCATATTGCTGGCCATTTTGATTTTATGTATTCTTTCATTTTCATGTGGTATTTTGGTTAAGGGCTTTTTAGGCTAATTTATCTGCCTTTTCACCCCTTTTACTACCAATCATAGATGATTGCATACAGATACTTCATTCGTCAGATTGTTCATATAAGAAACTATGACACGTTGGTTCAATGTCCGTACATTGTACAGGATAGTCCGAAAGTCTTGTTAAGAATATAGTATATCATAATTTTGCTGACAGACAATAATAATCATATGATAATCTCTCCCCACTGGTTGTTTTTAGTTGTTTTGTTTTACGGCATATCAACCCTTTTTCTGGTTATTTAATGCCGAATCCGGTCATTTTGGTAAATATTTTTATGATTCAAGTTCTTTATATGTTAAAATATTTATTTTTAGTGTTTGGTTTGGTTGTTTTGTTTTATGGCATATCAACCCTTTTTCGGGTTATTTAATGCTGAATCCAATCATTTTGGTAAAAGTTTTTATGCTTCAAGTTCTTTAAATCTTCAAATATTTATTTATGAGGTTTGGTTGTTTTGTTTTACGGCATATCAAACTTTTTTTTTGTTATTTAATGCCGAATCCAATCATTTTGGTAAAAGCTTTCATGTTTCAAGTTCTTTATGTTTTAAAATATTGATTTATGGAGTTTGATTTGGTTGTTTTGTTTTACGGCATATCAACCCTTTTCGGGTTATTTAATGCCGAATCCAGTCATTTTTGTAAAAGTTTTTATGCTTCAAGTTCTACATATCTTCAAATATTTATTCATGGTATTTGGTTTGGTTGTTTTGTAGAGAAAATTGTTGGTTTTGTTTTTGGCTTAGTTTTGCAAAGGGAAAGGCAAAAAAAAAATAACATCAATGTTTAGTGCATTTTATGTCAGGAAACCTATATTTTCAGACAGCCTGATCTGGTAGCACCAGTCTCCCGACTAGTACGCAATAATCTATAAATAGTAGGGAACAAATTCTAGCATAACAGTAAAGAGCTGGAACACTAGTTCACAGAGGACAGATTTTTGTATGACACTGAAAATCACGCAAGGACCCGTGGCACAACGGATATAAGTACTAAGTGATTATCAGTTTTAAGTGACTGGAGGTTGAAGGTTCAATCCTCAGTATGGGCAATACTAAGAATCCAATTACGAATTACTTAAGACTTCTACCTAGTCATGGCTGACGGAATGAGAGCAATCTACCCCATGGATTAAATAATGAGTTTTGTTTAAAGTTTCCTTACAGATTCCCGAGTTCGATATAAAGATTCCCGAGTTCGACAAGACGTACCTGAAGAAGGTCGGAGGTTTCATCCAAATAATGTACTGAAAATCACTTTCACACATCATTTCTCGTACTACATGCTCGACCCAATGAAGCGTGAAAAACACTGCTTCTCTTCAGAATTTATTAAAGCACAGCTGACTGGCCAATCAACACACGTGACATCCTTTAAACATGAGAGTTAGATTATTTTTTTCACGTTCATTAACAAGAAATGCTGCTTCCGTATGTCGTGTGTTTTGAGGTAAGTAAGCTTTTATTTTCGTTTACGCTCTGTGCCGAACACAAGCCACGCTAACTTGATTAACACCCAGAGGCAATTTTTCACTACGATAATGTTAATTAAAAAGGGGAAAAAATAAACAAAAACATTGCAAGTTCTATCCATGAAAATCTCACTTCTTGATAAACACAACAAACATGGCCGACATGTAAATCAATTTTGTTGTCTAATGAGATTTTTGAGAAAAAAAGCATAAACGATTTGAGAGAAGTTCCAACCTTTTGTAAATCACTATCTTTATAAAGTTAGTTATGTTCATATGTTTCTATATTTGTATGTACAGGAGTCACTCCTAAACTAATTAACCGATCATTATGGATTTAGGAACACAGCTGATAGGCGTAAAGGGATGTAATGTGGGCCATATTAAGTTTAATTTAGTATTATGCAAAGGAGGTAAATAGGGAATGGATGCCCTTTGTAAAAATCGAGATCCCAACGATTTTTGTGAAATTTTAACAATAGTTATTAGACATAAGTTCATAAATATTCCCCAAATTTCAGGATTCTTTTAGTATTTAAAAGCGTTTTAGGAGGCACTACTTCAAAATTCAAATATATAAGATTTGCATTGAAATTGATCCATAGTCATTAGACACCAATGAAACAAGAATTTCAAACTGAAACCATGTTTATTCCCAAGTTCAAAAAGATGTACCTGAAGAAGTTTGGAAGTTACATTGACCGAAACATTGTAAAAATAAAACCAAGATGAGAATAGTAGTCTATTGCTCATAAAATTTTAATCTGCATATATGATTATCTCTTTTTTATTATTATTATCATTTATTATCAAGATTAAGCCGCTCTTTTTTTTCTCATAAAAATTAAATTTGTATATGTGACTATTGAAGCGAACCGGACACACATACGTTCACTTTTATTATATAGATGAACTTTCAGTAGTTGTACTCAGTACATGGGAACAATAAAACACTGACAAATGTTCCCATAATATTGATGAGGTCGAGAATTCTTCGAATCTCCTGACTCATTCCATCCAATCATCACTATCAAACATTGCTGGTGGCAAATCCTCCAAATGCCATCGAGTCTTCTATAAGTTGGTGCGATGAAGCTTTCTAACCAAAAGCTTTGCCTCCCCTCTTTGGGGAGGAGTAAGTTCATTGCTTACTGCCTGAGGCGCCCCTACCGGGGAATGCCGACGGGGCTGCCCAGGCATTTTTTTGTAGGCCAGAGTTCTCAAATTCTTGGGTGCTGGCTTTTCAAATCCCACTTTCCCGACCTTTTGTCACATCTTACCGCTGTGGGAGGTCGATAAATAACTTGATTGTAGCAATGAGTTTAAATCTTTTCAAAGTTCAATCCCTGTAATTAGTAATGGTTTTATTCCTCTTGGAAAGATTTTCCATTATGGAAAAAGTGTTCCTTAAACTAAAGATCATATTATGTCAATGTAAATGATTTCCCTGCCCTTTCCCACCACCATCACCCAAAAAAAACATTAAAGATAGAATCCTCCAAGATTGTTCCGCCATTTTGTGCTCAAGTAACGGCTTCGGTTTAACTATTTGCTGTTTAAAAAGCAGCTTATTATTGAAAGTTAAGTCTTGATTGATTCTAGCTTACGCTACATACATGATATGTTGTTTCTAAGCAATCCGGAATCAATTAGAACCATCTAACATATAAAGTTATCTTGTCGGATTTTCAAAGTCAGATCCAAATAGTCTTTAAGTTGAAAAATCAAACATTGCTTCTGACCAGCCAATTTTTATTTGTTATTATTGTATCATGTTATTATCAATATAATAGCATACTTAGCCATAATTTATTTATAAAATTACTTAGTTTATCCCAGACGACTGCTAATCTGATCGTCTGTGGAACACAGTACAACGGGGCTTCTTCCCACCTGACTATAACATTGTCGTTTTCAAGTTCAATGTAAACAAATTCTTGCTTAGCCGTCCTCTTAAACAATCAATTTTTCTACCAGTTACAATCATCGTTACAAATCCTATCGGTGTCTCACTGTCTACCTGTCCAACCCAATAACACTTATCCTCGAGTGGCCTTTGGACCTTGATAAGTGGTGACTCGTTTATAAAATTAAACAAAACAAAAACATTCTTAACCAATTAGTGCCCAAACCCGTATAGACAGATACTTAAAGTTTTATGTCGGATTTTCAAAGTCAGACCCAAAATAGTCTTTAAGCTGATAAACCAAACTTTGTTTCTTACTAGCCAATTTTCATTTGTAATTATTGTACCATGTTATTGGCAATATAATAATATACTTAGCTACAATTTATTTTTAAAAGTTACTTAGTCCGGCCCAGACGACTACTAATATAAAACCGTTTTAGATAATCACCTAAAAATATTTTTTAAATCAACAAGGGAGATAACTCCTTTTAAATTGAAGAATATAATAGTTGTCTACCTTAAGTTTAAACATGTGCAAACAATTAAAAACTCAAATGACGTCACTGCATCCCGAGCAACACTGGGTCAGCACAGCTGGTATCTTATAAAGATGAGGAATTCAATGCCATGTTGATACTAACAAACCCAAAGGTGCCCATATTTCTTCGCAAACAAATATGCAAAGTACACAAACTGGAAAAATGGGTTCCCAATGAACTTCATGAACCCAGAAACTGTGCCGTCAAGAAGTAGGTTTATCACATACTTCTCAAGTTACTACATATATTAAACGAGAGTTTGAATTACCTACTAGACACCATCCTCGAGTGTCTTCGGTCTCTCTGTACAAGGGTTTGTCAGGACATGACATTAGGCTACTTTACCCTACAAGTAAACTCTGGCCAAATATTCAAAATAGCATATTATTCGAAGCCCAAAAAGATTTACTCAACACGGCTATACACTGGCTCATACGAGGAATGGTCTAATGATGTAACTTCAGGTAACAGCACTTAGCTGGATACTCCACCAGACCAGATGAATTCTTGTCCTGGTATCCGGTACAGATTTAACTGGTCATTTGTGGAGAGGAAAATTCATGTTTTTCACTTCTTTACTAACTCAACGTTTGAGAGGTAGAGGAGAATCTTGATTGAAAACTCGGATGTCTATGTATCTCATATAGAAATCAAGTGTTAGCCCCAGAAAGTGGCCCCTTGATTTCTAACAACTTACTTACTGAAGTCAAATGAAAACTAAAGCCACAGTGTTCTACACTACGGGGTCACTTCATGGTGCAGCTGATAAGCATGACCGAAGGTCTTTTGATACATGTTAGATTTTCAAAGATTTTGTCAAGGAAATCAAGTCAACTAAGTCAGTGTCCCTTATGATGCTGGCCTAAACAGAGCTGAAAGGGAAAATATTACGAAATACCAAGGTCTTATCTACGACATGAAAAGAAACTGGAATCTTAAGATCTCCATCATCCCAGTAATTGTAGGAGCAACCGGACTAATGAAAAAGAATTTAAAAAGCTACCTGGCGAATATACCCGGTGAACCAAGTGCAAGAGAGATACAAACAATTGACGGTTAGAATCTTAAAAATATCTCTCGGCTGGAGTGTCTAAAATAGCAGGTGAATGTCTGGCATCCGATAGGATGCCCCATCCCTAGCAAAAACAAAAAGATAAGAAAATTTAAAAAAACATTGAAAATACAGAGGTCTGATAATGCCAACTCCTTGATTGTATGTCCCAAAGACTCAAGTATAAGTCCTAGTACAGATAAATATCATGAAACAGGGAGATAGTTGAATATGATTTGATACCCCTCTCCTGATTTGATGCCCGTGGCCACTGCCTGTAACCGCCTCCTATGCATGCCACTCTCTATACTTAAGGATAAGAATATGTGTTAAAAGATATATAAATAAAAAATAAGTATGTGAATCATATCTTTTATCAGACATTACGGCTTTCTGATAATTAACTTATCAGTTTCCACAACAAAAAATAAATACGCATTTTCATTTATCTATCTTTCGACACATCTTCGTATCCTCAGGTGTGAGTCAGAATGTTATTCAAAGTATTTTCAAATATTGGTGACTTAATTTTCTTCAGAAATCTCTGAAAATCAAACATTTGTCAAAAGGCTTCCAATCGTGCATCTCGGTTGCACCATGAAGTTCCATGTTGGATAGAACATCATTATTAAAGCTAAAATTCTCTTTTGAATAATTTGATTCCTCTAAATACAATAATTTTGAGAGGGTTGGCGAAGATCTACACTCTCCGTGTGCACTTTTTTTTCCTGTTGATTCCAAGCTTATCTCTGTCTATTTAGAAAACATATTTTTACTTTATTTGATTCGCAGGATTTAATCCTGCCGCTCAAACATTGAAAAAAAAATCAGCCCAGCAGAAAACATGAATGAACTGACAAGAAGCAACAACACCAACGAGAAAAAATAAATGAGAACATTTCTCAGCGAGAAAGTACAGAGGCGAGGCTCCTAATCAAATCCTTCGAACACCCAATGACAAGATCACGCCTCTTTCACCTCACACATCCCCAACCTTCCCCGGAGTCCTTCATGCGAAGAAAGGGTACAGCAAATAAACAAAAACTGAACAGAACCATTCTCGATCAATACCAAAACCGATGTCTTGATCGGCGGCATCAAGAAAGGTTTGCTAAAACACACACACACACACACACACGGAATTCTTGTCACCAAACGCTTTAATTATGCTACAAACAGATTAAGAAAATAGGTACAGATCCTTACTTACTTGCCTCCTCACAAGGCCAGAGTTAGACACAAGGTCAGTTTTTAATAAAGGGAAAATCCAGCTCCTCAAAAAGGGGAACTCCAGATTGGGACAAAAATTAAAATTGCCTTTTTTTTTTCTTTTTTTTTTGTTTAACGTAGTTCACCCCAAACAAGGCAGGCCACCACTGTAGACATAAGGGGCTACTGAGAAGAAAGAAAAGGGAAGAAGGTTGGGGGGGGGGGGTCAACCTAAATTGGGATCTACGCAGTGAGATGTCTGTTTACATTAATTTTAAATTTCTGCATGTCAGTACTGTCGGGGAAACAGGGGGCAGGGAGAGAGTTCCAGAGGCAGCACGAGGAAAGAAGCTATTTGAGTAGAAAGCTCTCCGGCATCTGGGGACCTCCACAGTGAATGGATGAGATTTAGCTGATTGTCGAGTTGGTCTAGTGAATTTACGTCGAGGGGGCACCAGAGTAGCCAATTCGTCGGAGCATAATCCAATTGAAGTATTTGTAAAACAAGCACAAGGATGCTACATTGCGACGATGGGACAGGGACTGGAGCTTGGTTGACAGTGAGGGACCTATTAGGTTGGCGACTCTTTTTTGGACCTTGTCAAGGAGAGAGAGAGTAGTAGATGATGCACCAGCCCAGATGTGACAACAATACTCCATGCAATCTAGAAGGATTTGTCAGTTACATGAATGAGATCTACTTTCTTTTTGAAAAATATATTTGGTTAATTAACTCCTATTTCAGTCACGTAAATTATTTAGAGTTGAAAGAACACACAGAATGCCAGCTCTCAGTATATTTGCCCTTTTCTGGTGCCGGATTATTCTCTTTCTTTTCTTCACTAACAAAAGATAAGACGTTCGTTCTTAGTAGTAGCAGTACTTGCCCCAATACAACTAAGTGGCAGCCCAAAACGAAATAATGTTGCTGACGACAGTCAAAGCACACGCGAACAATGTTAGCTGCATGGCGTCCAAAAAGGATCCCTCCCTCGAGCAAAAATGTCACTCCTTTTATTCAGCTCTTTTGGACTGCCAAAATCACCTATTTTCCATAATCACGACTGTCGCCTCGAAATCAGACAGTTCCAGGTTCGTTCCCGCGCGCAGCCACTGTTTCCTTGCAGCGGGCATATGCTAGCTGTGGCTTCTTATCCCTTGGTCTCTCTGTACCGTCACCACACTTTTGTATTTACATACAATCTCTTGTGTAGCGATTAGTTTGTGGTTCAGTCGGCCAAAACAGGCATGTTAAAACTTGCGTAAAAATACATCAGCAAATTTGAACACTTCTGCGCATGCTCAGCTTTCCTTGTGTCCGCTCGGCATGAGCTCGGCGCTAAAATACAAAGAGTTCCAGTCAAGATGTTGACGTAACAAGATGTTACATTTGCTGGGTTGTCTCTTAGACGGGAGGCGAGCCCAGACCCGAGACCAACAGACCTGGACTCACTTACAACCTATCTTCTTATGTTCTTGCGTTACTAACTCCTGGTTCCTGTTTGATGAAACTGTTAAACTATTAAATAAAAGACTTGAACTCAATTATATTTATATAATACACGCCTGCAGAACCAACTTGCCTTACATTCTTGTGTTCTTGTGTTAATGAAACTGTTAAATAAAGTTGGCTTAATTGTAGAGAAGATGTTGGTATTTTTAATTGGAACTGTGGTGACCCTATTTTCTTTTTTTCATTTCAAGCCAGCTCAGTTCGATAAATACAGACACAGCTGCTCCTACATAATGTCGATCTCCAATCTCCGGCAAGCATCTTATTACTTCAACCTTTTCTACAGATTTCACCTTCACTGACTGAAGACAGAAAGGATGAAGTGTAGTATCAGAACAGATACAACACTTTGAATTAATTATTTGCGAAAAAAATATAAAATATTAATTTCGACAAATTAGGAACAAGGCCATCAAATGTGTGGCGTAGATGGGGGTCGTTCGTCATCCTTTGTCTATTCTATTTGTCTATCCTACTCTTAGCTAGAATCATTGCAATCACCACAATACCACATTTACCCGAGGGACCATCCTATTAAAAATATCCCCAAAGTGTTGAAAAAGTTTAATTTTATTCATAAATATATGTGAAATTAAAATGGAATAAGCGGAAGACCTAAAAAGCTCAACGTTTCGCCCAAATGTTATATGGGCTTTGTCAAGAGCGAACGAAAAAATGCAAAAAATGACAAAAGACGCATTTTTTTCGCTCGCTCTTGACAAAGCCCATATAACATTTGGGTGAAACGTTGAGCTTTTTAGGTCTTCCGCTTATTCCATTTTAATTTTATACCGTCGGATTATTTTATCCTTTTATCTATTCATAAATATATGCATATATTAATTCATTGGCAGTGAGGAGTAGGACACACACACCCCTCCCCCCCAAAAAAAACTTTGATCTTAGCCAAAAGGCAAAGGAGTTAGCCTATTATGTGTGCACATGTCTGAGCAAATAAAACTTTCAGAATTTTTTTTAGATGAGGATTGATTATTTAGATAATTCAGACTACTGTTTTCATCTTGGATGTTATCCTTACAACGTTTCGGCCGATGTAACCTCCGACCTTCTTCAGATGTGTCTTGTCAAAGTCCGGAATCTTTATATCCATACAGAACTTTCGAGTTTCATGTCTATATGGAATTTTGAACTGAACCCTTTATTTAATCCACGGGGTAGATTGTTCTCGTCCCTCCAGCCATCACCGGGCAAAAGGTATTAAGTAATTTTAATTTTATTTGTAGTGAGAATTGAATTTTCAACCTCCACAAAACTGTCACTTACAGCTGATTATTACTTAACACCTTTATCTGTCAGAAGGACTTAGCCATCCGGCTCTTAGAAGCTGAAGAGAGCCGGATGGCTAAGTCCTTCTGTGCTTGAAACCGACGGTACAAATGTTGTACTAATTTTTCTGTACCAAAATAAATAAATGTTACATTTTTAATTTTTAATATTAATTCTCAATTAATCGAGCACTTTGCTGGGATTTTTCCTGCTATATTACAAAGAAGTTTATATATATATATATATATATATATATATATATATATATATATATATATATATATATATATATATGTGTGTGTTTGGGATGAATGTGGTAATTTTAAAAATATTCTTTCATTTCAGAACCATTTAAAGTATTTAATAACAATAAAGTACAATGGATAGCAGTTTCTGTGTACTATTGCTGGGTTTGAGAGCTGGAGACCATGAATGAATGGAAAGCACCGGAACATTGAAAGAGCGTAACCTGCATAGCGATGATTCGGAAATCTTAGATGCAGCTCAGTGCTCCTTGAATACCTTGAAGGCAGATGTGAGCTGGAGAATTGTGACGGAGATGTGGAAGCAGTGGCTAGCAGAAAACATCATAGTAAGCGTTCTGACTGAATCCGCACAACGAAATTTGTCAGGCTGCAAAAAAAAGTGCGGCAAGATCCAGGTATGGCAATGCGGACCTTGATGAGAGAGATAGGAGTCTGAATTGTGACTATAAAGAAAGCGCTTAATGTGGATCTTCATTACTTTTCATACAAGAGACACAAGGGTCAACTACTCAGCGCCAAGGGTCAACTACTCACCGCCAGGTGTAGAAAGACTGGCTTTCAGTCTATCTGTCCTTCTCTCTTTTTTTCTCTCTCATGCATACAAAAATAACCTTTTCTTCCTGAGATCTTCATGGACGATTCTGCTCTTGAAAAAAGATTGACTCTGAAACTTCTTGTTCTTTCTTTCTCATCAAATCTTTCTTGGAGTTTATACATAAGATCTATTGTTCTTTCTGCTTCTTGTTAGGTTCGTTCTCTCTATCACACCTGAGGCAATTCGCTATCTCTACAAATCTACTATCAGACCATGTATGGAGTACTGTTGTCATATTTCGGCTATGAATCTCTGTCCCATTTGAGGGTTCTTAATAAGATGCAGAAACGTATCTGCAATTTGATTGTACCCTTTCTCTCTCTCACAGATGTGATGTTGCTGGTCTCAGTCTTTTCTATAAATACTATTATGATATGTGTTCTTCAGAATTGTCTGATCTATTCTCTGCTTCTTTTGTTCCAGCTCATTTGACTTGTTGGTCTAGTAGTTTCCCATCAATTCACTGTTTTGATACCTTATTGTAATACAGCTTCCTATTCCAGTAGCTTCTTTCCAAGAACTGCAAGCTTGTGGAACTCTCTTCCTACTGACTGTTTTCCTCCTACCTATAGCCTTGGTCTTTTCAAAACTAAGGCTAATAAGCATCTCCTGTCTTTGCGATAATCATCTTTTGTTCTTGTTAGCTTCTTACATTAAGTGGCTTCATGCCTTGTCTAGAGCGATTTCCATAAAAAAAAGGGTTTCTGTAACTGTTCTTCTCCGTTTAAAATAAATCTTGTTGAAAACTGAACATTGGCGTTCTAGTTGTTTTGCATCAACACACGATCAGCAACCTAGGTCCACAACGACGACGTGGGTGCATAAAGGGTTTATACACCTATCGGTAAGTGAAAACATAACAGTCAGAGTAGCGGCTCTGAAGAAAGCAATGAACGAAGATCTTCATTACTTCTCATACAAGAGTCACAAGGGCCAACTACTCAGAATACAGCAAATAAAACAAAAATTCTCCGAATAGAACAATTGCCGATCAATACCAAAGGGGATGTTTTGATCATTGGCATCAAGAACAATGTGTGACCCCCCCCCCCAAAAAAAAACAGCGGAATTCTTTTCACCACACACTTTAATTATGCTATGATCAGATTATATGATCCTCAGAAAATAGGGAATAATATAAGCGTATTTTCGATGCACATGTGTTTCTCTCTTTTAAAAAATTTTTCTTTTCAGTAATTTGCTGGGGACGGGGCATTCTTCCAAATGCCATACGATCACCCGCTATTTACAGACTCCAACCGAGAGCTCTTTTCAGGATTCTGGCTGTTCCCTTGTGTGCAGTTGTTTGGATTTCTCTTGCACTTGGTTCACCAGGTATACTTTCTAAATACTTTTTCAAGTTCTTCTTCATGAGTCCAGTGGCTCCTATGATAACTGAAATGATGGAGATCTCTTTGAGGTTCCAGTTTCTTTTCATATCATACATTAGACCTTGTTGCCACTCTCTCTCTCTCTTGTTCCATATGACAATGTCAGGTTTGACAGCTGCGTTTTCCAGATAGGTAGCTGTGGGGGTGAGTATGTCTGTGCATGTGTATATATATGTGTATGCGTGCACAAAATAGGTTGCGTAGAGCTAGACGGTTTTTATTTATGTAAGTAGAAATGCACGTACAGAGTGATCCCCCACCCCCACCCAACATAAGAGTGCCATCTGCAGAGGATAAGGCACGAGTGAGAATGGCAAAGTCTATCCATACAAGATTAATGAATTTTATTCGACAACTTAAGACATCATCATCATATTCAGGTTTAACGTCTGTTTTACATGCTGGCATGTGTTGGACGGCTTTTAGATATTGACTTCCAAGCTAACCAGTATCTGACCAGGTCTTTATGTATCTATATCATATCGTCCCCATGTTTTCCTTGGTCTTCCTTTGTATGCTGACACTGCTACCTTAACTGTTCTACATCTACTAACCCAGGAACTCTCATCCTTTCAATGTGGCCATACCATCGAAGCCTCCTTTACTGCACACATTTCCCTGTACTGTCCAGTTTTTTAATCATCCACTGAGCTCATTCGATCTGAGCCTGTCTTTAAGACTTACGTTACACATTCATTGTATCATTCTCATATTATTTCTCTCCATGCAACGCATGTCCTCAACCCTGACTAGCCAGGTTTCACTTCCATACATCATCACAGTGCATAGATATGCCTGATAGACTCTTCCCGTGGTCGACAGTGGTAACGCTATGCTGGTTAGTAATGGCAAAAGTTCCCTGAACTTACTTCATCCACTCATAATTCTAGCTATTACACAAGCACCTGCATTAAGACAATGCAAAATAAAGTGTCGTAAAGAATCAGAGTTCAAGGAACGTTCTGAGTGAAAGAGTTGTTTTCCTGTGTAAGGAGAAATTAAGTACACACATTTGTTTCGGCTGTCATCTTGTGCGTTAAGAAAGAATTAAGTACACATGTCCATTTCGGCTGTCTATGTGTGTGTGTAAATGAATTAGCATATAAAGATGTGTGCATATTAGCGTGCCTTTGTTTTGTTAGTGAGAGAGTGTCTGTGTGTTTCGCTGAGCAGCATGTGTGTGCTTCACCGGGCGTTTTGTTTAGTAGTTCGTGAAAGTCTCTTGTTGCATCTATGGAGGCTTTTTGCCCTCTCATCCCACCCCACCCAAAAAAGGGCTAGGCTTGATTGCGTTGTATGCACGTCTGTTGTTGTGTTGTTGTCTCCGGAACAAAAGAGGAAAAAAGAAGTAGAAAGCTGTGTGTTTACGTTTTTGTAGTCCTACGCGCTGGAATTCTCTGATTGGCTGAGAGAAACTGCTGTTTGGAGATTTTGTCCAATCAAGAGTCGATTAGTGTCTCCTGCGAGAAATACTGTTTATCAAAACGAGCAGTCGAAACGAGTTTTAACATGCGTTATCTGTAGAATATTAAGTTTAAGCAAATATATTTTAAGTAATAAACTAAGTTAAAAGCCCTTTTACTCTATGTAATTGTTGTTAACCTGTTTAGGGTCCTCGATGAAAACATGGACACAGGGTTTACGTATAACAAGTATATTGGAGAAAAATATATACAACAGAGAAACAAGAGAAGTAGACCGTCTGTCATGACTGCCAGTGTAAACTGGGGTTGAACGACGGTATTTAATTCCCTCCAACTGCAGGAATATGTGACACAAGGTCAGGAAGGTGGGAAGATCAAGCCAGCGCCCCTAAAGAAGGAGCACTCTGGCCTATCAAAAGTAGCCTGGGCAACCCCGTCGGCATTCCCCGGTAAGGGCGCCCCAGGTAGCAAGCAATAAACTTACTCCTCCCCAAAGAGAGAAGGCAAGACCTGTTTCTGCACTCCTCCCATGACGAGGGCATCTGCAATTAATCTTTCACAGCAGCATGAAGAAACAAAGAAATTATCAATTTGAAGAAAGGACCCATTATTGAGATGTTGGCGTTGCCTTCTCTTCTGCCAGTGGCGGAGAGGGGGCATTCCGAGCTACAAACATTTGGTACCCCTTGGTCCCCTTAGTTTATCATCAATCTTAAGTCATTCTCTACCCGTGCGTTTCGCTCCGAAACTTCCAACTGACTGCCTATTTCTCTTACTCCCTTTACTTTGAGCCATGTGATCTCACGTCTGGCTACAAGGCTGTGGTAACATTTGAGTACATACTCGCTTACTCCTATTAATTTAATTTGCTAAGAAATTTAAAGTCAGAAATAACTTTCTATTTGAAGGTTTAACATGTTCTAAAATCTGTTCAAATTTCAAAAGAAATAAAACATTTTTATTCTAAAACTAAAATATTAAAATAGTGTATTTGTCTGTGAAGAAACCGAAATGCATTTTGATGTATTTAACCCTCTCATGCATACTGTTGTTCCACAATAACAAATAGAAAATTGATCAAATAAAAATTTATGATTTGACCAATTATATTTGTTTTCATGTGAGTCAGGAACATCGAGGAATACATTTTCCCTCCATTATTAGTCGTTATGGGCCTTTTTGGAAATCAGCTCAACTTGAAGGCATGTGATTCAAGACCAAGTCAGGTTAGGTACGTAGAATTTGTATAGAAAAGTCATGCATGAAAGGGTTAATTTCATAATGTTTTTAAATATGTGTTTTTAAAATAGCGTTTTAGTTTTTTTAATTTAAGTAAATATCCGATTAATAGTAAATCAAAAATAATAATAATGTGTCATTGAGGTACACACACATGAAGTCTCTTATCGTCAGAAGCAAAACATTAAGATTTGTGATCTTAAACGGTTTTAAAGAAGAAGAATTTCTTAAAATCAAACTTATCTGTTTTTCTCCATAGAACTCATATGAATTAATAATGGTTTATGTGTAGCCAAATAGTTTTATGTAAAACTGGAAAAAAAGAAAAGAAGAAATTACTGGACACGGCACCATTTGCAATCAAGGTTACTGTATGAACGTGCACTGTGTGCATTCACTGCACAGGCCGTGATCGTCTGCTTGTTGTGCCGGTCGAAAGCTGTTGGTCGATTCCGACACCAGTCGCAGTGTCAATATCGTCTCAGTCAGTGATGTAACAGAAGACTTCTTGCGGCAAATAAAATTTTAAACAAGTAACACATTTTTATTCTTTTGGAGCTTACAATGATGCTTGTTCTCTTCCCTTAAATAACACACTTGCAAATGAGAAATTTTACCGCAACCAAATCAAAACACAACTCTGATGGCTTAGAGCCCAAGGGTCCATCTCTCTCTGAGCAGTGCACAAACCCAACTCACTGTAAGACCGCAGAAAACCAGAGTGACCATGAGGCGCTATCAGGGCGAACTCTGACTGACCTTCCCTACCCATCTGCTGGAATATATGTGGCTCTCACCAGGGACCACCCCAGGAAGATCACTTGAAGTAATGGCTGGTCAGCATCAACTTGAAAAGGCTAATCTGCTGCCAATCCATGAACATAAAAAAAGACCTACTGTCTAGGGGGTCCCCGTATCTGGGCAGTTATTAACTTTGGAAGATCCTGGGTGAGTCATAACTACAGTAGGGAACCTCGTATATGAAGAAACATTATTTTCTCAAATAAACAAATGGAATTATAGGTGGCTAGACTCCAGATTAGACATATTTTCTGTGTCGTCTCTCTTCTATTTGTTAAATATTACTCACCTGCAGCAAGTCTGTTATTCACATGCATTGCAACTATGTAACTCACTAAACATGACGCCTAGTGCATGTTTACAGCTGACACCAATATATTGGCACAGCAATTTAAGTAGTTGTTATAAATGAAAAATGTTTACCTACTAGTACGAGAACCAAATAATTTAAAGAAATGAATATGCTAATATTTATTCAAAAATAGATTGGAAATCGTATTTTTTTTGAATGATCTAAGCTGAATTTCCTTTTTAGTGTATGAGTGAAAAATGTGTTCATTTTATAAACCTTCCAGACTGGAATAAATAATTTTATAAAGAAACCGAATCTAAGTACCTATTTTGTAGGTCAAATAACATCGTACAAAAAAGCAATAATTGGCTAGTCAGAATCAAATATCAATCTCTCAGATGTTTAAGTTGAAAAATCCGACAATATATATATATATATATAATATAAAACTAAAACTAAAAATACATTAATAACCTAAAAAGTAGTGTAATGGATTCGTCTACACACTTTAAAATGCAGCAACATTTTTGTAAGTAATGGATAACTTTTATTAGACAGACGAACAACACAGGTAAGGAGGACTTTTTTTTTTTTTTTAACAACTAATATAAGTTAGCAAAACATTTATATGGAACGAAACTTAGGTTTAGTATATGGAACGTTTATGTTTTTGTCTTTTAAGGGAAGTGGGGTCTGATCAATTCTGCTGGGAAGCCATGAAATTAAATACTGTCTTGTTTTTAAATTCCCGAAACGGTTTTTCATGGTAAACAACTGATGATCCCTTAAATAATGTTAGAAGCAAACTAATATAATAACTGTAAAAGTTAAATTGAGTTACATGAGTGATTTTCCACTGAACGACTTGGGACTTAAGTTTTTTTTGGGTTTTTTTTTTTTTTTTAATATAGTTTTAATGGTTGAGAAACTTCCACGACTATATATATAACCGTATATAAAAATATTTTCTATTTTATGACTATAGGATCACATAATGCCTTTTTTGATAAAAAGATCAGAATCATTCCTGTGCTCTTCTTCAGCGTGTTGAAAATGGGATAATGCCGGCAAATAGAAGAATGGGTTGACCAACACACACACACACACAAACATAGTATCCCATCGTTGTATATACATTTACACATGGACGTATATTTGCACACATACAAAGAGAAAGAGGAGAGATTCATCAGACACATACGTACAAACACAAATCAGGCAACAAACAAAAACAAAAACCAAATGCTGTGAACGAGCATCTGTGTGCGTTCACTACACAGGCCGTGATCGTCTGCTCATTGTGCTGATCAAAAGTCGTCGCTCGATTCTGACACCGGTCGCAGCGTCAATTATTTGCTCTCAGTCAGTGCTGCAACAGAAGCATTATCTCTCCAAATAAAATGACAATTCCAGTTTAAAACAAGTAACAAAGGCTTATTTTTTGGCGGTTACAATGATACTCGCTTTCTTCTATTGACTTCTACCGACTTGCAAATGAGAATTCTTAGCCAAACTAAATCAAAACACAAGTACAACCAAACACAAACAGACCATCTGTTTCTGAGAATCAAAGAACCAACTGACCATGAGATGTCCAGAAAACCAACTGACTGCCCTCCCCTGCCCATCTACTGGAATAAATATATATATATATATATTTAAATTCCCGAAACAGTTTTTCATGGTAAACAACTGATGATCCCTTAAATAATGTTAGAAGCAAACTAATATAATAACTGAAAAAGTTTAATTGACTTACATGAGTGATTTTCCACTGAACGACTTGGGATTTACGTTTTTTTTTAAATATTTTTTTTTTATATAGTTTTGATGGTTGAGAAACTTCCAAGAGTATATATATATATATATATATATATATATATAGAGAGAGAGAGAGAGAGAGAGAGATTCTGGTCCTTTGTGGCATACCACCCAGTTAGCAACTTAAAAATAATGGCTAGCATTGTCTATGAACATATAAAAAAAACTATTGCCTAGGGGGTCTGTATCTGGATGGCCATTAAATTTGGAACACCCTGAGTGAGTAATAACCACAGTAGAGAACCTCGTATCTATAGAACCATTACATTTTTTTTTCTAAAAGATAAATCAAATTCGGAGGGGGAGGGGGGGGGGTTGTCAAAATTCCAGACCAAACACATTTGCAATTTCTTGTGTGGTTTCTCTTTCGTTAAATATTTCTCACTCGCAGCAAGTCTGTTATTCGCATGCATTGCGAACATGCAACCCACTAAACATGTTTACAATGGTACTTTATGTATAGAAAAATAATTATTTTTCATTAAATATCATTTTCAACCTGTTGAATGCACTGAATTTTTAATTATTGCTGTAAAAGAGTTTATTTTGATAAACTTATAAATTTTCATTCTAACATTGTTTTTTTTTTAGGGGGGGGGGGGGCAATTTTGATTAATTTTTCATTTCCAAAGTTGAAGAGAAAGCAGTTAACTGGAAGTGGTAATAAGTTTCTTGCCTTTTCCTGTTTTGTTAAGAAATTCTTTTTTTTTAAAATCTGAATTAAGTAACACTTTTTGCCGCAGTGTTTTGATTTCATGAAACCAGCAGAATGTTATCACCAGATGTTAACATTTAGATGTGCTTTTTTTTGTGTATATTTATAGAACAAAGAATTGCTTTATGTTAAAATCTTATTTTCAGTCAAAATCTCTTTGGGATTATCTATTCTAATCACAATAATAAAGAAAAAGATTTATATATATATAAAAAAAAGAAGAATTTTCTTTCTCTTTTGTTTGAACAGTCACCGCAAAAACTGTCACCCATGAAATCGTTAATAGAATTCACAATCGTTTCTGCAATCCAACCATTTTTGGTACAAATAAACTTCAGTCAATGTCTGACTTGTCTATCAAAGTTCAGTCTATGTCTGACTTGTCTATCAAAGTTCAGTCTATGTCTGACTTGTCTATCAAAGTTCAGTCTATGTCTGACTTGTCTATCAAAGTTCAGTCTATGTCTGACTTGTCTATCAAAGTTCAGTCTATGTCTGACTTGTCTATCAAAGTTCAGTCTATGTCTGACTTGTCTATCAAAGTTCAGTCTATGTCTGACTTGTCTATCAAAGTTCAGTCTATGTCTGACTTGTCTATCAAAGTTCAGTCTATGTCTGACTTGTCTATCAAAGTTCAGTCTATGTCTGACTTGTCTATCAAAGTTCAGTCTATTTCTGACTTGTCTATCAAAGTTCAGTCTATGTCTGACTTGTCTATCAAAGTTCAGTCTATGTCTGACTTGTCTATCAAAGTTCAGTCTATGTCTGACTTGTCTATCAAAGTTCAGTCTATGTCTGACTTGTCTATCAAAGTTCAGTCTATGTCTGACTTGTCTATCAAAGTTCAGTCTATGTCTGACTTGTCTATCAAAGTTCAGTCTATGTCTGACTTGTCTATCAAAGTTCAGTCTATGTCTGACTTGTCTATCAAAGTTCAGTCTATGTCTGACTTGTCTATCAAAGTTCAGTCTATGTCTGACTTGTCTATCAAAGTTCAGTCTATGTCTGACTTGTCTATCAAAGTTCAGTCTATGTCTGACTTGTCTATCAAAGTTCAGTCTATGTCTGACTTGTCTATCAAAGTTCAGTCTATTTCTGACTTGTCTATCAAAGTTCAGTCTATGTCTGACTTGTCTATCAAAGTTCAGTCTATGTCTGACTTGTCTATCAAAGTTCAGTCTATGTCTGACTTGTCTATCAAAGTTCAGTCTATGTCTGACTTGTCTATCAAAGTTCAGTCTATGTCTGACTTGTCTATCAAAGTTCAGTCTATTTCTGACTTGTCTATCAAAGTTCAGTCTATGTCTGACTTGTCTATCAAAGTTCAGTCTATGTCTGACTTGTCTATCAAAGTTCAGTCTATGTCTGACTTGTCTATCAAAGTTCAGTCTATGTCTGACTTGTCTATCAAAGTTCAGTCTATGTCTGACTTGTCTATCAAAGTTCAGTCTATGTCTGACTTGTCTATCAAAGTTCAGTCTATGTCTGACTTGTCTATCAAAGTTCAGTCTATGTCTGACTTGTCTATCAAAGTTCAGTCTATGTCTGACTTGTCTATCAAAGTTCAGTCTATGTCTGACTTGTCTATCAAAGTTCAGTCTATGTCTGACTTGTCTATCAAAGTTCAGTCTATGTCTGACTTGTCTATCAAAGTTCAGTCTATGTCTGACTTGTCTATCAAAGTTCAGTCTATGTCTGACTTGTCTACCAAAGTTCAGTCTATGTCTGACTTGTCTACCAAAGTTCAGTCTATGTCTGACTTGTCTACCAAAGTTCAGTCTATGTCTGACTTGTCTACCAAAGTTCAGTCTATGTCTGACTTGTCTATCAAAGTTCAGTCTATGTCTGACTTGTCTATCAAAGTTCAGTCTATGTCTGACTTGTCTATCAAAGTTCAGTCTATGTCTGACTTGTCTATCAAAGTTCAGTCTATTTCTGACTTGTCTATCAAAGTTCAGTCTATGTCTGACTTGTCTATCAAAGTTCAGTCTATGTCTGACTTGTCTATCAAAGTTCAGTCTATGTCTGACTTGTCTATCAAAGTTCAGTCTATGTCTGACTTGTCTATCAAAGTTCAGTCTATGTCTGACTTGTCTATCAAAGTTCAGTCTATGTCTGACTTGTCTATCAAAGTTCAGTCTATGTCTGACTTGTCTATCAAAGTTCAGTCTATGTCTGACTTGTCTATCAAAGTTCAGTCTATGTCTGACTTGTCTATCAAAGTTCAGTCTATGTCTGACTTGTCTATCAAAGTTCAGTCTATGTCTGACTTGTCTATCAAAGTTCAGTCTATGTCTGACTTGTCTATCAAAGTTCAGTCTATGTCTGACTTGTCTATCAAAGTTCAGTCTATGTCTGACTTGTCTATCAAAGTTCAGTCTATGTCTGACTTGTCTATCAAAGTTCAGTCTATGTCTGACTTGTCTATCAAAGTTCAGTCTATTTCTGACTTGTCTATCAAAGTTCAGTCTATTTCTGACTTGTCTATCAAAGTTCAGTCTATTTCTGACTTGTCTATCAAAGTTCAGTCTATGTCTGACTTGTCTATCAAAGTTCAGTCTATTTCTGACTTGTCTATCAAAGTTCAGTCTATGTCTGACTTGTCTATCAAAGTTCAGTCTATGTCTGACTTGTCTATCAAAGTTCAGTCTATGTCTGACTTGTCTATCAAAGTTCAGTCTATGTCTGACTTGTCTATCAAAGTTCAGTCTATGTCTGACTTGTCTATCAAAGTTCAGTCTATGTCTGACTTGTCTATCAAAGTTCAGTCTATGTCTGACTTGTCTATCAAAGTTCAGTCTATGTCTGACTTGTCTATCAAAGTTCAGTCTATTTCTGACTTGTCTATCAAAGTTCAGTCTATTTCTGACTTGTCTATCAAAGTTCAGTCTATATCTGACTTGTCTATCAAAGTTCAGTCTATTTCTGACTTGTCTATCAAAGTTCAGTCTATTTCTGACTTGTCTATCAAAGTTCAGTCTATGTCTGACTTGTCTATCAAAGTTCAGTCTATTTCTGACTTGTCTTTCAAACTTCAGTCTATTTCTGACTTGTCTATCAAAGTTCAGTCTATTTCTGACTTGTCTATCAAAGTTCAGTCTATGTCTGACTTGTCTATCAAAGTTCAGTCTATTTCTGACTTGTCTATCAAAGTACAGTCTATTTCTGACTTGTCTATCAAAGTTCAGTCTATGTCTGACTTGTCTATCAAAGTTCAGTCTATGTCTGACTTGTCTATCAAAGTTCAGTCTATGTCTGACTTGTCTATCAAAGTTCAGTCTATGTCTGACTTGTCTATCAAAGTTCAGTCTATTTCTGACTTGTCTATCAAAGTTCAGTCTATTTCTGACTTGTCTATCAAAGTTCAGTCTATGTCTGACTTGTCTATCAAAGTTCAGTCTACGTCTGACTTGTCTATCAAAGTTCAGTCTACGTCTGACTTGTCTATCAAAGTTCAGTCTACGTCTGACTTGTCTATCAAAGTTCAGTCTACGTCTGACTTGTCTATCAAAGTTCAGTCTATGTCTGACTTGTCTATCAAAGTTCAGTCTATGTCTGACTTGTCTATCAAAGTTCAGTCTATGTCTGACTTGTCTATCAAAGTTCAGTCTATGTCTGACTTGTCTATCAAAGTTCAGTCTATGTCTGACTTGTCTATCAAAGTTCAGTCTATGTCTGACTTGTCTATCAAAGTTCAGTCTATGTCTGACTTGTCTATCAAAGTTCAGTCTATGTCTGACTTGTCTATCAAAGTTCAGTCTATGTCTGACTTGTCTATCAAAGTTCAGTCTATTTCTGACTTGTCTATCAAAGTTCAGTCTATTTCTGACTTGTCTATCAAAGTTCAGTCTATTTCTGACTTGTCTATCAAAGTTCAGTCTATGTCTGACTTGTCTATCAAAGTTCAGTCTACGTCTGACTTGTCTATCAAAGTTCAGTCTACGTCTGACTTGTCTATCAAAGTTCAGTCTACGTCTGACTTGTCTATCAAAGTTCAGTCTACGTCTGACTTGTCTATCAAAGTTCAGTCTATGTCTGACTTGTCTATCAAAGTTCAGTCTATGTCTGACTTGTCTATCAAAGTTCAGTCTATGTCTGACTTGTCTATCAAAGTTCAGTCTATGTCTGACTTGTCTATCAAAGTTCAGTCTATGTCTGACTTGTCTATCAAAGTTCAGTCTATGTCTGACTTGTCTATCAAAGTTCAGTCTATGTCTGACTTGTCTATCAAAGTTCAGTCTATGTCTGACTTGTCTATCAAAGTTCAGTCTATGTCTGACTTGTCTATCAAAGTTCAGTCTATTTCTGACTTGTCTATCAAAGTTCAGTCTATTTCTGACTTGTCTATCAAAGTTCAGTCTATGTCTGACTTGTCTATCAAAGTTCAGTCTATGTCTGACTTGTCTATCAAAGTTCAGTCTATTTCTGACTTGTCTATCAAAGTTCAGTCTATGTCTGACTTGTCTATCAAAGTTCAGTCTATGTCTGACTTGTCTATCAAAGTTCAGTCTATTTCTGACTTGTCTATCAAAGTTCAGTCTATTTCTGACTTGTCTATCAAAGTTCAGTCTATTTCTGACTTGTCTATCAAAGTTCAGTCTATTTCTGACTTGTCTATCAAAGTTCAGTCTATGTCTGACTTGTCTATCAAAGTTCAGTCTATGTCTGACTTGTCTATCAAAGTTCAGTCTATGTCTGACTTGTCTATCAAAGTTCAGTCTATGTCTGACTTGTCTATCAAAGTTCAGTCTATTTCTGACTTGTCTATCAAAGTTCAGTCTATTTCTGACTTGTCTATCAAAGTTCAGTCTATGTCTGACTTGTCTATCAAAGTTCAGTCTATGTCTGACTTGTCTATCAAAGTTCAGTCTATGTCTGACTTGTCTATCAAAGTTCAGTCTATTTCTGACTTGTCTATCAAAGTTCAGTCTATTTCTGACTTGTCTATCAAAGTTCAGTCTATGTCTGACTTGTCTATCAAAGTTCAGTCTATTTCTGACTTGTCTATCAAAGTTCAGTCTATGTCTGACTTGTCTATCAAAGTTCAGTCTATGTCTGACTTGTCTATCAAAGTTCAGTCTATTTCTGACTTGTCTATCAAAGTTCAGTCTATGTCTGACTTGTCTATCAAAGTTCAGTCTATTTCTGACTTGTCTATCAAAGTTCAGTCTATGTCTGACTTGTCTATCAAAGTTCAGTCTATTTCTGACTTGTCTATCAAAGTTCAGTCTATGTCTGACTTGTCTATCAAAGTTCAGTCTATGTCTGACTTGTCTATCAAAGTTCAGTCTATGTCTGACTTGTCTATCAAAGTTCAGTCTATTTCTGACTTGTCTATCAAAGTTCAGTCTATTTCTGACTTGTCTATCAAAGTTCAGTCTATGTCTGACTTGTCTATCAAAGTTCAGTCTATGTCTGACTTGTCTATCAAAGTTCAGTCTATGTCTGACTTGTCTATCAAAGTTCAGTCTATTTCTGACTTGTCTATCAAAGTTCAGTCTATGTCTGACTTGTCTATCAAAGTTCAGTCTATTTCTGACTTGTCTATCAAAGTTCAGTCTATGTCTGACTTGTCTATCAAAGTTCAGTCTATGTCTGACTTGTCTATCAAAGTTCAGTCTATTTCTGACTTGTCTATCAAAGTTCAGTCTATTTCTGACTTGTCTATCAAAGTTCAGTCTATTTCTGACTTGTCTATCAAAGTTCAGTCTATGTCTGACTTGTCTATCAAAGTTCAGTCTATTTCTGACTTGTCTATCAAAGTTCAGTCTATTTCTGACTTGTCTATCAAAGTTCAGTCTATGTCTGACTTGTCTATCAAAGTTCAGTCTATTTCTGACTTGTCTATCAAAGTTCAGTCTATGTCTGACTTGTCTATCAAAGTTCAGTCTATTTCTGACTTGTCTATCAAAGTTCAGTCTATGTCTGACTTGTCTATCAAAGTTCAGTCTATTTCTGACTTGTCTATCAAAGTTCAGTCTATGTCTGACTTGTCTATCAAAGTTCAGTCTATGTCTGACTTGTCTATCAAAGTTCAGTCTATGTCTGACTTGTCTATCAAAGTTCAGTCTATGTCTGACTTGTCTATCAAAGTTCAGTCTATTTCTGACTTGTCTATCAAAGTTCAGTCTATTTCTGACTTGTCTATCAAAGTTCAGTCTATTTCTGACTTGTCTATCAAAGTTCAGTCTATTTCTGACTTGTCTATCAAAGTTCAGTCTATTTCTGACTTGTCTATCAAAGTTCAGTCTATTTCTGACTTGTCTATCAAAGTTCAGTCTATTTCTGACTTGTCTATCAAAGTTCAGTCTATGTCTGACTTGTCTATCAAAGTTCAGTCTATTTCTGACTTGTCTATCAAAGTTCAGTCTATGTCTGACTTGTCTATCAAAGTTCAGTCTATGTCTGACTTGTCTATCAAAGTTCAGTCTATGTCTGACTTGTCTATCAAAGTTCAGTCTGTGTCTGACTTTTCCACAAAGTCTCAGTCTTTAATGTCCAACAGTCGCTGTCTTATTACTGTTCAATATGCTCCAAATGGTTATTTTGACATTATTATAATCATGATTATTATTATTTGTATCACTATTATTATTATCATTATTATTACTATCATTATTATTTGTACTCACTAGGAGATCTCACACAAGTTATCGTCAGTGATTGCTCACCGACAACAACTAGTGGTGTTCTCTTGAGTCTGAGTGACAACAAGCCTCCCCAGAGTTCCAGTACTCTCCACCTCTTTTCGATCACTACCGCAAATGACCTTGCGGTATCGCAACAACCCCCCCTCCCAATGTCCTAGCACTCTCTGCACTCTTCCAGTAGAGGTCTGGTTAGTGCTGTTCCTCCTCGGTCTTCCCATCCTCCTTGACTCTCTACGACTATTTTGTGTGGTGTCATTGTATTTTTTTGGGGGGGGGGGGGGAATCAGATTATGATGTTTCTTGCAGTTTTTGTTTTTTGATTCGTGTAGTGGTGTCCCTCCTGTGGGTTTGTTGTCTTCCTATTGTAACTTCCATGTGACTGGTTACCATTCATAGCTTATGTGGGTTGGTTTCCACATTCGAGGGTTTTCCTTTATCATTACTATTATTATCATTATCATCATTACTATAATAATAATAATAATGATGATAATAATTTTTATTATTATCATCATTATTGGGAGTTCTCACACATGTCGTTATCAGTGATTTCTCACAGACAATAAAAAGTGATGTTCACCTAGATTCTGAGTGACAATAAGTCTCCTCAGATTTCCAGCCATCTCCACCTCTTTTGATAACCTTTGCAAATCATTTTACATTATAGCACCAGCTGTTTATCATTGATTTTTAGCTAGCAACGACTGTTGGTTTTCTATGGAATTTGAGTGACAATAAGCCTCCCAAACATTCCAGAAATTCTACGTTTCTTTATCTTATTTGTTCTTGAACAACGTGCCTTCAAGTTGAGCTTACTTTCGAAAAGGCCCATAACAACTAATAATGGAGGTAAAATGTATTCTTTGATTTCCCTGACTCTCACAAAAACAAATATAATTGGTCAAATTAAAAATTATGACAACTTTTCTATTTGTTGTTGTGAAACAACAGTATGCATGAAAGGGTTAAATACATCAAAATGCATTTCGGTTTCTTCACAGACAAGTCAACTATTTTAGTTTTAGATTAAAAATGATTTACTTTGTGTTCTTTTGAAATTTGAACACGTTCTTCAAGTGGAGGTCTTGTTGGTGCTCTCCCACCTCTGTCTTCCTTCCTTCACCATTCACGACCATTTTGTATGGTATCAGACATTCTATTATTATTATTTGAAAAGGTATTTGTTTAATACATTTAGATTTGGCCAAATGAAAACGGAATAAAATTCTGGAAAGGAATAGTGTGCTTCAAATAAAAAAAAGACCAAGAAACAAAATGAAGGGGCGTTTACCGGTATGAATTGCCTTTCTTTTCACCAGCCTTATGTTTTAGATATTCATTTCTGCTGTTCGAAAGCCACGTCCAAGACCAACTAATTTGAAATTATTCTATGCCCCACTTGGCAGGGGTCACATAACTAAATATCCAATGAATTTAAATTTTGTAGGAAGAAAGGGTGTGAAAAAGGGAATGGCAGAAGAATTTCGTTTTAACAAAGAATTTTATCTCTGACTCTGAGGGACATTTTTCACTTTGGGACATTGAAAATATCTTATCCAAGAAATTCCAGGGACATTCGATTTTTAGTAAGTTAGCCAGACATTTTGGTTTGATTGTTTGGTTGTTTTCTTTTCGGACATATAAACCCTTTTCAGAAAAAATTTTTTTAACGTGCGGGAATTACTTTTTTTTTTAATAATGAGTCACCACTTATCAAGGCCAAAAGCCACTCGAGGATAAGGCTTAATGAGATGGATAGATTGACCGGTGAATGAATGATGAATATTATGAAAGGATTGAAAATAATGAATGGAATGCATAAAATTTGATGACTTATGGGGACGGTTTATGACAAGCGTTTATTAACATTAGATTTTAAGATACCCATGTTGCAACCCTCAGGGAAGCAATCTTGTGGTAATGTTGAGCGTATGAATTTTACTGACTTTGAGAATGACGTATTATTAGACTTTAATTATAAAAGGTGAAGGTACATTAAGAAGTAATGAAAAAAGTATGGTAATTTACCAATACTAGTATTAGAATAATTATTAATTTGAAATGTCTATATTTTGAAGTTTTGCACGAGTTTGGCCAGATGCTGTTCTTGGCAAATTTTCAAATTTATTGATTTAATTAAATTGATTTCATCTATTCTTTCGGGATAACAAATTCTTAAAATCTGAGAAAATTTTGATCATTTTATTAAATGATCAAAATTTTCTCAGATTTTAAGAATTTGTTATTTAAAATTATTTTTTTTTAATTTTGTGAAATTAAACTCTGTTTGATCCAATCGTGAATACATACCTTCATTTTTTTTAATCATTTCTTGTGATTTGAGGAAAATAAAATAATTTGCACTTACCTAAAAAAGAAAAGAAAAGAAAAAGAAAGAAATTAATAACATTAAAAAAGGTACGGAATAATTAACCAATTATTTGTAGACATGTGCAATAAAACAATGGTCATATGAGTTAATCAACGTTCGTTTCCCTACGGCTTCATGAACACAAAATACATGCTAAAATATACTTTAGTTCTGAGATTGAGTTATATTTGAAAAAAGATCTTTTTATTGTTTTAATTGTTCTAATTAGCCGTAATTTATAATTAACTGAACAAGTCAACTATCTCTCTTTTAGCTATCTATGTATTTCTCTCGCCCCTCTCACTATGTTGACTCAACCACTCTAACATTTTTCTTAATGTCTCTCTAAACATTTAGAGAAAGAGTGACTCTTTTTTGTTGACATCTAATTTACATAGGTGGTTCTGTACACCCCACAAACATGCATGGCAATATAATAATAATAATAATAATAATAATAATAATAATAATAATAATAATAATAATAATAATAACAATAATAATAAAAACCGTTTGTGACCCATGTTAAAACCGACTTTTTGTCAGCATCTTTCGGCTGTTTACGTAAACAGCCGGTAAATGCCGAATGAAAACAGCCCGGCATCAAAATCAAAACAGGACGACACTATCAACCAGGAAAAAAATAATTTAAAAAAACTTTAAAGCAAGAAAGGAAAAAAAATAATTTAAAAAAACTTTAAAGCAAAAAAGGAAAAAAAATAATTAAAAAAACTTTAAAGCAAGAAAGGAAAAAAAATAATTAAAAAACACTTTAAAGCAAAAAAGGAAAAAAAATAATTAAAAAAACTTTAAAGCAAGAAAGGAAAAAAAATTTTTTTTTAAACTTTAAAGCAAGAAAGGAAAAAAATAATTTAAAAAACTTTAAAGCAAGAAAGGAAAAAAAATTTTTTTTTAAACTTTAAAGCAAGAAAGGAAAAAAATAATTTAAAAAACTTTAAAGCAAGAAAGGAAAAAAAATAATTTAAAAAACTTTAAAGCAAGAGAAAAAAAAATCACTGTATCTAAAATTTCCCGAAAAAATATTTATTTTTTGACGAAGAAAATATAATGAAACAACTGTTATAATTTTTTTTTTTTTACGAAAAAGTTTTTTCTTGTGAGAAAGTTAAGGTTCATTTAATTATCATTATTTTTTGTTTCGATAAATTGCTTTTTTGTTTTTTTTAACTGGTACAGCTTTTAAACCAGACCGACTAGGTTAGGGTTAGTGAAAAAAAAAACCCTCAGTTTTTTTTACATTTTTTAGGTTACGGTTGCAGAAATTTTTTTTTAATTTTCCAAAATTTTGCAAATTTTCTGTTAGAGGTAGCACAGACTAAATTTCACAATTGAACATTTTCGCCTGCTGCCTTGCAATCTGATTTGATAAGCACTTTGTCAGCTTCCGGCTGTTTACGTAAACAGCCGAAAGATGCCGACTAAAAGTCGGCTTTAGCATGGGTCACAAACTGTACCAGTACCAATAAAAATACTTTTATAATAATAATAATAATAATTATAATAATAATAATAATAATTATAATAAATGACGGCCTGTGTGAGAACTCCTAGTGAGTAAAAAAAATAATAATGATATGGAAGTAAACAAACTGATTAATTTTAGTCTTGTAAGAAGAATGTCTTAACAGATATGCCACAGTTAATGAATTTTTGAATGAAATTAAAAGTGGAATAAATAGTGGTAGTGATTGTGACCCAACGGGGCAATACGTTTAATTAATCTAATTATAATTTATTGAATATCAATCATGGCCATCCCTATAACAGGCCAAGAGATCTAACATTTTGAGTTTTACAAACAGCAGCAGATATATTTTTTGCTGCTAACACTTCACTGTCATTGCTCCTAGAAAATTTAATTCTGAAAGGATTCTAACCATGACCATAATTAAGTACAAATTCCCTAAAAAAATCCCACATTGAAATAAAAAATCACTCATTAAAATATGCAGCTGCCTTCGTTTATTCAAAGTAAACTGTCTCTTCCTTTATAGGAATTTGTTAATAATTGTTAAATTTATCAATTAACTCATCGTGGTTCTTATTATTTGGTATGTAAAACACATAAAAACATCAAAATAATCTCACAGGTGAATTTTGTCTCTGTTTTTAAGTGCTATATCAATTATTTTTTTAAATTCACACCGGCTCCAGTAAAAGACCACAGTTGTACGATCGCTTGGCCTGTTATAGGGATCGCCATGATTTTAACCCATATAACCAAGACCCCACTATTTCTGGTTTCATTTCAACCATTTTCAAGAAGTGTAAGGATCATCTTGAACAAAAGGTTTAAATTATTTTCGATTGATTTTCTTTCCCTAAATAAAATCTATCTCCTCCAAGTAAAAAGCAATAATTCAATAGGAAGCCATGTTTGGAAAGGAGGTAATTATATAATTTAAAGATTTTGACAGATTTAGGTTTAACAGGAAATAGACAATTTATTTTTATTATATCCACAACACGAAAATCTGAGTGTGAGAGTGAAAACTCCTCCGACTTCCTGTATGTATGACAAATTAAAAACAAATATCGCTCAGGACTAAATATTAAAATCACAGAAAGCGAGCCAAACTAAAATGTTGTTAGCAAACCAGAAGAGTACCTGACTCAAAGTGCGCAGCAAATGGTGTCCGGTCAGATTTAGTTCCTGATATTAAAGACTTCCTGTTTTGGGTCGCTTACTGTTCTGCTTTTCCAAGTTTTGTACTAATTTTTATCTATTAATTTATTTATTAAATTGTTAGGTTAAAGTACAGAATAGTTAACAAAGGCCCCCCCCTTCCCATGTTAAGAATGGCTTTCTAAATAATCTTGTGCAGTTTACAGACCATACTGAAATAATAACTTTATTATTTAGAAAGCCATTCTTAACATGGCTTTGTTAAGTATTCTGTACTTTCGCGTAACAATTTAATAAATCATCATCATCATCTGATCTATTTTTAACAGCCATTTAATTAGTCCTCTAAAAGAGGGTGGGGCCTGTCTGTCAGTCTTTATTGAAGTCTTCCTCTCCAGGCTCGGCGGTCGCGAGGATCAAAGTTCACTATCCACACGGTCGCATTTAGAGTTTTGGACTTCCAGCTTGCCGACTTGATGCGATGGACAGTTCTCTGACCTGGGAGATCCAGCTGGAGCTTGGCTCGACATGGTCAAGCCATTTCATCCTGCTCAGCTTAAGGACATCAGATATTTCTTTTATACCAAGCTTAGAGAGAAGAGTAGCAAGGAAAGTGTCGTCTTCTGGCTTGACATGGCAGATCCATCTAATCATGGCTCTTTCGTTGCGCTGCAGTCACTTGAGAATGCTTGCCGATGCAGTCCATGTCTCAGAGCCATAAAGCAATACAATTTTAATAAATTTGGGAAACTGAAACTCCTACTGGAAGTTATATTATGGATGAAGTTTAATATCAGGAACTGAATCTGACCGCACACCGTTTGCTGCTGACTTTGAGTCTGGTACTCTTCTGGTTTGCCAATTTCGTTTTATAACAACATAGATCAATATGTGGCCTAACTCACTAACTGAAAAGATTTATGCATGTGTCTTTTGATACTGAAGCTATCGAGCTGCCATGTAGGTGGAGGAGACCGACTTTACTTTATGTAAAAGACTAAATACTTAGCTCCTTATATCAAATGGCTTCATGCCTTGTCTGGAGCGATATAAAAAAGGAAACTTCTGATATATACTATAGAAGTGGAATTGAGTCCATGAGTTTCAACTCGTCTAGCAAAGCCATTGCTAGAAACGAGGAGAGATCTATTATGACTCATACACCTACAAAATAAACAGACTACAACTGCATAAGGTACATATTTTTGGGGGGTAAATAAACCGAAACATTTACCAATTCTTCATTTTATGGTTGAATGTTTCCTCTTACTCTTTGTGCTTTTTATGGTACCTACCTTACAGACTACATGAACTCTTTCGCTTCACTATAAATACCGGAAGCACATGTGTCTTGGTGTTGGAACTACCCCAATCTAATACTGGGAGTCAGACAAACGCTCAACCACTCTCTTCAATATACTTTGTTTCACTTAATCCCGAGTTTGTGTCTTCTTTTCGGACCCCTTACAGGTCCACAACAATTATATATATATATATATATATATATATATATATATATATATACGGAAATGGCCTTGCAGCAGTTCTTACCGGTATACAGGATCACGCCAAATGATAACACACAATCCTCATGATGTCCTGCAGAAATAATGTTTGCGCTTAATATAAGATCCGTTTTCGACCAATCGCTGCTCAAATAAACCAAACAAGAACGAACCTCTATTGTACCAAAAAACGTTACATCCCAGGGGGAAAAGTATTTTCAAGATGTTTAGAAATGAAAAATCTTTCTGGGAATTTGGTACGATAGAAAAAAGAATTGGAAATATGGTTTACATAATCCGAGGAACTTAGTTCTCTCATAAGAGACACTAAAATCAAATAAGGTAACGACTGTCACATGACACCAACAGCACTCCCCAGGAAGAAGTAGTTATGGATACCATATACAACACTTTTGACATACAGATACCCCAAGCAGCCCTAGAACAGCGACAATCTAAAAGGAAACAGAAGTCTCCGGATATAATCGTTATCAATGCAAAAAGAAAACGATAATTAGACTCCTGCAGAGGTAATGTTTGGGAGGAATATAATGGTACCTACCTTTATGGACTACATGAACTCTTTTGTTTCACTATAAATGCCGGAAGCACACGCGTCTTGGTGTTGGAACTACCCCAGTCTAATACTGGCATTCAGACAGACGCTCAACCACTCTCTTTATATGGTGTATTTATAGTTTCTTCAATATACTTTGTTTCACTTAATCCCGAGTTCGTGTCTTCTTTTCGGGCCCCTTACAGGTCCACAACAATTATATATATATATATATATATATATAGTCTCGGAAGTTTCTCAACTATTAAAACTATATTAAAAAAAAAAAAAAAAAAAAAAAAACTTATAGTCCCAAGTCTTCCAGTGGAAAATCACTCATGTAAGTCAATTTATTTTTTACAGTTATTATATTAGTTTATTTCTAACACTATTTTAAGGGATCATCAGTTGTTTACCATGAAAAACTGTTTCGGGAATTTAAAATATATATATATATATATATATATATATATATATATATACGGAAATGGCCTTGCAGCAGTTCTTACCAGTATACAGGATCACGCCAAATGTTAATATATATATATATATATATATATATATATATATATATATAGAATACACTTAACCCCGAGTTTATTTGTTCTTTCCGGACACTTAACGGGTCGATAACAGTGTTAGAGTAGACGACTCAACTACAATCTGTTTACATCTGTTATAAATATATATACACTAGCAGGAAAACCCGACGTTGCTCAGGATTGAATGCGGATGACCACTATGTACTTTCTCACTATGCCCACGTCACTATATTACCTTTCTTTTTACTGCTCCCTCCTCGCGTTTCGCCCCCTAATATAGTCGGAAGAAACTGAAATTTTGGAAAACCCTCTGAATTAGTGTCATATAAATATGGTTTAAATTTCACTAAAATCAGATATACGTATTTGATGTTTTACGGGAGTTTTGCCCATATAGCTCCCTTAAAGGGTGTACATAGAGATTTGGCACATTAAAGGACATATAAATATTCAGGACCACTTCCATTGTCTTCCATAAAGAATTTTATACATATGATTTAAATTTCATCAAAATAGAATATATTTGAAGTTTGAAGGAAAGTTCTATCCCATAGCTTCCTTATGAGGGTAACTTAGAGATTCGGTACCACTTCCATTGTCTTCCCCGGAAAATTTCACACATAAATACACTTTCAGTTTTTATGTAGATTTTCTAACCTTTTTTTCATATAGGGAACACACAGATATTGAAATTTATATATAGAGATTAAATTTTTATTATATTAATTGGTAAAATCTGTTGAAAAATGTTCTCCAAGTCATTATGTGAGTAAATAAAATAATTATAATACTCGCAATTAACAGTAAATGCGTGTAAAACGTTGAAGTTTGATTTTGTGTTAATATTTAAAACGTTAGGAAAAACGACTTTGGTAATAAAACTGACAACGTACTTAAGTGATTGATGACATGAAATTAAGACAGAAATACAAATTACTTGAAAAAGAGGAATTACGAATTTAATGAAGATGAATGAAAGCAATCATTGAGTTTGATGCAAATCATTTTCATCTCATTCCAACGTTCGGCCATCTTGTTTTAATGCTCCAATTATATACACTGAATAACATCGTGGCCAAGCAGAATGATGGGATTGTTTTAATGAGGATCAATTTCTGTGTTCGAAGATCAAATTGCAATAAGTGAGAACTCTGGCAAGGGGTCAGATTGCAGCAACTGAACACTCTGGCCAGCGTTAGATTGCAGTAACTGAACACTCTGGCAAGGGTCAGATTGCAGGAACTGAACACTCTGGCAAGGGTCAGATTGCAGAAACTGAACACTCTGGCAAGGGTCAGATTGCAGAAACTGAACACTCTGGCAAGGGTCAGATTGCAGAAACTGAACACTCTGGCAAGGGTCAGATTGCAGAAACTGAACACTCTGGCAAGGGTCAGATTGCAGAAACTGAACACTCTGGCAAGGGTCAGATTGCAGAAACTGAACACTCTGGCAAGGGTCAGATTGCAGCAACTGAACACTCTGGCAAGGGTCAGATTGCAGAAACTGAACACTCTGGCAAGGGTCAGATTGCAGAAACTGAAAACTCTGGCAAGGGTCAGATTGCAGAAACTGAACACTCTAGCAAGGGTCAGATTGCAGAAACTGAACACTCTGGCAAGGGTCAGATTGCAGAAACTGAACACTCTGGCAAGGGTCAGATTGCAGAAACTGAACACTCTGGCAAGGGTCAGATTGCAGCAACTGAACACTCTGGCAAGGGTCAGATTGCAGCAACTGAACACTCTGGCAAGGGTCAGATTGCAGCAACTGAACACTCTGGCAAGGGTCAGATTGCAGCAACTGAACACTCTGGCAAGGGTCAGATTGCAGCAACTGAACACTCTGGCAAGGGTCAGATTGCAGAAACTGAACACTCTGGCAAGGGTCAGATTGCAGCAACTGAACACTCTGGCAAGGGTCAGATTGCAGCAACTGAACACTCTGGCCAGGGTCAGATTGCAGCAACTGAACACTCTGGCCAGGGTCAGATTGCAGCAACTGAACACTCTGGCCAGGGTCAGATTGCAGCAACTGAACACTCTGGCCAGGGTCAGATTGCAGCAACTGAACACTCTAACCAGGGTCAGATTGCAGCAACTGAACACTCTGGCCAGGGTCAGATTGCAGCAACTGGACACATATCACATACAAACATATCCCTATATCACACATACTTATATGTATATAAATATATGTGAGTATCAACAATTATTATATATCCATTAGTAGCGTTAACTATCTTGCTTGAAAGATTGACTAATCAACGCCGTTATTCATAATCGTTAGAGTTTTCGCTAATGGGCCGAAAGATCAGTGTTCAATCCTCAATCGAGTCATACCAAAGACTAAAAAAATAGTACTTGATCTCTCCTTAGTAAACACTCAGTATTATAAGGTGAAGATCAAGGGGTAGTTGAGCAATCCAGGGAAAGGAATGGTGCCTTCCCCCCACATCTTGGTGTAGTAGCCAATAAAAAGGGAACCTTCGGGTCGTCTTTGACTAGGGTCGTTACATTTGTTTATGCATATTCATAATAATGTATAATGTTGAAGCAGCAGGATTATTTATATTAACATGTTAGTTTGGAGTATCTTAAAAAGGCACATTAAATAGATTTCTTGTAAAATCGTTTACATATAAGTTATTATGTGTGAATACACGAATATATAAACTGTATGACTTCAAAAGAAAAGGAATAAGTTAACAACTTTCTCGAGGCGATTCATGACTTTTTTTTAAAACTTTTTTTTCCTTAATAACTTAATGTATTTCTATCCCCTGAAGAGTTTTTAAAAATATTTCTGCCCAATCATTTTCTATCTTAATTTTGTTTATAGAACTTTCATTTAAAAAAATTTTTTTTCTTTTCTCAAACGGGAAATATTCAAGAACACGTGACTCCATAAAAATCCATTGCTTACCTACTTGTTTCTTGCAACTCTCTCGAATAAATGTTTTTAAAGATCTGTCAACGTCATAGTTTTATTTTTGTTTCACAGTCATCTAAAAAGATTAGATTATTTCTTTTCATATCATAGAGTGGATGCTTAGGGCTCAACTGTATGACCAGTTGAGTAGCAAGATAAGTCAAAGTGCCAAGCACATCAAAATGCCTGTTTATAATAAGGCTAGAATGTTCCATTATGCTCAGAAGGGAAAGTCCATTCTCTGTGTTCTGATTGGCTGAGATTCATAAGTGGCCAGTCTAGTGTATAAATGTTAATTCATTCGAATAAGTATTTTTCTATGAGATGGATGCCAGTTGAGGCCCTTATGCCGGTAAGTGTTAGGTTAATTCTATACATATTTTGCATGCAAATAAATAATTTTTGCAGACGATCTTGAAACATTTTTTTTATATTTACCAGAATTTTTTTCAAAATCAGTTTATCGATTACGAACATCTTTTTGGATATGCCCCTTTTATTTCACAAGAAAACAAAACCGGTTTTCTTACAATTGTTACACATTTTCTAAAATATGACATCTTTTTAATAAACCGATCGACTGATGAGTGTTAATAACCAATGTTGCCAACTGAGATCTTCAAAACCCGCTAGAACGGGGGAAAAACATCTCCAGAAAACCACTAGTTTTTAACATTTCGCACCCTATATAAAAATATTACGAATATACATAATATGGTATAATTAGCATGACACCCAAGAATTGTCACTTCCGGTTAAGAATGTGTTCAGCAGAAAGCGGTGAAGTGCGAAAATCAGTCCCCTGTGTATTTCACTCATACGAAAATCTAGATCAACATATGAAATTGTGAAAAGTGATTTCTTTGGGCAAATATTGGTCTGCCTTTTAAATTAACATTTAATTAATCTCTTCTTTGTGTGTAGACTTGTTTATCATGCAAATAATTATTTTGTATAACGGACTAAAACCCGAGAATTGCCACTTCCGGCTAAGAATGTGTTCAACAGAAAGCGGTAAAGTGCAAAAATCAGTCCCCGCTATATTACGTTCTTGCCAGGAGCTTTGTTAACTATTCTTATTTATGGACAAAAATACATTTTCTTTTGTTTATTAAATTGTTAAGTAAAAGTACAGAATAGTTAACCCCTCCCCATGTTAAGAATAGCTGTCTAAATAATAACGTTATTATTTAGCAAGCCATTCTTAACATGGAGAGTGGAGGGCTTTGTTAAAAATATTTCCTCTGAGTATTTGTAAAAAAGAAAACATTCCTCTTACAATAAATAAATAAATTTGTATTAAAAATAAAACTCAAAATTTCCAATGAAAGAAATCACTTTTCACAATTTCTTATGTGTTGACCTAGATTTTCGTATGCGTAAAATACACAGGGGACTGATTTTTTCACTTCACCGCTTTCTGCTGAAGACATTCTTAGCAGGAAGTGGCGATTCTTGGACGTTATGTCGTCATGTCCATAATATTCAGGGTTTTAATATTCATATTTTTTTATTTTAATGTTATTTAAATTGTTATTTGTCACGTTAATGTTATTTGTATTTAATTTAAATGTTAAAAATAAAAAACAAACAAGGGACGTAATTCATGAACAATTTGTATGTCTAATCGAGAAATGTAAAATTTAACAAAGATTTATAAAGTCGATGTGGATTAGGGTTTATAGGGTTGGGGCATTTCTGGAAATATTTAAAAATATTTAACTTTTTATTGAAATGTAAAACCACTACTGTTTTGCATGTATCATGTATGAAAGATAGCTTTAAAAAATAGTCTCATATGATGACTAGAGAAGAATTGAATACGGAAAGTAGTTTTAACTGAAATCTAAAATTGCTGAACTGTGGGTGACAAATGAAATTGCCGGATTTTACAGACCCCCCCCCCCCCCGGATAGCCGTTAAATCCAAATTTTACGAGCTAGACTCCCCAAAAAATCTCCAGATCTAGCGGGAAAACCGCTCAATTGGCAACACTATTAATAACTGAAGTTAAATCAATACAAGCTAAAAAAAAATTCTATATTTTGCAAAATATTAATATTTGTTAAAATAAATATACATATATTATTATACTAAAATTAATTTTGTTTCCAAGCATATGACGAAGCTCTCTGGAGCATGCACATAAGTAAGTAAATAGTAGCATACAGGGTGGCCCAAAAGTAGGTTTACAGTTATCATTTAATATTTGAAGTTTTTTTAACTAAGTTATTCGAAAAACTTTAAATAGGTTAAATATTTATTTGAAATTCTACACCAGAACAGCAGGAAATTCATTATACCTGTTAACATAAAAGCAAATAATTTAATCTCTCAGATGCTCAAAATGTCCTCCTTCAACATTGCAACATTCTTTAAATCTCTCCAGGACACTCTGACACACAGTACGACACAAATTCCGATCTTCATCAATTTCTGTGAATGCGACATGAATGTAATCTTTTAAATCATTTATTGTTTTTGGTTTCTTCTCATAAACCTTGTTCTTAACAACACCCCAAAAAAAGAAATCCATTGGTGTCAGGTCAGGTGAACGTGGTGGTCAATCGATGCTGCCCCTTCTTCCGAACCAACGCTGTGGAAATTACAATTAGCAAGGAAATAGCTGTTTATGTAGGTTAGATCTATACTCTGAGGAGTATTTTATATTGCTTGTAATTAGCAAGTAACTTTAACCATATAAAAAATAGTTTAATAACTGTAAACCTACTTTTGGGCCACCCTGTATGTTAAAATTTAGATCGAAAAGTTCTCCAGTTTGTGAAAGTCTAATATGGTTCTTGTTCTTGGTGTGGCATTCAACCGGGTCAGGTTGAGCTGGCTTCCACCTTTAATTATACAGCATCTCTGACCATAGCAGCCCAGCGCATGGTGGTCCTGCGAAATCTCTGCTGAGATAGCAAGCCAGTCCCTATTACATCAACAAAGTCCAACAGCTGTTGCATAGTAGTCGTCATGTTAATGGCAAAGTTTAGGGGTCAGAGAATGACACCGGGCGGAAGTTATGCAAATCATGTGATTTCCAGTTGGGACCCCTCTTAATCTCTTAGTTGGCGAGACTTGAACGAGGAAAGACGTAGTTTTGCGTACTACTCTAAAAGTGGGGACAGCATGCGTCGGGCGCCTGATGTAGTCATCTCTCTCTCTCATACACAAAAATACTTTTGAATAAACCTTTTTATAAAGTAACCAACAAGCATCAATGTAGTTTTGTATCAATAGACGAAAAACCAGCCTGGGCTCACAACAATGATGGTAGTGACGAGATGATCAGCCCGCGTACGTAATGGACTTTATACATCTATCAGTACGGGTGTAGTGTTTGGTGACGATTGGTCAAGAGATGTGGATGCTAGGCTATACATTAACAAATGAACAAACAATCTTGACCGAAAACATAACCTCTGCTTTGGCAGTGGTAATTACGATCGTTTAGTTGTTGATTTATATTTACACGCTTATGAGACCTATATCTACAAGTTGTCAATCACTCAGCCGGCGAGACCTGAACAAGGAAAGACATGTTTTCGAGTGGTGCCCCAAAAGTGGGGACAGCACGCATTCGGCAACTAATGTAGTGACATCTCTCTCTCTCTCTCTCTCTCTCTCTATCTCATCTCTCTCTCATATCTCTCTTTCTCTTATCTCTCTCTCCTCCCTCTCTCTCACTCTCTCTCATATCTCTCTTTCTCTCTCTCTCTTTCTCTCTCATCTCATCTCTCATCTCTCTCTATCTCTCTCTCACACACACCCGCATGCAAAGTTTCTGTTCTGTCCTTTTGAATAAACCTTTTTAAACTAACCAACAATCATAGGCGTGGTTTTGTATCGTTAGATGAATAAGCAACCGGGGCTCACAACTATGGTGGATGATTAACCTGTGTGCGTTTTACCAACAACTTGGGTTCGGAGCGATGATGGTGGCGACGACGACGAGATGATCAACTTGCACGCATAAAGGATTTTATACGCCCATCTGTAATGATGTATATAACACAACTTGCAGACTGGAGAGTTTGCTGAGGTTCTCCTTGATGACAGTTGCCCAGTTTTTTAGCCGCTCACCATTAGGTTTGCGCCAATTGGGAAATGAAGGCGAGAAGAGAGTGTCTTGCAACAATTCTCCAGCTTGATGACGAGCAGAATGACCAAATCACCAAAGACGTTGCTGCAACAGCGCAGCAGAACGTGGTCGCAGAGTCAGTCATCGAAGCAAACTCGTTACTGACATTCGACCGATGGAGAGAGTGATTGTCAAGTAAGTATAATGAAACCAATTGACTTACAAACTCAGACCAACATCGCAAAAATAAAAAATACTGATCATTAATAGTCTAGACGACCATATGTTTTTAGTGGATTTTCATTTTCAGCCAATTAAAACGAATAGACATCTTTTCTGTAACCTGTCAGAAATTCGATATAAGTTCGTTTCTGATATTTGAAAGTTTCATGAATTTAAAAATAGCATGGAGCAAAGAAAGAGTTGCTACAGAGAAAAAGTTGCTGAAAAATATTCCCCGAATCCTCTAAAATAGCTTTCACAATTTTTTGCTATGATTAAAAGCTTAAATTATTGCCAGAGAAGGTTAGGGTTAGGGTTAGGGTTAGGGTTAGGGTAAGTTCGAAAAGGCCAATCGATTTTGAGCCGTTTTTCAAAAAAAAATTATTGGACTTGCAAAAATGATTGCATGACGGAAAAAAACGCAAAAGACGAGGCAATCAAGCATAATTATCACATCAGATAAACTTTGACCTTTGATTTTTTTTTTAGACATACAAAAAAGGTCATTCTGTGAGTCTGAAAATCTTCAAGAATTCTCTGCTCATAATTGCTACTTTATTTTTTTATAATAATTTCAGATATATTGAAAAGAACCTGAAGAGTTTTTGTATAAAAGAAAAAAAAATGTTAAAAGAAACTTTATAAAGTATGTGGGGGTGATGTTCAGTATAGTTTAGCTGGATGCTGAATGACAGCTGGATGGCAGCTTCTCATGCAAGATATTATTGTCATTAGAGATACACGTAGAATGCGCACGGGGCAGAGATACACGTAGAATGCGCACGGGGCAGAGATACACGTAGAATGTGCACCGGATATATATATATATATATATATATATAGAAAGCACACTTTGTCATGGTTGCTCTATCTGACATAAAAAAAGCAAACCAGTGTTAATAAGAAAAATTCTACGTTATATTTTAGGACAAATGTTTTTTTTTCGCAAATAATTTATTTTCACGAATTTGTTTAATGGTAATATACAAGATATCCACTTGGTCATGGCCGCCCCTATTTGACATCAGAAATTGCGAACAGTGTTAATCAAAAGAATTTATTTAATGGTAATATTAAATATATCCACTTCCTCATAGCCACCCTATACGACCGTAATAAGGATATTTTGCTAGGTCTATAAAGGACAGTTGTCTATGTGTGTGTGTGTGTGATTATGTTTGTTTGTATGTCTGAAAAAAGCTGACGAGATACTCGACAGAAATATCGAAAAATTTGAAAAAAACATTGATTCCTTTGTGCCAAACTGACACGGAACTTCTTGGGGTACTAAATTTCTTTGTTTTCCAGTCATCTGTACATTGTGCGCATGTACGGTTTGCCAAAAAAAAACAACAACGTTAAAGTGACCTATTTTCCTATAGATGTTGTTCTCTGCGTCGGTAGCATAACGGCTACAGATAAAGAACCCCGACCAGGAGGGTGAGCATTAGAATCCAACTCACCCTTAAGAATTTTCTTTTAACAATAACTTACATATACATCGAAGGAGGGGGATGAGGGCGAAAACAGAGGTGGTACTTTTAATAAAAATATATCATAGTTTTGCCCCGGGCAACGGGAAAAGGAGGGGTAGGGGAGCGAGACGACCCTGGAAGAGACAGCTTTTGCTCCAGACAACGGGGAAAGAACCGGAGATGAGGCGGGCAACCGGGGAAGAGACAGCTTTTGTCCAAGACAACAGGAAGAAGGGGATATTGGGGAGAGGGAACAGTGAAATGGAGCAGCCAGGGAAGAGAGAGCAGCTGGCTATGCCGGGTAGCCCTGCCAGTATATATATATAATATATCATATATATAATATATTATACATATCATATTATCTATATATTAATATGATAGTGTGTGTGTTCGTGTGTCACGCTTACATCAACAGCTCTGCACATGCGTGCCGCACCTAGATTTGGAAAAGTATTCAAGTCACCTAATTTTCGTAATATTTTCAAGTATTTCCTTTTGGCGCAACGGTTAGCGATGTAGGATTTTGACGTCGGGCCGACTGGTTTATAGTTCGATCCCAACCAACCGTTAAGATTTTTTTTTCTACATCGAAGGGAGGAAGGGAGGTAGGTGGGACGACCGGGAAGACATATATTAATACGATTGCGTGTGTGTTATTTTGTGTGTTACGCTTACATCAAAAGCAACGACCTTCGGAATCTTTGTATGCTATTCATGAATTGGAGCCAAATTTAATTTAATCTAAAGCATTTACAAAGTAAGGTTTAGTCGTCGAAATATTACCTTCACTAGAAATATTATATATAAAGAAGTTTTGTAAATTGTTTCATGTATCGTTCATTTTTTAAATAAATATACAAATCAAATCTTATCATATTTTACTCAAACATGTATAGGTTAGGAACAAGATAAATAGTATTGAAAACATCATTTCGTGTAATTTACACGAATTCCGCTAGTATATATATAATATATATATAATAAATAAGTTTTTCCACTTTTCATGGATTTGAATTAAAATGTACAAAGACGTTAAAGATATTAATACGCTTCTGATAATCAAAGAAGTTTTTTCTTTTTCTTATATACATACACACATTTATATTGTTATACATTTATATATACAAACATATAGTGTTATACATTTATATATACAAACATATAGTGTTATACATTTATATATACAAACATATAGTGTTATACATTTATATATACAAACATATAGTGTTATACATTTATATATACAAACATATAGTGTTATACATTCATACACACACATAGAGTGTTATACATTTATATATACAAACATATTGTTATACATTTATATACACACATATACATAATTGTACATTTATATCTACACATATACGTTCTTAGATATGTATGCAGACACTTATATATTTATACACATCCGTGCATATAGGTATATACTCATGAGCAAACTTCACTAAAACATCTATATTTAGATTTCTCTAAGATTAAAGAAGCAAAAATGTCTCTAAGAAAATCATAAAAGAATCCTGTAATCTGTAAAAATTTAATCGCAACCAAAACCGACACTGATTTGATTCCGAGGAAGCAGTGGACTAAAATAAACTGTCTGCCTGTTCCAGGAAGAGGCGTGTCTGATAACCCTCACCCTCTCGATCTGCATCACCCCCCCCCCACCCCGGATCAATCCAACTGGGCTGCCATGACCACTTGGTGAAGTGATGAACGAATCAATATCATCACATCAAGAAAAATCGATAACCACAAATCAATATTAATGGATAAACTTTATAAGGAACTCCAAAGATCTGATTATTGACGATAGTTGATTTTTCCATGCTTACATTTTCTTTTTAATTTTTACTAATGGGTCACCACTTATCAGGGCCCGGGGGGGGCACTCTAGGATAAGGGTTAAAGAGATCATCTGTTGGACAACAAGAGGACCGGAAAAAATGTGTGGGATGGGCAGAAGATTACTTAAAAGGATTTGATTATCCAAGAGGACGGCTCAACAAGTATTTGGTTACATTAGACTTGAAGACGACCATGCTGTAGTCGGCTGGGAAGCAGACTCGTGGTATCTTGTTCCACAGATGAGCTGTTCTAAAAAAGAAACTTGGCTCATGGAAGTTTCATTTGGTTTTTAGTAGAGAGAGAGGGAGAGAGAGGGGGGGGGAAAGTTCTTTGCTGTGGTTGCAGCTAGGTGAGTTCTTGCTGTGAATGTTTTATAAAGAGGGAAAGCAAGGATTGAAACTCATCTAAGATATGTACATTGTGCAGTAACATAGTGTTCTAAGTATTATAAAGTTTGTTTTCAGCCAAATGGAAAGGTTTAATTTTGAATAGCCTCTTTTTATTTACATCAAATTTTAAAACTTCCCCATGTGAGGAAAACTACCAGCATCGGACGTCAATCACTAGGATCCCGATTTCAAATCTCACTTGGTCTAGCTGCACTGATGAGTCGTTAAACACGAAAAGAACACGTGTCTATGGATAACTAATAATATATATATATATATATTATGTGTGTGTGTGTAATTGTTTGCTGAAAGTCTTTTCTGTTCGGTGCACCCGTGATCTTTGTTTATTTTAATGTTTTCATGAATACAAAACATGTTAAAATATGTTCAACTTGAATCAGAAAAAAATTACTGTTTACTAAAAAAAATAAAAATATAACTTTTCGTATACTTTATCTATTCATATAAAAGTGTAATGTGATATATATATATATATATATATATATATATACTAGCAAAAACTACCTGCCCTCCAGGTGGCAATTACTGACGCTGTAGTCTTCTTTACAGAAACTAAAGAAGTAATTTCCATTTGACATTTTGGTAATTTAGAGGAAATTTTAAAAAAATGATGATTGTCGTAGTGTTATTTGATATATTCCAATATAGGGGAAATATAGTGTGCATGAAAATTGTCAAATTTTGTTTTTTTAGGAAAAAAACAACAAAAAGGTGAATTAATATGGTCTTTAAGATATTCAACGTAGATAAATTTTATTTTGTTTCAGCATAAAAATTAAAATGAATTCCCCATTAAAACTGGTGAAATAATGAAATGAATAAACATAAGGGTGGAACGTCCACTGGTCAAATATTCCACTTTTATATTACTGAGTAATTCGAAATCGGTACTTTGTACTTTTCACCTTTATTATAAAAGAATGAAAAATATGTAAACAATATTAAATGCAATATTAAAGAAAAATACTCTTTTTGTAATTTAGAAAGATTAGTGGAGGTCTATTTCTTTTTTATGACAAATCATCATCATCATCATCATCATCATCATCATCATCATCATCATCATCATCACTACCAACATGTTAACGCCTTGGCCTTTTGGTTAGGAGCAAAATGTAGTATCTGTACTGAATCTGCACTTAGTTTTTATGTTCTTTGTCAGTGAAGGAGAAATCTTTCTAGACCGAGGCAATTGAAATTTTTGTACCAATTCAGAGTGCCCATATTGGGGGAGCTCGATCTCCCGACGTTAAATATTGACATTGTGCCTAACTCTGCTCTCGTGGGAGGAAGTAAATAGCAACAACAACAACAAATTAAAAAAATAATAAACGCATGTATTTGATTATCCTCAGATTAGAAATTATTAATTCATTAGAAACTTTAAAATAAATAAATATGCAAATGAGAGGCTGAGAGGATGATATCATGACGAACGAACTACATACACTGACCCCCCCCCCCATAAAGGAGGGGTTAATGCCTGGGAGGATGATATCAGGACAACAGAATAGATAGTACACTAACTCCCCCCACACACAAAACTGGTAATCCTGAGGAAATGAAATGGTATCGTGAGGAACGAATGTATACTGTACGCCCCCCCCACACACACACACCGAAGAGGAGGTAATGCCCGGGAGGAATGTATCATGACGAATGAAAATATACTACAGAGAATTAAATAAGCATAAACCGTTTTAATGTAAATATAGTTAGAATAGGTAGAAAAAACTTTTACATTGATTTATTTATTTAGATAAAATTCTAGAAAATGTCTAAAATTTAAGGGAATTTGGGGAATATTTATTAATTGATGTCTCATACCTATTGTCAAAATTTCACAAACATCGGAGGTATCTGAATTTTCACGAACTACTCCCTCCTAAATTTCCCACTGCGTACTGAAGTCCGGGATATAAAAAACCTTCACACTTGTGGAGAAACCGAACACACACATCTTCAAAGCGATGGCTGAATCTTTAGAAAATGACCTCCAGTCTGTAGTGGAATCGGAACATAAATGGATGGTAAGATTTGATGCTATTAAGAAAAATTCCCTTTCCTTTAACAATTATTAGAAACTTTTTCAACCACCGATTGCCATAGCTAATAGCACCCTACCTGCGAGTCCATCATTCAAACTATCTGGCCTAACATTCACAGGTAACATGAATTGGAACAAATGCATAGAAGACATTGCCAAGGCTGCTGCAAAGAAGGTGGGAAAAATCTCATACCTGCCAGTATCTTATATCTCTACAAATCCACCGCTTGCCCATTCATGGAGTATTGTACTTAATTTTAAAACAAATTAATTATGTACATTTAAAAGACGCGTGATGTTTGGGAAAGTTTTGGAATGGGTATATATATAGGAGCTGATAAGTAGATATAAAAAGAGAGCGATCTAAACTAATAATATAGTTTCGGCTTCAGACAGACAGATACATAATCTCTATTATAATTTATACATATATATATATATATATGTATGAGGGAGAGAGAGAGAGAGAGAGAGAGAGAGAGAGAGAGAGAGAGAGAGAGAGAGAGAGAGAGAGAGAATGAATAGTGATAAATCAATAAATACATCAAAAGATTTATAACATTATTTATTACAGTTCCAAAAATTCAGTCAACAATGGTCTGGCGTACGATCGTTTCAGAGACGATTAGGAATCATATCTAAACTTATATATATATATATATATATATATATATATATATATATATATATATGATTCACAAAATCTCTAGTCTCAAAATGGGAACCTTTCAGTGGTGTCTTCAATTTTCTAAACAAGTCGCAAGGAGCCATGTCTGGAGAGTAGGGAGGTTGGCGAATGACTAGAATTCCATGTTTGGCCAAGAAATGTTGGATCAATTGGGATGAAAGTGCGGGTGTATTTTCATGATGCAGTTGCCAGTTTTTCACCATTCATATGTTTGGTCTTTTGCGCCAAACTGTGACCGACAGGCAGCGACTAACGTGCAGGAAGTTGGTGATAAAATTGACACATGCGCATGAAGGTGTCTTCCTTCACCGTGTAGAGTGGTGCCGCCCTATCATCTTTATTTCGCACGGAACAAAAAATAACAGTTGGATACTTTTTAGACAGACCTCGTATATATATATATATATATATAAATAAAATTAACATACTTCTATATAGATGTATGTGTACGTGGGTTTGTGCTTTGAATTTAATTTTCTATATATGCTTTGAAATATCAAATTATTCATATTTTCTTTTAAATAACTAAAAATCAAGCAAACCAGACAATGAAAAAAACGTTGTTTTTAATGCATACGCAATTTACATTTGTTTTCAAATAAAACATTGAATTTAAAACGAATTTTTGTCTCTTCAAATTCCTGCTTTATTTTTTTTCTTATCCTTTGACAAAACTCAAAATGGTTCCACATAACAAAATAAATAGGGAAATGTATCCTCTAAGAATCCATTATAGACTTTTATTATAAATTGTTTTTTCCAAAAAAGAAAAATATTTAAAAAATATTATTTAAAAAAAAAAAAAAAGACTTTAAGATGCGTCCATTCAATCTGTTTTTAACAATGAAAATGATATCTTAATCGTAAGCATGACAGACCAACGAACATTTTATTTTAAGCATAAACATGACACACTCAAAAACTCTATTTTTATCATAAGCATGACAGACCAATAGGAATTCTATTTTAATCGTACACATGGCAGACCAACGAACATTTTATTTCAAACTTAAGCATGGCAGACCAGTGAAAAGGCTATTTCAAATGTAAGCATGACAGACCAATGAAAATGTTATTTTTTCTACATAAGCATGGTAGACCAAGAAAATTGTATTTTGATCTTAAGCGTAACAGACGGACCAACAAATAAAGCTCCTATAGAGATGCTCGTACGCATCTAATATATAAAGCAAAGCCAGTCTTTTTCTCGATGTTTGTTCTCGATAACTATAAAAATTTATATTTAATTCTGGTTTGTCAGTTCAGTTGGTGGATTGTTGCAGCATGTTCTTAATAAAAAAAATAAAATGTAATTCAAGTTAATTCCTCCCAGATAATACTTTGGCTGGGTCGCAATTATTTTCAATATGGACACTATTTAAAAAAAAAAAAAAAGGATGTAACTCTGTATTCGGCAACCCAGAGTAATTATACTTTGTTTGGAACAAAAAAATAATACTTTGCCAAAAAAAAAACAAAAAAAAAAACGGCAGTTTTAAAAGCAAAACAAAAAACAAATTGCAAGTAAAAACACTACCAGGCGATGCAGGTATGGCTAATTTAAAATAAGATACATCCAATCAATCTGCACATACAGCCATGAAAATGATATATATACTCAGTAGAATACAACATTTATGACATAATAAACATTATGTAACCATGCTTCAAAAATATCGATGTGTACATATGTTTCAGAAATTTTTAATAATGATAATCGCCTCTTCAGCACAAAAGAAATCACTCATTTCGTTACAGGCCCAGGTAACAATGGAATTGTTAAATGATTTCCAAAATATAAAACAAAAATACTAATCAACATCAAATCTTAGAGATTTGGAATGCTTCATTGTTTTATATTTCTAGAATTGAAGTGAGGTATTTTTATATTATAATATATATATATATATATATATATATATATATGTGTGTGTGTGTGTGTGTGTGTGTGTGTGTGTGTGTGTGTATGTATATAACGAAATTGACAATGTTGTCAATTTCATTATTCAAAAAGTGCCAATCTGCGCGAAACATCGACCAGACTCTACTTATCCTAACATCTTTTACAACTTGACGTGCTTTTCAGCCTCTACTGTGATTCGACCCCTTGGGGTTAATACTCTCAAAATGAGGACGAAGAAGAAAAGAAAAAAAACTATAAGACAGTCTCGCCTGATAAAGTTGTTTTACAACGAAAGCTTGCAAAAAAAAAAAAAATTAAATAAATGATTTTTTCATTTAAATTGCACCATGTGTTGATTTTTAAAATTATTTAACTGCTGCTGATAGAAAAATGCCTTCCATCTGTAATTAACATTTGCTACAGAAAAGAAAGATGGCTTCCCTGCAAAAAAAAATAATCCAAGCGTAAATATTTTTATTTGCAAGAAAATTAAATCGAATTACAATTTTTTCTTCTTAACAACATGGACCAACGCTAAAGAAAAAGACATGGCGATTCAGAATGAAATATTGCTATTTTAGGATGGAACCTATTTAAGTCTAAAGTCTAAAATCTGTCTGACTTAATTTTATATATTACTAGAAGAATACCAGTTACAGGACGGGTAAAATTAATTCATCGAATAGAATAGTTTTGCACCACTTTTATGTCCCCTTGTGTAGATCAAAATCAAAATATGATACTAAACTTTATATTTAGAATCCTTATTCCAATTTTGATCAAAATCCATTACATTATTTTGATTCGAGAAAATGTCTAAAATTTAAGCTTACGGTTAAGTGGTCTTAAGAAATTGAAATTCAAGGAATCTAGCTTGCTGGTGTCTAATGGCTATGACTCAAATTTAATGCAAATCTGAAATATTTGAATTTTCAAGTAGGTGGTTGTGACCATATTATCCTCCTTAAAGACCTTTTCAAATAATCCAAAGAAAATGAAATTATCGGGAATGTTTATTAATTAATGTCTAACACCTATTGTTAAAATTTAACAAAAATCGGAGTTATCTGAATTTTCATGAAGGGCTTCACACACTTTTTTACCCCCTTTACATAAAATTACATTAAACTAAACATAGCTTACATTCGACTACTTACGCGTAGCAGCTGTGTTCCAAAATTCATAATGATCGATTAATTAGTTTATGAGTGAATCCTGTACAAAGAATTATATATACATATACAATTCTCTTCCCTCCTCACAGAAGAGATGTTGCTAGTCTTTCTCTGCTCTATCGTTATTTTCACGGTAGGTGCTCGACTGAGCTCCAATTTATGGTTCCTATTCCCTGTAAAACATTTACAACAAAAACTCGTCTAGCTACAACCACTGTCAATAATTTCTCTTTCTCTCTCTGTGTACTTAAAACTAAACGGAGCTTCCATAAACAATGTTTCTTCCTGGAACACAATACTGCGGGGTTGCTTCCCAGCTGACTACAACATAGTCGTTTTCAAGTCCAATGTAAACAAATTTTTGTTGAGCCGCCCTCTTAAATAATCAAATTCTGCCAAGTTTCAACCGTCGTTACTAATCATCACGGTGTTGTCTCACTGTTCACCTGACAAACTTACTAACCCTTATTCTCGAGTGGTCTTTGGGCCTTGATAAGTGGTGACTCATTAGTAAAAAAACATACCTAACATTATATATCTATAATAATGGAGATTATGTATCTGCCCGTCTGTCTAAAGCCGAAACTGTAGTATTAGTTTTGATCGTTTTCTTTTTATATCTACTTGAAGCCGAAACTATATTATAAGTTTTGATCGCTCTCTTTTTATATCTACTTATCAGCTCCTATATATCCCATTCTAAAACTTCCCAAACATCCTGCGTCTTTCAAATTTACATAATTAATTTTTTTTAAAGCTTCTAATAAATTAATATTTGCAAATATAAACTCATGATTGTTTTTTTTTTTCAGATTTCCAGATGTATTTAAAATATTTTCCTCGATTATAATCTTCATAAAAATTATAAATCGAATTAATTAAATACGTTTTTCTTTTAAATCTATATAATTGAGTTATATAATTAAATTAGATTGTAATGGAATATGATGGAACAGCCGGCGGCCATCCCAACATTTAGTTACCCCCCCCCCCCTCTGATTATTCGAACGCACAGAAAGTTCGATTTCAAGAAAGAGAGAGAGAGAGAGAAAGAGAGAGAGAGAGAGAGCAATTAAATAAAACAACTAGCAAAAATATGCGACCGGAGGAAGCATATATTTGCTAGTATATATAATTACATAAACAATATTACAGTCTTACATCAATCAACCAAAGTCAGTTTTTGAAGAGATGTTGTAGCATCGAAACGTTGGTTGATTGACGTAAGACTGTAATATTGTTTATGTAATTATATAAATGCTCTACTTGGTATTGAGCACTTCTGAAAATATTAGTTTATGTTCATTTTATTAACATATTTTATTATTATTAGAAGAAGAATACCCGGGTAAAATTAATTTACTCGCCCTCTGATTATTCGAACGCACAGAAAGTTCTATTTCAAGAGACAGAAAGAGAGAGAGAGAGAGAGAGAGAGAGAGAGAGAGAGAGAGAGCAATTAAATAAAACAACTAGCAAAAATATGCGACCGTAGTTGAGATAATTAAGCAGCACATAAAATTGTTACTTACTCCTTCAAACAAGAAATTACAAAGACGAAAATTACACAAAGACTATTTTCTTCGTTTTAGGTATGTTTTATTATTACTGACTTCCATTTCTTTTAGAGTATTTCCAGCAGTGTTTTCATTCGTGAGTTATCACAGTCTTGTCTTGTGCTTTTTTTTTTTTTATTCTGTAAACATTGACATAAACTTCAAACTGATTACCAAAGAAGTATTTACAGAAGTGACGTTTATTTCTTCTTATAGATATCGCCAGAAGACAAATACTGACTTCCAACTGGGTTTACAAAGGCACATAACAGTCAGACAGACGGCTGTCAGGATAAGTACTTAGGCACCGCAGATTCCGTCTCTTTTTTTTATATAACTTCAAGCTGAGATAGCTTTTTTTTGTCTTTTAGAAAGAATAAAATCGATTAAATAAGTAAGCCATTGTCATCATGATCAACAACGCAACAACTAAACATAAAAGTATCCCACTACGCTGATTTGTATACTAAAACTCTTGTGTGTTGGTTTTTACATACAAAAAACTGTACCAAAATCGAACATGACATCCTAAATAGAAGTATTTATGTAAAGAATATTTAACTGACATTTATTAATGAAACATTTCAATTCACTTTTAAATTGTAAGCTTTAAACAAAGCTTTCCCATCCACCCACACACACCATCGCTCAAGCAAAAAAAAAAAAAAAATCAGCCATTTGAATCTTTTGTTAATAATTTAAATAAAAGAACAAATTACTTCGTCACCTCTAAAAATTTGAAGGGAATTTGAAAGCATTTAAATTCAACTGTTTCTAATGCAACAACTAGACATAAAAGTATGCCACTACATAATACAGATCTGCATACACCCCCCATACACAAACATTCCAACTTACTTTTTCCCCTTCAATCTTGAACCGCAGCCATCTGGTCAAACACCTCCCTCCCCCCCTCTTCCTCACCTCCCTCTCTGCCATCCACTTTACCCCTGCTCATCCCCCACCTCTTTCTCTTACCACCAGCCACAGTAGTCCTGGCTCACCCCATCCTTCCATTTTTTTTTCCCCACTCATTCTTTTCTACATTCATTTCTATTTCTCCAACAAATACGGACGTCCACCCAGCAGTTGGCCACTATTTCATTCTATTTTTCCCAATATGTCTACCCTACATGTATCTGCACTTGCATGACATTTTTTCTCTATTTTATCATCCTGATGAAGTCTTATAAATAAAGACGAAACGTTGATGTACACATAAAAAACATCCATTTTTTGGTTTTCCTTTTTCATTTTCCCAATACAGATCTGTATACTAAGAATCGGTATTTCTGCAGTTTACAGACTGTGCTATTTTTTAAATAGGATTTTCACGGTATCTTTTGTTTATTAAATTGTAAGGTGAAAGTACAGAATAGTTAACAAATCCTCCACTTCCTCATGTTAAGAATGGGTTTCTAAATAATAACGTTGTTATTTCAGCATGGTCCGTAAACTGCAGAAGTATCTAAAAATCTTGTACGTTTGTTTTTACATACATGTTCCACACTTATTAAAAAAAAATGTTCCAAAATCGAACATGGCAACATAAATACAATTATTTATGTAAAGAATATTTGAGTGACATTTATTTTTTACAGTTAAACGACGAAGTTTCAAGTGAATCTGTATATTCATAAAGTTGTATTTCTTGCACTAACAGTGAGATTAAAACGCTCTATTTATATGCATATAACATAAGCATCCTATATTTCTGATATACTGGTTAGGTATATGCGATTTACGTCGTAAGATCAACTAATTTGCATATTTATTTGCAAAAGAACATTTCATTAATCAACTATTCTTTTTTTATCCCTTGTAAATTCAGTGATTGTTTTGATATTTATATATAGCATGTGCTTCTGTTTACGAATACTTTTATTTTGTGGATAAGCTTCGTAACTTTTGCTTCCCTTATTTTGTCCTTTAGTCCTCACATTCCATGAGCAATGTTTCTGACAAAGGGGGAAGAACTACTGTTTTCTGGGTGAGAATCTATCTATCTAACACTTATCGTTGGCTAGTTTTTGACTTTGAAGTAGTATTTTTTTCCTTTACCTCCTTACATCAAGTGGCTTCATGCCTTGTCTGGAGCGATTTCCATTAAGAAAAAAAAATGCTTAGAATATTTGCTGAAAAGTTATTTTCCGCAACTTTGTTACTGCCGGACTGATTTGATTAATGAAAAGTTGGGATCCATTTCTAAATTGTGAGTTTTAAACCAAGCCCCTACACCAACACCCACCCACAATCGTTCAGGCAAAACAAAAATCATTAAAAAAGATTTAGCCATTTGTTAATAATTTAAATAAAAGAATGAACTGCTTCGGCACCTTTAGAAATTTGAAAACATTTGAACTGTCGGATGATCAACAACGCAATAACTATGCATAAAATCAAATCAAATTTATTGGCAAAAAATAGCAAAGCGCAACAAGCCATGTAAAAGGACAGTTAGAAGATGTGTACATCTGTATACCGTCTGAATGTTTTGTCCAAGGCGAATTCAAACCTGGATATGATAGCCATCGTCACTACCCCTGGTAGGCTGTTCCAGGAAGCAGAATCACGGACAGAAGATTGCTGCCTGTCTTCTAATGATATGAAAGCGACGATGGTACATCTTTTGCTGGGTCCGGTGGAGACCATGACTTGGCTCTGGGCTGAAAAACTTCTCGAAAAGTATATTTAAATTCTGGTTGATGCTTTACACCTGAGAACAGACTGAGAACACGGCCCCTGGAAGCCTGTTCCACGGTGCATCAACCCTGAACTGAAAAAGACGCATTTCAACGATTTAGCCGAAATCACTTCAGATACAGCTTCCTGTGATGTAATCCTGATCTCTATACTAAAATTCTAGTTCCTTTGTTCGTACATACATTGCCATCGTCCGTACTCATTTGATGAAATCAGCTAATGGCTAAAAATAAAACCGAAAAAATTAACTGCTTATTATATGGTGTTGCTATTTAGATTTTACCCCTTTTAAAATGAATTGTTCCAAAATCGAACACGGCATTATAAATAAAAACATTTATTTAAAGAATATTAAGCTGACAAGTGTTTTTACAGTCAGAAGACGAGTTGGTAGTTAATATAATATATAAAGTTAGACCGAAATAGCATTAAAATTGACAAATCATTCTTTGATTCTGACTAGCCAACTTTTATTTGTTATTATCGTACTATGTTCTTTTCTATAAAATAACGTATTTTGCTTCAATTTGTTTACTCTGAAGAAGGCAGACATTCTTTTGTAATCACCTAAAAATAAAAATCAGCATCAATAAAAGAAAACTGTTGCCATTGCTCAATCTACTTCATCGTAATTCAATGGTTCACTATCATTTCATTATTATAGACTTTTCATTTTTTGCTTTCATTAACTTTTTTAATTCAGTGATTCAGATAAAATTCAATTATTCATTTGCTTCAAATTACTGCACACATCTGACAGATGTTCCGTTAGTTTCACTTATGTCATTGACACTATCATCTAAAATTCTCACATTTCATAGTATTTGGACCGTTCAAAAATGTTAATTTTAATCAAGAAAGCAGAAGTCGAATTTCCAATGCTATCCCTACAGTATTTAATATATTCTACCTCCGGGAATATCCAAAATGTCATAAAATATGTAAATATAAGAATGCAAACCCTCCGTCAAAAATAACATTTTTACAAGTACTTCAATGGGATGTGCTCCGATCAATGTCCTCAGATACCAGTAAGCTTTCTATTCTAATAGTTTCTTCTCTTGAATTGCTAGCCTTTGGAATTCTCTCCCTGTTCCCTGCTTCCCTGACTGTACTAACATGCAGAAATTTAAATGTAATGTGAACAAACATCTCGTTGCTCAACGCCCTACTTATGATGTTCCTGTAGGTATGCTCCCTAATTCACAGTAGCCTATTAGGGCAATGTACCTTGTTTGGGGTGAATAAAAATGAAAAAAAAACCCCCAAAAATGAAGAAAAAAAACACACACACACAAATAAATACACATTGGTCTTTATTATAGATGATTTAAATATTTTAACAATAACATTTGCTTCCCTTGAAATAAAATTTATAATCATAAGACCAATCAGACATTTGAGACATTAGACAAAATATGATAAGATTTAAATGTATTTACTACTGTGAGACAATAGGTTTACTTGTCAAGTTAAAAACTTGGATGGATGTTATGAAAAGTAAAGGCCTGAGAGTGAATGTCACCAAGTCAAAAGTGTTGATTAGTGGTTGTAGTGTTGGAAACCCTTCGGAAAGAGGAAAATTCCCATGCTCAGTTTGTGGCAAGGGAGTCGGATACAACTTAATTTTCTGTGGTACTTGTAAGGATTGGGTACACAAGAGGTGCAGTGGAATTACTGGTAGATTGAGAAAGGACAACCAGTTTGTGTACAAGAAATATAAGACAACAGGTACGAATGCGAACTCAGATATGGAAAGAAAATGTGTGGATTGCAAAGTTATTGAGGTTTTTCAGAAATTTTGTTATCTTGACGATACCATTGAGGTACAGGATGGAGCAGGTGCTAGTGTGATAGCTAGAATTAGGAGTGAAAGGAGTATTTCAGAGAACTTTTGCCATTACTAACCAGCAGAGAGTTACTGCTGTCAACCAAGGGAAGAGTCTATCAGACATGTGTATGCAGTGTGATGATGTATGGAAGTGAAACCTGGCCAGTGAGGGTTGAAGACATGCGTTGCATGGAGAGAAATGCTATTAGAATGTATGATGGATGTAGAACGCAGCTCTTAAAGAGAGGTTCAGATCTGATGAGCCCAGAGAAAGATTACATCTAGATAGTATAGGAAGATGTGTGCAGAACAGGAGGCCGATGGTATGGCCACGTTGAAAGAATGAATGAGAGTTTTGGAGTAAGTAGATGTAGAAAAGTTGAGGTAGCAGGGTCAGTTAGTGAAGGAAGTAACAGGAAAAATGGGAGGAAGTGATAAGGATGGATTTGAGAGAAAGAGATAAAGACCTGGTCAGAGATAGGTTAGTTTTGAAGTCAATTTCTAAAAGCAACCCAACACATGTCAGAATGTAAAACAAATATTAAACAGATGATGATGGATGCAAGATTATTTTTTTTGTTTTTTTGGTAAAAAATTTGATGCTTCAAGTTTTTAATATCTTCAAATATTTGACACTCCGGTCATAGGATATTTGGGAATAAATGCAACTGAAGTATGTCTCCATACTACCCCAATAATTCTGAAGAATATGGTTGTGTTCAGATCATGCCGGGGTCACCACTGAAGAATATGAATACTTGGTATTCTATTTCATCAAGATTAGCAACACGTGGGTAGAGAATTCAAATGAATTCTCAAAGTATGTGGAGTGCTGTGAAGAATTCTGTGCATTACTTGAAAACTATGACGTGTACGTCAGTAATAAAAGACGATAAAAATTTGTGGTTAACAAAAACGTGACATTAATAGTTTATGTACATAAAAATGAAGCATGTATACATAGATAAAATATATAATTAAACACATTATTCCCATACACAAAAACATGCACAAGTTATTGATAATAAGGTAAAGAATGTATGTGCTTAAAGAAAAAAAACTTATTTTCTCCATGATGTCTTCTCTGTTAGGTGACATGCGAGGGCGAATTATGGTATTAATTCTTGATCTGTACAAGAGTTGCTGCAAGATCTTGTGTATGCAACGAGATTTGGAGATCCCCTTAATTACCAAGGGACCCTAAATGCACTTTAAAAAGTTGCATAATGTGAGCCAAAATTAGTTTTTTTTCCAAAGGGAAATAACTCATGGAGTCTCTATACGCCAAAATTGAGGTTCATGATACATTAAATGCAAGTATTTTGAATTATAATCATGAAACTGAGTAGAAAATATATTAAGTACATAACTAAAAGACAAAAGTTCATCATAATATATAAGATTTGAATATTACATCACTAAGATGTCTACCATATACAACATAATCATGTTGACACACCAGTTCTCATTAGATCACCTAAGTTAAGCAACGTTGAACCTGGTCAGTACCAGATGGGTGACCATTTGGGAATACCAGGCTCTGTATGTGGGAGGACTGTGGCACCTTCCTTGCAAAAAAAAAAAAAAAAAAAAAAAAATGCAAAAACTAATGTCATCATCTCAACTGACCGGTATATACATGTGACTTATCAATTTAACATTCCCTAGACACTTCCTCTTTTGAAAGAAGCCACCTGAACCCACCCATGGTGAATGCCACACCAGGTACCAGAAGAGAATATTGGCTGACTCTGGCTCTAGCTCACTCGCTCATTCTTTCGCTCTCTTCCAAAAAATGAAAATTAGCATATCGACTTTAGAATGGCCACAATTTATCGATGCTTTGTTTTAGCTCCACAGCCTTGTCAGGCTATCCTGCGTATAGCCTTTCCTCGAAATAATCCCACAGGAAATCCACTTGAGGGAGGAAGAGAGGAGGTAGATCCGGTGATTTGGATCGTTAATGGATATCATCAAATCTTGAAAGCAAATTTTATTCTCAAAGAATTTTCATTGTCATTTGTGTTGCATGATTAATGGTTCAATTTTATTTCATCCACATCTGTCAGCCGAAGCCTTTGTAACTATATATATATATATATATATATATATATATATATAATGCGATAAAAAATTGTGTATGGGCGATAAAAATGGTTTTATGTTGGGTTTTTTTCATATTTTTAAATGAAGAACCATTTCAAGTTAAAATCTACTTTGTATCACACATGTAATCTGAAGAAAAAAAAACGTTTGAAATGTGTAAATATGCCAGAATAATCGAGATTTTAACAAAATGGAGTCTTACGGGACCAGAAATGTTGTTGTATTGCTCATGGATCCAGTTATTTTTTTGTATCGTTCAAGACGAGAAAAATTATTATAACGTCTTTTTGTCCCCCCCCCGATTACTACGTAATATTAAATTAATTTTAACTCCAAAACGTTCTTAATGTTATAATCTTTAATTTATATATATATATATATATATATATATATATATACATATATATAATGCGATAAAAAATTGTGTATGGGCGATAAAAATGGTTTTATGTTGGGTTTTTTTCATATTTTTAAATGAGGAACCATTTCAAGTTAAAATCTACTTTGTATCACACATGCAATCTGAAGAAAAAAACGTTTGAAATGTGTAAATATGCCAGAATAATCGAGATTTTAACAAAATGGAGTCTGACGGGACCAGAAATGTTGTTGTATTGCTCATGGATCCAGTTATTTTTTTGTATCGTTCAAAACGAGAAAAATTATTATAACATCTTTTTGTCCCCCCCCCCCGATTACTACGTAATACTAAATTAATTTTAATTCCAAAACGTTCTTAATGTTATAATCTTTAATTTATATATATATATATATATATATATATATATATATATATATATATATATATATATTATCGCCTATACACTAATTTTATTGGAATTTTTCAAAAAACTATTTAGAGCATCGATCACATCATTTACTGTTTTTTTATTATTATATCATCTTATAATAATTTATACCCAAAACAACTTCTTCTCTTCGGAATATTTAGTTAAAAAAATAAACATAAGAAGTGAGGTTCAGCGCATGGAGGAAAAATGAGGAACTAAGGATTCTGAAGAGAAGAATTTGTTTTTTAATGGTAAACTACCTCGATATTTTGTTCAATCTATACCAAAGACACAAAAAATGGTTATTGATGTCGTCTTGCTAAACACTCAGCATTATAAGGTGAGGATCAAGGGTAAGTGGAGCATCTTGGTGTAGTAGCCAATGCAAAGGGAGCCTTTGATTCACCCTTGTCTATGGTTAATCCATTTATTTTATTTTTTTCTGAAACAATAGTAACGTTTTTGTTACTTTACAAAACATACTTCCCTATGATTGTCGTGGTCATTCTAGTGGTTTCTTTACATACCTCTAACTTGACTTCTAATGGAAAATTCTATTTTCTTGCTTAAATTAACCTTACATGAAATTTTCCATTTTCAACGATTTTTACACACCCTAGTCCAATATTGATACAACACGACATACCTAGTCCCATTACTTTTCAGGATAACCTTGTTTAACCGTGAGAATAAATTTGAAACTTGGAAAAATAAATACTCCATAAATTCGTGAACGTAAAGGCTCCATTATGTGGATCTGCAGCAATTTAAATTAACTCCATTATTTGCTCTGGGATTTGGTTTTATTTTTTACCGAGACAAGTTAATCTCGATGATCTTCAACTTCCTCTTTCAACCCTCATAAAATGGCAAAAGTCTGGAAAACAGTTCCCGTTCACTTTGACACCAATCTCTCAAGAGGCAGAAACGTCCTTACTTCTCTGCCACCTACTTCCTCCCATGATGTCTTATCCTGAAAGGTAGTCCTAATTTTAAACTTCTAATGAAAGTAAATCTCGATGAGGTTCAACTTCCTCTTCCAACCCTCATAAAATTGCGGAAGTCTGGAAAACAGTTCCCGTTCACTTTGACACCAATCTCTCAAGAGGCAGAAACGTCCTTACTTCTCTGCCACCTACTTCCTCCCATGATGTCTTATCCTGAAAGGTAGTCCTAATTTTAAACTTCTAATGAAAGTAAATCTCGATGAGGTTCAACTTCCTCTTCCAACCCTCATAAAATTGCGGAAGTCTGGAAAACAGTTCCCGTTCACTTTGACACCAATCTCTCAAGAGGCAGAAACGTCCTTACTTCTCTGCCACCTACTTCCTCCCATGATGTCTTATCCTGAAAGGTAGTCCTAATTTTAAACTTCTAATGAAAGTAAATCTCGATGAGGTTCAACTTCCTCTTCCAACCCTCATAAAATTGCGGAAGTCTGGAAAACAGTTCCCGTTCACTTTGACACCAATCTCTCAAGAGGCAGAAACGTCCTTACTTCTCTGCCACCTACTTCCTCCCATGATGTCTTATCCTGAAAGGTAGTCCTAATTTTAAACTTCTAATGAAAGTAAATCTCGATGAGGTTCAACTTCCTCTTCCAACCCTCATAAAATTGCGGAAGTCTGGAAAACAGTTCCCGTTCACTTTGACACCAATCTCTCAAGAGGCAGAAACGTCCTTACTTCTCTGCCACCTACTTCCTCCCATGATGTCTTATCCTGAAAGGTAGTCCTAATTTTAAACTTCTAATGAAAGTAAATCTCGATGATCTTCAACTTCCTCTTTCAACCCTCATAAAATTGCGGAAGTCTGGAAAACAGTTCCCGTTCACTTTGACACCAATCTCTCAAGAGGCAGAAACGTCCTTACTTCTCTGCCACCTACTTCCTCCCATGATGTCTTATCCTGAAAGGTAGTCCTAATTTTAAACTTCTAATGAAAGTAAATCTCGATGAGGTTCAACTTCCTCTTCCAACCCTCATAAAATTGCGGAAGTCTGGAAAACAGTTCCCGTTCACTTTGACACCAATCTCTCAAGAGGCAGAAACGTCCTTACTTCTCTGCCACCTACTTCCTCCCATGATGTCTTATCCTGAAAGGTAGTCCTAATTTTAAACTTCTAATGAAAGTAAATCTCGATGAGGTTCAACTTCCTCTTCCAACCCTCATAAAATTGCGGAAGTCTGGAAAACAGTTCCCGTTCACTTTGACACCAATCTCTCAAGAGGCAGAAACGTCCTTACTTCTCTGCCACCTACTTCCTCCCATGATGTCTTATCCTGAAAGGTAGTCCTAATTTTAAACTTCTAATGAAAGTAAATCTCGATGAGGTTCAACTTCCTCTTCCAACCCTCATAAAATTGCGGAAGTCTGGAAAACAGTTCCCGTTCACTTTGACACCAATCTCTCAAGAGGCAGAAACGTCCTTACTTCTCTGCCACCTACTTCCTCCCATGATGTCTTATCCTGAAAGGTAGTCCTAATTTTAAACTTCTAATGAAAGTAAATCTCGATGAGGTTCAACTTCCTCTTCCAACCCTCATAAAATTGCGGAAGTCTGGAAAACAGTTCCCGTTCACTTTGACACCAATCTCTCAAGAGGCAGAAACGTCCTTACTTCTCTGCCACCTACTTCCTCCCATGATGTCTTATCCTGAAAGGTAGTCCTAATTCTAAACTTCTAATGAAAGTAAATCTCGATGAGGTTCAACTTCCTCTTCCAACCCTCATAAAATTGCGGAAGTCTGGAAAACAGTTCCCGTTCACTTTGACACCAATCTCTCAAGAGGCAGAAACGTCCTTACTTCTCTGCCACCTACTTCCTCCCATGATGTCTTATCCTGAAAGGTAGTCCTAATTTTAAACTTCTAATGAAAGTAAATCTCGATGAGGTTCAACTTCCTCTTCCAACCCTCATAAAATTGCGGAAGTCTGGAAAACAGTTCCCGTTCACTTTGACACCAATCTCTCAAGAGGCAGAAACGTTCTCACTTCTCTGCCACCTACTTCCTCCCATGATGTCTTATCCTGAAAGGTAGTCCTAATTCTAAACTTCTAATGAAAGTAAATCTCGATGAGGTTCAACTTCCTCTTCCAACCCTCATAAAATTGCGGAAGTCTGGAAAACAGTTCCCGTTCACTTTGACACCAATCTCTCAAGAGGCAGAAACGTTCTCACTTCTCTGCCACCTACTTCCTCCCATGACGTCTTATCCTGAACGGTAGTCCTAATTCTAAACTTCTAATGAAAGTAAATCTCGATGAGGTTCAACTTCCTCTTCCAACCCTCATAAAATTGCGGAAGTCTGGAAAACAGTTCCCGTTCACTTTGACACCAATCTCTCAAGAGGCAGAAACGTTCTCACTTCTCTGCCACCTACTTCCTCCCATGACGTCTTATCCTGAAAGGTAGTCCTAATTCTAAACTTCTAATGGAATTTTCCACTGTCTGCTTAATTTTAACCTTACGTAGAAAATACCTATTTTATCCTATTTATACACCCGCATCGAAATATTGCTATATATGTCCTCTCCTCTTTTACATGAAGCATCAGATGTAATTCCGGAAAACATGTTGAGATAATTATCAAAGAATTCAATAGAGATGTTTTTGTTGAATTTCAATTTATAGCATTTTGAGGCTTTAAACATAAGATATACGTAATTACACTCACGGAAAAGTCTGACAAAATCATTATTATGGCTGCAGCTGGTCCAATTACACGGATAATCCAAGAGAATTCTTGAAATGGGATGCTGAAATGTAATTATACACCCGAGCAGGTAAACGATATGGAATAATGAGGTGCTTGATGCGGAAGCTGTACGTGAATGGATTCGTGGAAGATGTGCATAGATTTTAATCAAATGATGACAGCATCTTATAATTCTCCAAAAGTCGATCCATCAAAAATCACATCACGTGAAAACTACTTGACAACGTTATATTAGATTTTCTGCATATACGATCCCTCAAGAGTATAGACATTAGTTCTTTTGAAAACTGGCCGACAAGATAGGTTTTAAGTTAGAGTCCGGGAGATATATACTGCAAGGAAGAGAAGATGAAGAAGAAAGACTTAAAAATAAAGAGAGACGAAGACATGTCGATCCTCACTCTACATCATTAAGAATATTTTTGCT
>OY744526.1:19132662-19145162 GCA_963556195.1 Sepiola atlantica | reverse complement strand
AAGAAGTAAAAAAAGGAATTTTCCATCTACGGTTAGAATAAGAAAGAAAAGGAATTTTACATCTAAGGTTAAAAGAAGTAAGAAAAGGAATTTTACATCTAAGGTTAGAAGAAGTAAGAAAAGGAATTTAACATGTAATGTTAGAATAATGAGAAAAAGAAATGTTCCATGAAATGTTAGAATAAGTAAAAAAAAATGAATTTTCCATGTAATGTTAGAATAAGTAAGAAAAAGAATTATCCATATAATGTTAGAATAAGTAAGAAAAGGAATTTTCCATCTAAGGTTCGAATTAGTAAGAAATTTTTGTTTCCCATCTAAGGTTAGTATAAGTAAGAAAAGGAATTTTCAATGTAATGCTAGAATAATAAGAAAATAAATTCTGTATGTAAGGTTAGAATAAGTAAGAAAAGGAATTTTCCATCTATGGTTAGAATAACTAAGAAAAATAATTTTTCATGTAATGTTAGAATAAGTACAAAAACAAATTCTCCATCTAAGGTTAGAATAATTAAGAAATGGAATTTTTCAGTAGAAGGTAAGTTAGAGGTTAGGCTGAGGTGCATCGGAAGTTGTCTAACATGAGGAAGTATGTGGAAGAGAAGAAAGATCGAATATGTCCATTTATCTGCGGGGTGGATCGAAGTTTCACCATTTCTACTACCTGAAAGAAGTAAACCAAATTCCAGAGAAAATAATGGTTGTTCTTTTTAATTGCTTTCATTGTTCCAGTCACAAAGAGAAAGAAGGATATAGATCAACATCTCTGTGACTGCTACTGCCACTACTAGAGAGAGACATCACTATTCATTGAGCAACTAATTACAATGTATCAACGAGAGACTCGGTTGTTTACTGTCACCGAGTGGATTATGGGCAACATGGTAGGGATTGCAAAACTCCCTACACAATGTTACAAATCGAGTTCTTACAGTGAATATCTTAAAATAAGAGACTAGAGATTGGAGCTTATTTCCACGGAAATAACGATAGAGGAGAGAGAGAGAGAGAGAGAGAGAGAGAGAGAGAGAAAGAAAGAGAGAGAGAAAGAAAGAGAGAGAGTAGCAAAACATAGGCTTTAAAGATGACCAAGTTGTAAAGTGAGGGGAAGCAGTCCTGCAGAATTATGTTCCACATTGAGAAGAAGCTTTGTTCATAGAAATTTCGCTTGACGCTGGGCATGCTAAGGTAGAAAAGAAAAGTTTTTCTTTGTTGTGGTAGAAGACGAGTTCTTGCTGTGAATGTCTTACAAGGAGAAACAAAAGATCGGAGCCGAGTCGAACACCTTCCATGGAAATAATTAACGATAGAGTAGAGAGAGACTAGGTTGGTGCATGTAGATATTCGGCACATAGAGGGTAATGTAGAGATTCGGGACCACTTCCATTGTCTTCCCAAAAAAATTTTATACATATGATTTAAATTTCATAAAATAGGATACATTTGAAATTTTAAGAGGAGTATGCCCTCATAGTCCCTTTAGTGATTCAAGAACACTTCCATTGTCTTTGCCAGTAAATTTTACATAAGAATACATTTTTAGATTTTATGTAAATTCTCTAACCTCTCTTTCTATAGAGAACACACAAACATCACACATAGATTAAGTTTTATATAGAAAGATTTCATGGGTTGGAGGGGGATGGGGGGAGTCACCCTGTATCTACATTTATATAAACATTGTGTTACAAAATCAAGCCTTTTCAAGCATAGAAAAATGTAAAATTAATGTCAGATGCTGAAAACATTTAGATAAAAAAGGATAAAAAGTCTAGTAAATTAAAAAAAAAAGAAAAGAAAAAGTATATGTGAATTAACATCAGCCATTATCGCACAAAACTTCTAAAAACTAAGAAAGACTGAGTTATCTTCTCTTTATCTTGATCTGCTGCTGAAACCATTATTTTTTTATCGTTCAATTTTTTTTTTTATTATTTTTTATTGTGTTAAAACAACAATGAAAATGAGAGATAAAAGCATTGCAATCTCGTTTCCATAACTGTGAATACAATTGTTTGTTTACTGCAATCAGACAGCAAATACGTATGAGGAGAAAGTGAGGCTGGATATTCTATTTTGGTTCAAAATTATTTCCTTTCTTTTTTTTTTCTACTTCTGCTTTTATTTGTTATTGAAGGTGACAGACAAAACGGGATAAAAACACACGAAACACGAAACATAAGAATATTGCAAAATGTTTCAGAATTTTTTAGATGAGGATTGGTAATTTGGATTATTTGGATTATTCAGACTACTGTTCTCATCATGGATATACTTCTCACAACGTTTCAGCCGATGTACCCTCCGACCTTTTTCAGGTTCATCTTGTCGAACTCGAGAATCTTTCTGTCAAACTCGGGAATCTGTACGGAATCCGTACAGAACTTTTTATTTAATCAACGGGAGTAGCGTGCACTTGTTCCGTCGAAGTAGAAGTCGTAAGTAATTCGTAATTGTATTCTTAGCATCACCCGCACCGAGGATTGAACCATCAACCTTCAGAAGTGATTATCAGTTAGTACTTATATCCGTTACGCCACAGGTCCTTGCTACCCCCGTAGATTAAATAAAGTGTTCCGTTCAAAATTCCATACAGATTCTCGAGTTTGACAGAAAGATTCCCGAGTTTGACAAGATGCACCTGAAGAAGGTCGGAGATTACATCGGCCAAAACGTAGTGAGAATAACATCCTTTGAAATATGTTTAACATCCGTTTATTTAAAAATCTTTTTCTAATCATTTAAGGTGCCTAGAATCATAACATTGTTAATCCCCCAAATAATAACGTTACAGACCAACATGCCTCTAAAATATTTATTACCCTGGAATTACCAAAGCCCCAAACTAAATAAGAATCGCCTGTGCCATACATGAAAGCCTCGAATGGCAAGAGGCTTAATGTACTGTAGTTTTAAATATTAAAAAGTGAGACATATTATTATATTCAGTTTAACGTCCATCTTACATGGCAGCACGCGTTGAATGGCTTTTAGAAATTGACTTCAAAACTAAAATATCTCTGGTCAAATCTTGATCCCTCTTTCTATCAAGTTCATTCTTATCACTTCCTGCCATGTTCTCCTTGCCCTTCCCTAGAAAACTGAACCCGCCACATCAACTGACTAACCCAAGAACTCTCATCCATTCTTTCAACATGGCCATACCATCGAAGTCTACTGTTCTGCACATTTCTCTATACTGTCCAGATTTAATCTTCCTCTGAGGTCATCAGATCTAAGCCTGTCTTTAAGACTCATATTACACATACATCGTATCAGTTTCATATCATTTCTCTCCATGCAACGCATTCCTCAATCCTCACTGGCCAGGTTTTACTTTCATACATCATCACAATGCATACACATCCCTGATAGACTCTTCCCTTGGTTGACAGTTGTGACGCTCTGCTGGTTAGTAATAGCAGAAGTTCTTTGAACTTACTCCATCCACTCCTAACTCTTGAAATCACACTAATACCTGCTCCACCCTGTGCTCCACTGGTATCACCAAGGTAACAAAAATTTTCAACAACCTCAATAGCTTCTCCATCCAAATGTACTTTCTCCACATCTGAGTTCTCATTCATCTCCATTGTCTTACATTACTTGCACACAAACTGATTATCCTCTTTCAAGCTACCAATAATTCCACTGCACTTTTTGTGTACCCAATGTTTACAAGTACCACAAACTGATTATCCTCTTTCAAGCTACCAATAATTCCACTGCACTTTTTGTGTACCCAATGTTTACAAGTACCACAAACTGATTATCCTCTTTCAAGCTACCAATAATTCCACTGCACTTTTTGTGGACCCAATGTTTACAAGTACCACAAACTGATTATCCTCTTTCAAGCTACCAATAATTCCACTGCACTTTTTGTGGACCCAATGTTTACAAGTACCACAAACTGATTATCCTCTTTCAAGCTACCAATAATTCCACTGCACTTTTTGTGTACCCAATGTTTACAAGTACCACAAACTGATTATCCTCTTTCAAGCTACCAATAATTCCACTGCACTTTTTGTGTACCCATGTTTACAAGTACCACAAACTGATTATCCTCTTTCAAGCTACCAATAATTCCACTGCACTTTTTGTGGACCCAATGTTTACAAGTACCACAAACTGATTATCCTCTTTCAAGCTACCAATAATTCCACTGCACTTTTTGTGGACCCAATGTTTACAAGTACCACAAACTGATTATCCTCTTTCAAGCTACCAATAATTCCACTGCACTTTTTGTGTACCCAATGTTTACAAGTACCACAAACTGATTATCCTCTTTCAAGCTACCAATAATTCCACTGCACTTTTTTGTACCCAATGTTTACAAGTACCACAAAACAAAAACTGAGTTGCACCCGACTCCTTTTATACAAACTGAGCAGGGGAGCTGCTTTCCTCTCTCTGGAGATGTAGTGAAGCTGATTCGAACTGTTGACCTCCGGGTCACAAATGATTCTACATTAGAGCTCCATATAAGGTAGATGATTCACCTGTTTATAAGTTAACTCAGACGTCTCTAGCATCTGCGTCATTTGGTATCAGATAGTTATTTGCGTAACAGGTGTTTGATCGAGGCAGTGTCGGTTTGAGACGTGCCGTTCATGGTCCGTTCGGCCATTATATTTTAGGACTTTTGGATGATCGTGAAAATCAGAATACGAGCAGTATCCTGTTGTAATTTTCACACTACATAACCAATTACACACACACACACACACATATATATATATATATATATATATATATACAGGGTGTTTCAAAAGTCTTGGGAACATAACGATATTTAATAACTCAAAAACTATTAGGAGTTGAAAAATGAAATTGGTACCGTTGGAAAGGTTAAAGTTTCAAGTTTTGTGGGGAATCTTCAAAGTTGCTCAATATGAGCACCATTCGTCACACGGCAGACATCTAGTCGATAGTCCATTTCCTGCCAAACGCGTTCCAGCATCTTGACGTCAATGGTTCCCACAACTGCCGTTACTCGAGCCTTTAGTTCGTCAATATCTCTTGGAAGGGGCGGCACATAGACTTGTTGCTTGACAAAGCCCCAAAGGAAAAAGTCACACGGGGTAAGATCTGGAGACCTAGGAGGCCAGGGCATGAGAACGTCATCACCTCGCCCAGATCTCCCAATCCATCTACAAGGCAGCCTTGTGTTAAGAAACTGCCTTACTCTAAGACTCCAGTGTGGTGGTGCACCATCTTGTTGAAAAATGAAGTCATCAGATTCTGCTTGTTCCAACTGAGCCATTAACCAGTCTTCCAGCATGTTGAGATAGGATTCACCAGTGATAGTTGCCTCTTCAAAGAAGAACGGTCCATAGACACCTTTCTTGGAAATTGCACAAAACACGTTCACTTTTGGTGAATCTCGCTCGTGCTCAAGAAGTTCATGAGGATTCTCAGTACCCCATATGCGAGTGTTATGCTTGTTAACTTTGCCATTCAGATGGAAGGTCGCCTCATCGCTAAAAACAAGCCGGTCATCAAAGCCGTTATCTTCCAACTTCTCTTGCATTGCAATGCAAAAGTCACGGCGAAGTGGCTTATCAGTGTCCTTCAACTTTTGGACCAACTTGAGCTTGTAAGGTACCATTTGCAGTCGTTTCCTTAAGACACGCCAGACAGTTGCTGGAGCAAGCTGAAGTTCCCTGCTGGCTCTTCTCACTGATTTACGGGGGTTCCGCTGAAAGGCTGTCCGAACTTGCTCAACTGCATCTGCTGAAGTTGAAGGGCGACCTGTTCGCTTACTTGGGCACAAACACCCATCTTTCACAAATTTAGCATGCCATCTGACAATGGATTTCCTTTCAGGGGCTTCTTTTTTAAATTTCCTGCGAAATGCACGCTGAACACATGTCCACGATTCAGTCTTTGCAAATTGGAGGACGCAAAATGCCTTGTCTTGTTTAGAGAACGCCATTACTGCACCTGGAAAGATAACACGAAAATCATTAGTATGACCAAAAACTTGATTAAGCAAGCTTTAAAATGGCACCAGTTTCATTTTTCTACCTGGAATAGTTCATGAGATATACGCATTTGTAATGTTCCCAAGACTTTTGAAACACCCTGTATATGCATACTTAGGCAGTAAATCATTATCCAAGCAAGCGTCGTTGAACATCACAGAACTTTCTCGTTTGTAAATCTTCTTCATGAGGTTCTCAAACTATTCTTCTGGTTTCAGGTGGCAATCCATAGAATATTTCCCCGATTGTTCCTAATTCGGCCATTTTTTTTTTTTTTTTTTTCGAGCGCTTTCGACTTTCTTAGTCGTCTTCAGGATTAGGCTTTTTAAAATAAGAAGACTTGAGTTAATGTTTTATAGGTATCGTTAAGGGCGAACGAAAGAAAAGAGAGGGAGGGTGTGTGGTTGAGTTCATTTTATTCTATCATTTGTGTGTTTGGTTTTATTGTTTACTTATTAATTTTATTAATTCTTATTTTTACTATTATTTATTTATTTATTATTAGTAATGTGACGTTGGATGGCGCTAGTATCGGATAAATGGTAAGTTAGACGTCGAGAGAGAGTTGTTGTAGTATGGCCAATATAGGTGTTATGTACTTGTTCTGTTTGGGTTGTAGGGAGACATTCCTTAAAAGGGCATGAGAACATATATATAATTTCATACATCTATATATATATTTATCGCCTTTAATCAGCAAACTAATACTTACCGAACAGAACTTGAATTTAGATCCAGGTTAGCTATTTTACACCACATTCACACAAAAACTGTACATAAAATCGATAATAATGAAAAAAATAAAACATTCATTCCATTTTATAAACGCATCACACATTTTGAATTCTAACGACTATGTTTCGTTTGAAGGAAAAAAAAATTATTTTCATGTCACAAACGCACCAAATATTTTCAAATATTGTACTTGTATGTTATTTTCTTCAAACCAATCATCTTGAGGAAGTCTTGAAATAAAGACGAAACATTGATGAATATATAAATAATTTGGTTTTTCCTTTTTCATATATAGCTTACACCTAAAAAAGATACCATTAAACGGTACATTTTCATAACGTGACTTTTTTTATAAAATGCAAAAGTAAATTTCTGAAAGATTAAACACTTATAGTGGACACAAAATACGACATTTTACAACCAATCAGAGTCACAAAAATAAACTAAATCAAAGAGGCGATTCCAGAGAGAAAAAAAAGACATAACCCCCCAATATTCACTTCTAAGCCACAACGACACACCAGATAAAACAAGGTCCTATCACCTACAGTTGCTTCCTACACATTCCTATTTCAACCAAAACATCTCTTTTCCAATCTCATGTTTGTTTCAATCCTTGAGCTCCCCTATTTTATTAAAATATTTACATCTTTTGAAAAAAGAAAAATCAATGAATGATTCTATCCGAAACGTTAGAAGTAACAGCGCCAGTAAATGTTGTTTTTACATATCGACACTTAATTAGACAAAAGATCAAATCAGCAGTTTCTTTCAACCAATCACAGCACAAGAAATATTCAGTCCCGGAATCTTGCATGTACTATAAAAACTAGTGTTGGGACGATTAATCGGAATCAGGAATTGGAAAAAAAATCAGAAGTTTTTGGGTATCAGAATCAGAAAAATGTGCGCCTATTTTCCGATGCCAAAAATGGTTCTTTTAATTGTTTTTTTGTTGGTTTGTTTGTTTTTGTTATAAAACTTAATTTTCCATTGCTGGTACTAATGATAAAATGATAAATATTTATCGATTTTAAACTACCAGTAAAACTACAATCTATTTTTATGTTTGCAAAAATATATGCACATATTAAATGGGGTTCTATGGTATTCCGAAAATTAAACAAATTAAAACCAACAACTCTATAGATAAATATTTAGGGATTTAAAAAGAATTGGAATCGGGAATTTAAAACAGAATCGGTAATTGTATCGGAATCGGGAAAAATATTGGAATCGCCCCATCACTAATAAAAAACCCAAACACAGATTTCCTTCTCTCCTTCCTAGCTTTCTTCTACAGACAACACACGTGCCCTGTCACAATACAGCGACACAAGGCATTCACGCCCAGCGAAACTCGGACACACATGTCACTCACCAAATGCATATGCACAGTTCATACATACACTCTCTCACTGATCAAACAGGCACGCCAATATGCACACACACACACATCTTCACTTCTATTCCATTTACATTTAAGTAAACGCATGCAGCGCCAGCCCAAAAAAACATGTCTACTCAATTTCTTTTTACGGACAAACACCTTTCTTTCACCAGAACGTTCTTGAACCCTTTGAACTCTCATTCTTCACAAAGGCCTCATCCTTCGTGGTCTTCAGAAAGTTGTCGATAAAAATTAATTATTTTGTATGGATAGACTTTATCATTATTCGTTTTCACCTTTCCCTCTGCAAAAGAATCTGTTCTGTAATGAAATGGAAGGGATGAATGTGTTACGATATGTTTAACTTTAATTAGCATAAATACTTTCAAAATTTTTCTCAGCAAGTCAAATTAAGAAAGAAACTATGCATTTGCGTGTAATGTGTCTAATAATTATAAATAAACAACCTGGTTTGACGTTATCATTTGTTTTTCTTTGCCAAATAAAGTAACCCTTTTTTTTTTTAATTTTAAATCACGTTTATTAATATGTACACAAACACACGATCGTCTAATAATCTTCTTCTTCTAATCTAATATATAAAGTAGAGACGATTTTTCCCCTGTACCTTCTCGGAGAATAGGAAAATAACCACATGCATCACAGGCTACTAAACTCACCACTATACTACACTTATTCACTCGAGCATGTTTTAGTAAAATTGTTATTATTTTTTCCTACCTAACACTAAATATTACATTTGGCTTACCATCCACACCTCTCCGAAAAACCAACTCCATATAGGTGGTAGCAAAAACTTTTCTCCCTAATAATTCTGTACTGTCACTCTACTCATCGACACCGGGAACTAATAAGCACAGTTTAATTTTCATAAAACACCCGTTCTTATTTATTATTTGCCTGATATTAATTTACTACATAATATAAAGCAATACGCAAAGACTTAATGACCGCTCCCGTTCACTCCGATGATTTTCCGCGAATATCAGAACACGTTATTTCAAATTCTACCTATGACTTCTACATTTATATTCATTCCGGAATTAAGCAGATGAAATTAACAAACACAATTCCTGCAACATTTATTCATTCAACATGGCGGTTACAATTTCCTGATCGAATCGACTTCCTATTTAATTCAATAAGCGCCAAGATACTCGTAGACCCCGATACATTTACATTTTCAAAATCATACACCTTTAATACGCATATTATAGAAACCTTGCCCAAACCCATTTACTTCATCAACAAATGACCTAAACCGTGTCATTGTTGAACTTTACATTTGGTCGGCAGAAGCTTAATGTTAACATAACACGAATGCCAATAAACAAGCTTAGCTTAATTGGCCTAATTTCACAAATATTTTTAACTTGAAACCGTGGCGCAGTGGTTAAGAAGGGAGGTTTCATGATCGCCAGTTTTAGCGTTCGATCCCATTCTACTCTGCCACTTTTTTCTTTTTTTTTTTTAAATTTAAAACATTCGCCAATATGGTAGAGGGTGGGGAAACAATAGTCCGTTTCTTTTTTTATTCGACGTCATGCAATAAGTACTTTCTCCCGTGCAACGCCGGGCGACGGGTTCCGCTAGTTATAAATAAAGTAGTAGAATACTCGTCCCAGGACGGGTATAAGCAATAAATATAGCATTAGTTTTAAATCTGAATGTTTTTCTTTCTCTGGAAGGTATGGTACGGTTTCAGTAGCACCCCCTCCCCTAAATGATATAATTTCAACAAAAAAATAATATTGTGCCCACATTACACACTCTATTGCATAAAATACACATTTCATAATTCATAATGATAAGTTCAATAGTTTAGGATTTTAGAAAGCAAATACATATTGCTGACGCTCACTCGCGCGCACCAATCTTTTAAAAAATGTATAACTTAATATAAATCAACATTTGATGTAGAGCAATTCTCGTCTCTATTAATTCTTTTTATATCTAACTTATTTTAAGTTTTTTTAGGGCGGGTGCGAGTTTGAGTGGGCGTATCCCATAATGGTAAAGTTTACAAAAAAAAAAAAATGTGCCCATGTTACTCACCGTGTTGCCGAGAATATATATTCCAAAATTCATAATGATCAGTTCATAATAAATAAAACTTTGTATATATGCACCCCTAAATGTTAACATTTACAAAAATACATAATGTACCCATGTTACTCACCGTATATTTTAGACTATATATTCAAAAATTCATAACGATCCGTTCATTAGTTTAGGATATATATATATATATATATATATATACCTAACTTTATAAATATAGAGACATCATCTCAGAATACTCTTTATCATGAAATATACAATCTATCCATCTCATTAACCCTTATTCTTGAGTGGCTTTTGGACTTGACAAGTCGTGACTCATTAGTAAATAATGTTTTTCCAATGGTATTAGTGTTTAATTTAAAACAATGGATCTACTGAGATCTGAACTCAACAAAGCAAATTCTACATTCTGCGATTCTATCCATTTGGCTAACAATGTACTTTCTCTCCTGATTTGGAAAAAGTAAGTAAAAAAAAAATCCCAGAAACTTAAGATTAACCCTGGTTGGTTCCGTGGTGCAAGTGAAGATAAGAAACCTCCGATTCTCCTTTATTTGATCCATGATAACCTGTCGATATTTGATACGTAAATATCTTTGAAATATTATACGATAAAACAGCTTACTGTTATGCTAGCCTGAATTCCCTCTTTTTTTTTTTTGGAAAAGAGGAGAGAAATAGTTTATCATAAAAGAACAGAATAAATGGACCTTATCTTGAAAACTTTGGTTTTAAAGCTGTTGTCTGCCATTCTGTCATGCTTCACTTTGAAATAGCATTTTCTTTGGTCTATCATGCTTAAGTTTAAAATAGCATTTTCTTTGGTCTGTATTGCTTAAGTTTTAAAAAATAGCATTTTCTTTGGTCTTTCACCCTTAAGTTTAAAATAGCATTTTCCTAGGTCTGTATTGCTTAAGCTTAAAAAAATAGCATTTTCTTTGGTCTGTATTGCTTAAGTTTAAAAAAATAGCATTTTCTTTGGTCTTTCACCCTTAAGTTTAAAATAGCATTTTCCTAGGTCTGTATTGCTTAAGCTTAAAAAAATAGCATTTTCTTTGGTCTGTATTGCTTAAGTTTAAAAAAATAGCATTTTCTTTGGTCTTTCACCCTTAAGTTTAAAATAGCATTTTCCTAGGTCTGTATTGCTTAAGCTTAAAAAAATAGCATTTTCTTTGGTCTGTATTGCTTAAGTTTAAAAAAATAGCATTTTCTTTGGTCTTTCACCCTTAAGTTTAAAATAGCATTTTCCTAGGTCTGTATTGCTTAAGCTTAAAAAAATAGCATTTTCTTTGGTCTGTATTGCTTAAGCTTAAAAAAATAGCATTTTCTTTGGTCTGTCACCCTTAAGTTTAAAATAGCATTTTCTTTGGTCTGTATTGCTTAAGCTTAAAAAAATAGCATTTTCTTTGGTCTGTATTGCTTAAGCTTTAAATAACATTTTCGTCAGTCTGTCATGCTTCAGTTTACCAAGATTGAATAGTAATCTTATTTTAGATGTATTAGATTAGTCGATTTGTCACACTCATATTTGAAATACCATTTTCTTTGGTCTTATAATATAAGACCCCGGAACCACCCAGGTTTATATAATATAAGTTATATTATATAAACCTGGGTTGTTCCGGGATGTTAATTAAGATAAGAAACCAATGATTCTCGTTAATTTGACCCATGATAACTCATAAGATAACCATGTATTTCTTCATCATTTTTCCTTCTCTCATATGTTTCGAAATTTGGTAGATGAGGATTGATAAGTTGTATTATAATTAATCGAGTTGAAAGATCGACCATAATGCTCCAAAACGATCCAAAAGGGCTTGATATGCTGCTTTGTTTGTTTTCTGCCATATGAAAGATTGTCATAAAGGGGTCAATTTTTTTTCTTTCTAAAAAGAGAATTCAGGCTAACAGTAAGCCGTTTTCTCTTATAATATTCCATAGATATGCTTATAATATTCCATAGATATGCTTATAATATTCCATAGATATGCTTATAATAGTCCATAGATATGCTTATAATAGTCCATAGATATGCTTATAATAGTCCATAGATATGCTTATAATATTCCATAGATATGCTTATAATATTCCATAGATATGCTTATAATATTCCATAGATATGCTTATAATATTCCATAGATATGCTTATAATATTCCATAGATATGCTTATAATAGTCCATAGATATGCTTATAATAGTCCATAGATATGCTTATAATAGTCCATAGATATGCTTATAATATTCCATAGATATGCTTATAATAGTCCATAGATATGCTTATAATAGTCCATAGA
>OY744526.1:19087662-19127662 GCA_963556195.1 Sepiola atlantica | reverse complement strand
ACCGGTAAAATCTCGTTTTTTGATGATTCACTACTCTATTATTTATATTTTATGGTTCCCATATTGTATTAAATTCTATACTAAGTCTACTTAGGAGGTCATTGTCGCCCAACACATGCACTGCATTGAAACGTTGTGAGAATAACATACAAGATGAGAATACAAATAAATTTATACATTTGACAGAAATGACAAGCAGCTCAACATTAATCAAATGTTATCAAACAGGATAAAAAAAACATGTTTATAGATTTCTTTCAATTTTTCATGAAGAACAACATTTTTATTTCGAGGTTGGAGGGTATTTTTAAAAGAATGGCATGAAATCTCGCTTCATAGTGTGCCAAAGATTTAATTTATCGAATATTTGAACACGGAATTACACAGGAAAAAAATTTCAACGCTGAATAATCGTTTTGTTTCAACCGTTTAATTCAATGATGAAAGCAGGTTTTCTCAAATGATTTTCTCTTTAAATGACAAGCAGCTTAACTAGATTAAAGAAAATTCTATCATTGTGCGAACAGGATTTTGATAAAAATGCTTTATGAATTTTTAAATTAATGATGAATATTATGTTTGGGAATTTTTGAGATGAGGATTGATAATTTGGACTATACAGACTATCGTTTTCATCTAAAATGTAATACAGTATGGAAACCATCTTCTTCTTTTTCTTCTTTTTCTTCTATTATATAAAGGGCAGTTGTCTTTTTGTATGTCTGCAAAAGGCTCCCGACAGAATCCGTAAAGTTGACATTTTCTGAATTGCCAAGCTTTTGGTTGCATAATATCGAAAAATTGGAAAAAAAACATTGATTTCTTCATATAGAACGGACCCTAAACATGGGGGTCCCTAAATTTGTTCACCATTCAGTCGATCGTATGCTCTGCGCATGAACACATGCAAAACACAGCCCAGATTCAAACGGCTTTAAGTGACCTATTTTTCGTCAGTTTTTATACTCTGTTCATTTTGCGCATTTGGTAACGACGAAGTACCAAGATCCAGAGGTTGATGGTTCGATCCCCACCGACTCCTAGAATTTTTGTTTGTAACGGTGACCTAAATATACATCGAAATGGGGGAACGACCAGGAAGACAGAGTTACTACTTACTTTTGCTCTGGACAATGGGGAGAGGGAGACGGGGTGAGGGTAGGAAGGTAGGGAGGGTGGTGAGAACGAATTGGAAGACAGTGAGGCGAGGGTTAGAGGGCGACCGGGGAAGATACAGCTTTTGCCCTGGGCAAACAGGAAAGAAAGAGATAGTTACACTTTTGCATGCAGAGGGGAGGGGGAGGGAGAGACCCGGGCAATGCCGGGTACCCCTGCTAGTTAATTATAAATAATAGATTGGAACGCTATTAAAAATGTTTATGTAGTAATATGTAGTAAGACTACACATCTAAAATAAGAAGAGGTTTAAACCACCTAAAATTTATACTAGAATTGTCTTCCGTCACATAATGGTTTAAAGTGCTAAGTGATAATCAGTTTGAAGTGACAGTCTTCTGGAGGTTTGAGGTTCAATCCTCAGTACATGCGAAACTAAAAGTACAATTACGAATTACTTAAGGCTTATAATCGGTAATGGCTGACGGAATGAGCGCAAGCTACCCCCGTGGATTAAATAAAGGGTTCCATTCAAAATTCTGTACAGATTCCCCAAGTCCAACAAGACGAACATGAAGAAAGTTGGAAGTTACATCGGCTGAAACATTTTGAAAACAACATGAGAACAGAATAATTCAAAATAATACACAGGGATGAATATTGTTTGAATAACTGTAAAACAACCCGTGTTTGTTCACCATGTTTTGGAGTCGATGGGATCGTCCATAAACTATTAAGAACGGACCCGGTTTTATGGTTAGCAGTTAGGGTAGATATTAAGAAGCGAGTAAAAATGGCAGCTACCTTCTTTTGGGAAGGTTTATTTGGGAGAATCGGGTAATCCGTAGAAAATATAATGAATATTGAAATGTATTTTAATAATAATAATACTTTTTAAATAGGCATGAATATGGTCCACTCCTTAGAAAAGTAAGAAAAAGTCTTTGCTGCCATATGTGAAATATAATGTTTTGTTTTTGTTCTATTCTGGAATAACCGAATGTGATTTAAGAAAAGTAAAGTGTAAAAAGGAAGAATGAAGAAGATTAGACTGAAAAAAAAAACCGACACAAGCAAAATAAAGAAAGACAACCTGTCAATGTAGGAAAGTAAAAAAAGAAAGAGAAAAAGAAAACGTTTCTTAACTGAAAACAGCAGAGTTTGTTGTAATAATTGCTATCACTGACTGGATTAATATGAGACGCCATTTTTAAAATTTCAATGGTTGTTTTATTAGTGTTCACAAATCCTATTCGGTTATTCCAGAATACGATTATAGCTAATCAAAACGCTGTAAAAGCAAAAAGCGTAGATTGTAGAGAGCAACCCGTATTTAGTTAGTAAAAGTATAATAGGTAAAAGACAATAGCAAGAAATGAAAAAAATGAAATAATGACGGTCAATTTATCCTATGAAGAATATTTCCCGGTGTAAGCTGGTGACAGTGGAAGTAGATTTCAACATGTATGTTAAAATGTATGACTATTTTAGGAGTGACAGGCAAGCCGGAAAAAATGTAGAAATTGCTGAAAGTGAATGAAATGGATTAATTTTCTGAAAACACGCATCAATTTTTGGCATAAGCTTGATCATTAGAATGCATTCAACATTCATTTAACATTCATTTGCTTTTTACTCACAATGTTTTCCAATTTTTTTTAACTGTGAGTTAAAAGCAAATATGTAGAAGTTAAATGAATGTTGGATGCATTCTATTCTGACTGTTGAATTTTTATACATTGATGAAGCCTCCACATGAATATCAGTGATATTTTGTATATGGTGAAAACATGTTCTTGAAATGGGCAGAAACAATTGTTTGTAAATAAAAGTTTTTTGAAGGAAATATGGAATGCTTTTCTCTGAAGAACTGAGGTTTACATGATATATGATGGACTCTCCCGTCGATATTTCGACGTATGAGTGCCCCACCAGGGGCTGCCTATGCATGAATTTGAAATTGCAAGGGTTGCGCAATCCCTAACAACCGCTCTCCTGAGTCGGCATTGCTTGATTCCAATGGCAAGTAGTAATACAAGACGACTGGAAACAATGCCGAGATAAGCAGAGAGCACATACAGCACCTGGTATTCCTAAATGGTCACCCATTTAGTACTGGCCAGGCTCAACGCCGCTTAACTTCGGTGATCTAACGGGAACCGGTGTGTCAACGTGATTGTGCCGTATATGATATATATATATATACACAAATTATTTATTTAAAAACTATATGCTGCATATCCCAGAGACGTACCATGGTTTCATTGACATGGATAGACCGTTACTGTTTAGAAAATGTCCTTATAATGAAGACAGTTTGAACAATTGATATCAAATATCAGCGGGTTTCATCGTACGGTGAATTCTCTTTTAGGGAAAGTACCGAGTTATGGCTGTATGCATCCTAATTGTAAGTTAGTATAACAGGGGCGGACAACCTCCGGCCCGCAGGCCACATCTGGCCCGCGAAGGCTTAGCGTCTGGCCCGCCACCCTGCTAGGCTTTATTGCAATCCAGCCCGCGGACCTCCCAGTAAAACTCATATCATTTTGAAAATGAAATACACAAAGTCTCACCTTCGCTCCCAACTCTCAGACCGCCACCTTAATGACATTCTTCTGTTGTTTACCTCAACCATCGAGCCAGACATGGAAATACTTTTTCATAGCCAACAGCACCAGCAGTCTCATTGACTTGTAGAGTGTTCAATGCAATTTTTGTACAATTTATTCATGTAAACAAAATATAGTAATTTTGAGACTTCGTTTTTCACGCCGGCCCGCGATCTCCTTCCAAAAGTCTCATCTGGCCCTCACTCTGAAAAGGTTGCCCACCCTTGTAGTATAATTTAGAAAAAATTTAATTGTTGATCATGGATGCTGTATGTTAATCTGTTTCTATGGTGTATAGTGTAATTTATTGATCGGTAAGTGGGTTAAATTCTGATATGTCAGACTGCTATTAATTTACCAGGTGGGGGTATATTACTGTTATAAAAAGGTTTATATATCATATTTATATTTTTTAGTAGGGTGGGGTGCTTATGTTTGAGTATAAAACGTATTTTAATTGTAGCTAAGGGAGAGCTTCGCGCCTTTGTTGATTCACTACTTTCCCCAAAGGAACTCTTGATTTACTTCACTGTACGATGAAACCCGGTGATTGTTGATTTCAATTTTTCGAACTGTCTTCATTTCCAGAGTTGCCAAGAATTTGGGATAGATTATAAGGGCCTTTTCTAAACAGTAACGGTCTACCCATGCCAATGAAACTCTGGTACATCTCTGGAATATATAACGTACAGTTTTTAAATAATTTGTATTTTAGCTCTCACATTCTGACAAGCAAGCACTTTATTGATTTCTTTTAAACATGCCCTAATGCACTATATATATATATATATGCAAACATTGTTAAAAATAACAGAATTCGTCTGTTTAATTATACCTTTTTTTTTTTTTTTTCAATTTTTCTGATGGTCTTTTTTGTATTAAAATAAAAAAAAATTAATAAATATTCCATAGGTTTCACAGGTTTCACGAACGTTTTCGATTCTTCGTCGAATCATCATCAGGTGTCAAAAGCAAATGAACAAAAAAAACTGGAGAAAAAGAATTTTTTTAAAGACAGGAGAAATGCGCAGAGAACGTTTTCGCATTGTTCCAGGAAGTCGTTGACGATTTATATTCAGCAACGCTGGATGGCATCACAGAACAAAATCGCATTACGTTAAGCATTTTAAAATGTTCATGAAACCTGTGAAACCTATGGAACATTTAAGTTTTTTGATTTTAATACAAAAAAAGACCATAAAAAAATTGAAAAAATAAAAAAGGTATAATTAAACAGACGAAATATGTTATTTTTAACTATGTCTGCATACATGAGAAAATGCTGCCTAAATACACACAATATATATATATATATATATATATATATATATATATATATGCGAAAGAGAGAGAAGGAGAGAAAGAAAGAGAGAGAGAAATAGAGAGCGATACACAACATAACATCATTTTGAGACTCAACGAAATATATGTGAAATCTATTTATTTTGGCATACTTATGCACAAAAAATTACATTGGAAGCAAATAACCGAATTCCAACAAATTCTTCACTAAAATGAACAGAATTGGAAACGAAACATACATAGAAAAGAGGTTAAACTATTAAGTCTCTTTCAAAATACTGGAATTCCTTTCTCAAAACCGAAATCCAATCAAAGACTTTGAAGTTAAAATCGAATCTCAATTTGAAAAAGCAAAAAATCAATAAATAAAAAAAATAAAAGTAAATAAAATACCACCCCCTCAAGAAAATGACAAAACATGGTCACAGTTAAGAAGAGAGTGGATTATTGATTATTCTGCAACTTGCTTGTCATAAATTTAAAGGACATCAAATCAAAGAACAATTAAAAAAAAAATGTTTCCCTCCTCAATCAATCATTTTGTCAAGAGAGCACCTTTTCTCCAATGAATTGCCAATGATTGTCAACACTTTAACCTTAGCTCTTCACTCGACGTGTGGCGATATTGGACTGAGGGGGGGGGGGTTAAAATACTGTTAAAAACGGTATATTCCGCATTAGGTTAAATTAGAGATTTTATTTATCTCCCACGCGTGGCTTGAAGATTAGACACAAGGTCAGGTAAGTGGGATTTGAAAAGCAAGTGCCCTAAAGGAAGAGCACTCTGGCTGAACAAAAATTGTCTCGGTAGACCCTTCGGTATTCCCTAGTAGGGGCGCCTCAGGCGATTAGCAATAAACTAACCCCTTTCTCAAAGGGTGAGAATGTAAAGTCAGGGATGGTGGAACTCCTACAACTGCACAGGACAGACAGGGAACAAGCTATCCTCTACAGGTCTGATGTTGGTATGAACTAACTCCGAAGAGTTCAAATTAGGGTTAAAGCTAAATTCAGGATATGACGTCATGGACAGGAAGTCCGAAATGAGACATAGCAAAGAAGCGATGAAGGATCTTCCTCTTTGGTCGATGGGGTGACCATGTCTGAAGCTTTTTGTTTTTCACAGTGACCAGGTAAGGAGACGTTAATGTAATGCATTAAATAATAAAAACATTAGAGAGCATGGTGCTATTGAGCATGTCAAGTAAATACACAATTGAAATGCATGTGTTGCCAGGATAAACACATTATAAAGAATGCATGGGCTATGTGAAGTAAATACAACTTACTTTGATATTAGCTGAGAACTATTCTGCCAAGAATACTGCAACCAGTAGAAAAGTGTCATCCATGCTGAAATGGTTAGTTGTCTTTGTCAATTGCCAAGATACAGAATCTGACGACACATCACCAGCAGTATAGAACCATGTAAAAACGTAGAGCTAGGGTGGAACACATACACCCAGCAAGAACCCAAAACCATAAAGAGATCAAGCCTTAGTTTCGAATCTTGCATATGCGTAATGCAAGTCTTTTTTTTTTTTTTTACTTAAAAATTGAAAATTCATTCTCTTGTTGTCAATATAATTCAGGGAAGATAACTTTAATATGGTTCAAGGAAAGTAACTGTGGATATATTGTGCTAAACGGCCAATTTCCTACATGCTGCTTTGTTTTATAATCAATTTATTTCTGTTCTATGTGAAAAATGTTAACACAAATTTAGACGTAAGTTTGGTTTTTAATGTGGTGAAAATCCAGCTACTCAAAAAGGTGTTACATAATGAGGGTCGTGTTTGAATGGAAAAGTTTGAGTGACACCTAAAGGTCAGAGGTGACCCCAGACAGAAGTCACAAAACCACGTGATTTGCAGGCAAAGATTTTCTGTCTCTTTGGCTGGCGAGGCTGGGTGCTGTTCCTAATGGGGGCAGTGCACAGAGTGTGACTGGGTGTAACAAGACGAAGTTCACAATGACGACATGGGTGTACGATGGTTTATGACTCCATCAGTAAGTGAAAATATAAGAAAAGGACGAAAATAAAAATTTCCTCAATATAAATGATTTCTCTTCCTCTGACCGAGGAAAAACACAGGCACAACATTTTGATCCTAACCCAAACGCTACGTAGTAATGAATACTGTCTGTAATTCATGACTGTTGAATATTAAACTATTTCGGAATTCTAAATCGGTATAAGATGCCAGTCAACCTATTAGTTTTAAAAAAGAAGATTACACTTGGGTTTCTACTTATTTTGGTAAACACGTCTCAATCAATTCTGAATTTTATGAATTGTTGGGGGGAGGGGGGTATTTCGAGATGGTGCTGGGACAGTTTGGCCGCTGGTGCCTTAGTATAGGATGCCTGGCAGAGATCTCCTTAGCTTACTTAAGGATGGACATGTGACAGCATAGATTTTGGGTGAGCTAGCAGAGATCCCTACCTTGACAAGGCAATGTTCCCAATCTTCAGGATCCACGCATTCTGTTCACAGCACCATATTAAATTTAGTAGGCAGTGCTCAACTGTTGAGCTAACCACAAAAAATAAATAAACTGAAGATAACACTAAAAAGCCGGTTTATAAAAAGGTTGGAATGTTCCATTATACTCAGATGGACAAGTCCAAACTCTGAATTCTGATTGGCTGCTAATCCATGAGTGGATAATCTTCTACGAAAATTTTTGTTTGAATTAAGCAATATTTACATATCAACTATTAGAGCAGTTTATGCCAGTAAGTGTCAATTTGATTCTACAGGGATGATCTCTTCTGTTCCCTAGAGCCCCCTTTCTTACAGAAGAGACCTTGCTAGTCTTTTCTTACTGTATCGTTATTTCAACAGAAGCTGAGTCTGCCTTGTAAAACTTTTTGTAAGCTTGTCTCTATGATCGCCTGTATATAGCTTTACAGTTAACCAATTCTTTGTCTCCAACAGGTTATCTGAAACGATAGCTCTTCACATAAACAGCTGAGTATTGTTGACACGTTGTAGGTAGTCAGCTCAATGGATATTGATGTCTATCTCTAGTCGCAACAGTTGTTGTAGTGATTTTGATCTTTATCTTTGTAGCTGTAATAATTAAAGCAATTAAAAAAACAACAATGCCATTATTTGCTCTGGGCTGCATATTATTTTCTTATTAATTTATTTAGTTTTTTTACAAGTTCATCTAGATGATTGCATCTTTCCGGCCATTCCTTAATTCGATGTTTGACACTCAACGTTTTGCCACATGAACTTCCTGCCATGGCGCAACTTCCTGTACATGATAGCTTACACTCTAACGGAAAATTCTCTTTTCTTACTTAATCTAACCGTACGCGAAAAATTCTGTTTTAGATACACCCACAATCGAATATTGCTACATAGATAAGAAACTGGTAATTAGAAGGCCGTAAAAATTGCCACATCTGGGGAGGTGCCGCTCAAACTACTATTTCTTGCCTTGACAGAGTACAAAACCGAATCTGCAATATAGTAGACATCATCTCTTCTGTTCTCTACAGCTCCTTTCACATAGAAGATATGTTGCTAGTCTTTTTCTACTCTATCATTATTTCCATCGTAGGTGCTTGACTAAGCTTCAATCTCTGGTTATTCCTTGTAAAACTTTTGGTAGGCCTAACTCTATGATCGCCTAAATGTTGTGTTACAGTCAACCAATTCTTTGTCTCCAATAGATTATTTGGAATGTAAACAGCATAGTCCTGTTGCCACATTGCAGGTAATCCACGAGTGGTAAACCTATTATGTAAATATTGCTTAATTCAAGCAAGAATTTTCCTATCAACTATTAGAGCCCATTATGCCGGTAAGTACCAATTTCATTCTACAGTCATGATCATGTGTTATATTCAGAACTACATTCAACATAGTCAAAGCATTATTCAGTGAAGATCTAAAAGTTAAAAAATAAAATCTTTATATAGTTGTTATTCACCATCTACCCACAATAGGAGTATGTGACACAAGGTCGGAAAGTGAGATTTGCGAAGTCAGCGCCCGAGAAGGTGAGCACTCTGGCCATGAAAAATTGCCTGGGCAGCCCCGTCGGTATTCCACAGTAGGGGTGCCTCAGGCAGTAAGCAATGAACTTACTCTGCCCCAAAGAGGGGAGCCAAAGCCTGGGAGGGTGGACCTCCTAGAACTGCACAGGGAGACCCATAGACAGGCGTAAATCAAGCCCCGAAGGCCAAGACAATACCGGTCTATGGGGTGCAGTATCCATCGGAACAGATACTACACTTTGATCCCGACCAAAATCTTTATATAGTTCATCCATTATACAATGATTATGCATTTATCATAGTAAAAATAAGTGAAAACAACATCACTGCTCCTTAGCGGAGTTATAGGGTGAGCACTCCCGTTTCCAAAAATGTTACACATAAAATTATTAATAAAATCCACAATCCTTTCTGCAATGATATGTGGGGACATCAGAAAGAGGTGTGACCCTGAATCGGCTTCACACTCACCGGACCATAACAACTCAGATTTTTATCTTTGGAGGTCATCTTAAAGATAAATGTTTATCAAAACAATCCCCAAACTAGTCCTGCAGTATCACACACAAACGCATATACAAGGTGACCCTAGAAAATTCCCCACCCCCATGGAATCATTAATAAAATTCACAATCCTTTCTGTTATTCAACGATATTTGGTACAAATAAACTTACCCCTATGCCTGACTTATCCATCAAATGTCAGTCATGAATGTCCAACAGTCTTTGTTTTATCACCATTCAATAATGAGTGGGGGACACTTTGGTGATTATCTCATTAGTAGAAGGTGTGATCCTTAATGGGCTTCACATGCACCGGACCTTAAATGCCCAGATTTTTATCTGTGAGTTTACCTGAAAGATGATGTCTATCAAAACAATCCTCACATTATTCCTGAACTAAAGATGTCCATGACAGACCAAATCAGTCGTATCTAGGTGTGATTGCAATGCTGAGGTGCACATTTGGAGCATAACGTTGAACGTTGATTAAACAAAGACTGTTTGACATTCATGACTGAAACTTGGTGGACAAGTCAGTATGCAGACTGAAGTTTATTTGGACCAAATATGGTTGGATTGCAGAAAGAATTTATTTGGGTCAACCTGTAATACAGTTTTCTTTTTTTATTAACCAAACAATATTCATAGCTAAACATTAGATAAAAACGAAATAAAAAATTTAAACCGATCAACTATGTCTTGAATAAATTTAAATAGAGTTTACACTGTTTAAATAGATTACATTAACATATGTTTTATGGGGTTAGAAATGGTTGATATGTCATAAAACAGATAAATTAAATTAAGCTAATCTTATAGAAGCTCAAATGTTAATGCTTAGAAATTATTTCCAGAATTCTAACAGCAATCCGTTGCCTGGCAACAGCATGAAGAATGCGTGGTCTGCCGAGACTTCCTGTAAACATGTTCGTTTCAGAATTGCATTTGAATATGGAAAGTGTCTTTTGCCAAAATGGACCAACAAGCGTGAAGATAACAAGGGGAGAGAACTGAAATGGCTTCAGCTTATCCAACTTTTCTTTCTTTCCTTTTCTTCAAACAGTAAATAGAATTTGGCTTCTATTTAATTTGGCATTTTACAACTAAAAACGCAAAATCTATTATGGGGGTGGATGATTGATATAATAGATACTTTGGAATTAAATTAAAAAACAACTTTTATTCACTCCAAACAAGGCTGATTGCTACTGAGACATAAGGGGGCTACTGTAATTCGAGGCCAGATTTTTAAGGCTCATCCGAAGTGTGGAGTTGTGCAGCAAGACGTTTGTTCACATTACATTTAAATTTGTGCATATTGGTACAGTCGGAGAAACAGGGAGAAGGGAGGGAATTCCAAAAGGCAAGCGGTCAGAATAAAGAAACTATTAGAGTAGAAAGTTTTCCAGCATCTGGGGATCTCTACAGTGAAGGGGTGTGATTTTGCTGCTAGTCGGGATAATTTACACTGATGGATACAAGTGCAGTAAGTTTGTCGAAGCACATTTCTTGGAAGTACTTGTACAGGGATGCAACATGGCAGCGATGAGACACGTCATTTTTGCTTTAAATGTCACCAGAAAAGACAGAAAATCCCCACACGGAAGTCACATGGTTTTGTCAACTTCCATTCTGGAGTCAAATCTGACCCTGAAGTATCATTCAAACTTAATTAACTGAGTTAGACACATAAGGATACATAATTGAGACATTTATTTGCCAGGCTAAAAAATATTTGAGAATTAGTTCTACCTAATGATTGTGAGTTCAATCCCAGTCGAAGAACTTAAAAACAATGAACTAATATGAGAAAAGGCATCGGACGAGAAATGAGATCAGTCTCCACTAGTTGATTAAATAAAATTAATTTCGGTTGGAAATTCCTCGGAGGTTACTATGATATTTGTAGTCTTCCTTATCCCTGTTTCCCCGACTGTACCAACATGCAAATGATTAAATGTAATGTGAACAAATATCTTGCTACACAACTCCCCACTTAGGATGCCCCCCTATAAATGTGCCCTAATCACAGTAACCTCTTACGTCTCAGTGGCAATATGCTTTGGTTGTGGTGAACAAGATTTAAAAAAAAAAAAGGTACCTAGTACAATAAAAGAGAGAGAGAGAGGGGGACCGAGAAAGAGACACATATGAAAGAAAGACAAAGCTTGAAAAAGAGAAAAGTTGAGGTGGAGGGGTAGACGCAGGGAGGGAGGGAGAGAGGGGGGGAGGGAGTGAGAGAGGGGGGAGGGAGTGAATGGGAGAGAGGGACAGAGAGACTGAAAGAAAAAAAATGACAGGCTCAATGGAAGAGGATGACAGAGTGGGTGATCGGTAGAGGGGTTAAATGGGAGGGGTTGACAGAGAGGTTGTATGAAAGAGGGAGACAGAGTGGTTAAAAGAGAGGAATAGATAGTATGTACAAGACTGAGGGAGAGATGAGTCAAAAACAGAGCCAATTCTTAATGAAACAAAGAGAAATGATTATAGAAAAAAAAAAGAAGAAGAAAGAGTGTTTGAAAGACAAAAAAGTCAAGCCAAAAAATAAAATAAATTGAAGCCATATTTGTACTTTACATTTCTGTCGATTGTTGATCTTGTGTGAAAACGTAATTGGTAATTGGCGATAATCAATAAGTATAATAATTAATGTAAATAAATGACCAAACAATATCGATTTGAATAGACATTTAATCAGTAGAGTCTCTGCATCTGCTCTATTTAATAAGCAATAACAGTCATTAGGTTATTCTCTCCTTCCCAAAGTGCTTGAATAAAAGTATATTTTGTTGGACCTATGAACCTTTCTCTGCCATTTTGCAGGTCATTCTTTTTCGACGAATCAAAGGAACTGAAACAATACTCGAAGACCACAAAGAAGAATTTTTAAACGAAATGAGGAAAAATGATTAAGAATTTTTTGCTAAAACTGCAGAGAATCAATATTCAATAATCTCGTCTTAATGAGCATTTTGGTGATTGGGTTGGGTGGGGGGGGGGGCATAGAAACCCAAAAGATTAAAGATAAGATAAAATCTCTTGCAATCTCCAAAGCATAGATCGATATATTAACAATGGAAACATCTATAGATTTAGGAAATAAAACAATAAGAACATATTCAGCTTTTTCTATCAGAGTTTGACAAATTTTGCAGTCAGAGTCAAATTTCTTTCTGCCAACTTCTCACATCCGGGTTAGATGTACAAATTAATTGTTTTAATTAACTGAATTATCAAAAAATCATTTTTAGGTAAGCTTGATTATTGAAAACAATTTTGTTTAAGACAACACTTTGTATTGACAAATTAAAAAGGTCACAGGAGTGTATCTGTCACACTTGATTTGACGACTCGGAAATTGGGCGATAGTGTCGAAACGATAAATTTCATTCTATCAGAAATGGTGACTCAGATGTTAATAAATTTTGCGGTCAGAGTCATATTGTTTTTCAGACGACTCCTCAGTTGTCTTTAAGTAAATTATCAGTTAAAGGCGGTGCAAATCCTAAATCGGAATTCCTGGAGTGTAACACTGTCAGAATTCAGTTGTGACACGATGAGGTATTTTACTGTGGCAATATTAATTGATTAATTGGGTTATATTTTTTTTCTTCACTTCTTAAGTGACCTCAACACCACATTGTGTATTGCCGGTTGTTGTAATTCTTATTCAAGGTACTTAATTTTCCCTGATGATCTGCCAAGCAAGTACCTGCTTGGTAGTGAAACACGTGTAGGAAAAAAACTCTTTAATTTGAAAAATGATAAATAAATAATTTTTGAATGAAAAAATCTTTTGTGGTGTTGATTGGGCTCCTGAACGGAATGCTTCGGTAAGCTTTCAAAAAATCACATATAAATGCTCTGTACCCTGTAATCAGGTATCATCGAGCTTGTTTTTATTGGACTAATCCCGGTCTTCACTGAATAATCTTTTTTCTAAGTGAAAAATCCAAAAAATATATATATATATAAGAACACCATTGCCCAAAGACAAGGTTTCTATAATATTGCTTTTCCTTCGGCTAGATCGATTTTATACGAGATGAATCTAAATGAATACGACTCTGGCTAACTTTTAACCCTTGTCTCTCTTCTTCCCCTTCCCCTCCTCCCCTGCCTCCTCCTCTTCCCTTGTTTCGTCCCTCGATGTTCACTGCTCCAATTACTACTAATCCTGTTGACTTTTGACGTTCTCAGCCCGAATTCAATCAGCAGGCGATATCTAAGCACTGATTTTTTCTCTCTCTCTTTTTTTTTTTTTCTTCTTCAATAGTTTTCGACAACGACATGTCGATTTACCCTTTCTCACGTTTTCTCTCGCTTTCTCTTCTTCATTTCGTCTTCTTCAACTGACGTTCTAAAGATACTGTTTGATTGGTATCTCTTTCTTCTTCATCTTCTTTTTCTTTCTCTTTTCATAACATTCCTCGCATTCCTTTTTCTCCCCGTTTTGTTGTTCTCTGCACGTGACATTTTCTTCCAATCGCATTCTCTGTATAAATTTGAAAACTTTTCCGTTTTGAAATAAAGTTTATTAACTGATCGAAAATGGTCGTATCTACGGCCGAAATATCTCGGTGGAACTTTACAACATGAGTTTTTGAGTTTATTTTTGTTAGTTGTTGAATTGCTTATTCTTTATTCCATTTTTATTTTTACATATTGTCTGAAACATTGTTTCTTTTTTCCCATATATATATATATATACACAGAGAGAGAGAGAGAGAGAGAGAGAGAGAGAGAGAGAGAGAGAGAGAGAGAGAGAGAGAGATGTGAAAATCGTTTTAGATTTTGGGCGCAACGCCTTTTTGGAGGGGGGGGGGCGAAATATATGCCAAGTTTTGATGTGGGCTTTTTCGTACCTTTTAACTTGCATTTGTTTTTTCCAAGCCTTCTTTCTCCTCCTCCTTGGTCTTTTCTCATCTTCATTTCTTCTGTTTTGGATTGATATGTTTGTTCCACAAGTATTAAATGAACAATTTCTCTGATGATCAGCGATGTTAAAATAAAAACTACATATTTTCCTTGACTAAGCTGTGAAACGCGCGTAAGATATGAAAAAATTAAAAATTGGAAAACAATAAGTATAAATTTTGTTTGTAAGATGACGGAAAAAAAATACAGGTATTCGTCAAACTCAGAAAATAAGGAAATTGAGAAAAATAAATAAATAAAAATTATGGTAATGGATTGATTTTTCCTTTGGTCATCTGAATATAACTAAAAAGTATATATATATATATGTATTCATTTTACTTTAATTTAATCTCAGAAATCAAGAGAACGCTTCCTGAGACTAACACTTGATTTCTATATGAGATACATAGATATCCAAGTGTTCAATTAAAACTCTTCTTTACCTCTGAAACATTGAGTTAATAAAGCAGTACAGAACACTAATTTTCCTTTCCCCAATTGACCCCTTAACTATGTTAGAGTTTACCTTTATTGTGGTATGTTCTCGGTCAGCCGGATTCCAGACAAAAATTCATCTGGTCTGGTGGAGTATCCAGCTAAGTGTTGTTACTTGTAGTAGCATCACTAGGAGAAGGTGCACCATTCCTCGTATGAGCCATTGTGTAAGCATTCTGAGGGGATCTTATTTGGGCTTCGAAAGCTATATTATTTTTAATATTTGGTCAGGGTTTACTTGTAGGGCGAAGTATCCTCATGGCAGGTTGTCCTGATAAACCCCTGAACAGAGAGACTGAAGACATTCGAGGGAGGATGGTGTCTAGCCGGTATTCAAACTCTCTCTAGATATGTACATTGAAAATACTTATATTGAAAATATTTTTATCAAAAGAAAATTGATAATGTAAGTATGTACATTTATATTTGAGTATATATGCAGAAAGAGCTAAAATTAAGATTGTATTCGTAATCCATCAGGCAGTGTTCGAATCCTCACTCGACCTGCAATTCAAACATTACTTTAACTTTTAAATTGCACGCCCGGCAAAGACGGGCTCTTTTATGGCGGGGATGAGGCAAGTCGGGGCCACTTCCACTGCTCGATCCTGGTTCAGGATCATCACACCTTTGTATCTCAAAGTATGACTATACCCCTATTGTCAGTTCTAGTCAAATATTATTAGACTAGCTAAGTGTGTAGATTGAGTGAGGTTTATTTTGCAGCAGAGCAACCCACCTAAGCTTATTTACAATAGATATGGTAAAAGACTCATTGGGTACTATTTTATTTATCTTCCTCCCACAAGGTAAGATGTGACACAAGGTCGGGAAAGTGGGATTTGAAAAGCCAGCGCCCGAGAAGGTGAGCACTCTGGCCTACAAAAAATGCCTGGGCAGCCCCGTCAGCATTCCCCGGTAGGGGCGCCTCAGGCAGTAAGCAATAAACTTACTCCTCCCCAAAGAGGGGAGGGTGGACCTCCTAGAACTGCACAGGAAAGTCCCATAGACCGGCGTAAATCAAGCTCCGAAGGCCAAGACAATACCAGTCTATGGGGTGCAGTATCCATCGGAACAGCTACTACACTTTGATCTTAATTCAACAATAGTCGCTATTTTACCAATGGCTATCAGGGGAAACCGGCCAATTTGGCATATTGGTTTGGGTGTTCGCTAATGAACCGAGAGACCAGGGTTCAATCATCGGTCGAGTCATACCAAACTTCTAAAAAATGGTACTTGATGCCCCTTTGCTTAACACTCAGCATTATATCGCCAAGATCAAGGGTAAGTGGAATAATCCTGTGAAAAGAGTGGCGCCCTCCCCTACACCTCAGTGTAGTAGCTAATGAAAAGGGAGCCTTTGGGTCGCCCTCGACTATGGTCGCCTACTTTTTTTATGGGTGGGAACTGTGGGTTCATAACTTTTCCAAGGAGATAACTATGTAGTTCGAAAACAATAAGTTCTATTGTTCACGACAGTATTGACTTAGAATATTCAGGAGTTATCTCCCTTTAACCATATTCAAGTTATTACATTTGAATCATACTAGCCAATGAGACAATGCACTCTTTACTTTCGGAAACCAAAAATATATCTAAATTAATCCATGTGTGACAGAATACATAACACCAATTGAACATCACTTTTGTGTTCAGAAGCAAAGGACAAACATTACAGGTTCTTTGGGCCATACATAACTATAAAAGTCTTATTTGCATAAATAAATGCTAGGAGACTTTGTGTCACTTGATCTCCAATAAGTACAATAATAAATAAAATTGGTTGGTTGTTGGCTTTTATGGCAACCATCCCTCTCTCATTTTATGCCGCAATCGTACACATTATGGATGCGGTGGATTTGAAGATTAATTTATTGTTTTGAACAGATTTTTGTTACATACAGTAGCTGGTCATCGCAAATGGTCACCCATTTAGCACTATTCAGGCTCAATGTCGCTTAACTTTAATAACAATAACAAAGTGCATAACCGGGGGGCGAGATTATATTCTAAGAGACCAACCTACTAAATAGGCGGAGTACGACAACAGTAGGAGAGACGATTGTAATTAGAAGCAAGCGTACATGCCGAGAGACAGTGAGAGCGAAAACGTTGCTAATCAAATAGTTTGGATGTATGGTTGTTTTGTTTTACGGCATATCAACCTTCTTCGAGTTATTTAATGCCGAATCCGGTCCTTTTGGTGAAAGTTTTTATGCTTCGAGTTCATTGTATTCTCAAGTATTTATTCATGTTGTTTGGTTGAGTGAAAAGAGGGAAGGGAGAGAGAGGGGGATGAGGAAGGGGAGGGAAAAGCGGTTAAGAGGGAGGGAAATTGTTTTTATGGGGGAGGAGGGGGGTCGCAGAAAATGATGTTTTGCAAGGAAAAAAAACGATGAAACATCAATGTTTGGTGCATTTTCGGCCCAGGAAGCCGATAATTTCAGACAGCCTGATCTGGTAGCACAAGTAGTCAACAGTTAAAAGTGGAATTATTATGAGAAGGTGGTGAAGAATCCAGTAAAACAATGACTGACAAACCAGACAAATGTTTAAAAGAAACACGTTTGAAGAAATGAAAAAAAGTTTAAAAAAAAAAAAAGGAATAAGATTCTTAAAATGAAGAATGCGAAGAATAAACTCTGGCATTTAATCTCTATTAATCCCTCTTAATCATTTATGACTTTGACATTTTAATCCTCATCCTTTAATCCGAACATTGTAAAAGAATTTCTTTTTTAATAAAAAAAAGAGATCAAAATGTCATCAGTTTTATTTTGCATTTTAAATTTGACTAAAAGATCAAAAAACCTTCAGTAAGTCTAAATCTGAAATTTGACCTCATAAGCAACAATGGCGTGAAGAGTTCAGATGGATCGGTGGAGAAAAACATTTGAGAATTATTGCCATCATGCTAATTTCCTTGGGAAAGAAATTTGAGAGGTAAATAGCGTGTTGAATCTTGTGTGACCTTGCATACAATCTTTCGGAATATGCATCTTTTGAAATCTTTTGTGAAAATGCCATAATCTGGCATCTTTTCCTGAGGAGTAAAAAACTTGTGGAATCTCGTGTGACTTTGCATGGAATCTTTTTGAATCTCTAGGAATCTTTTGGAATTTTTTGAATCTTTTGTAAATAAAGAAATCAATCAGATACAAGATCTAGGAGGGCAAAAACATTGTGTCATTAGGAGGGTTTAGTATCGATAATTCGTATTTTCCATTCAATTTTCAGAGAGGGGCTAAGATAAATAACATTTGCCTTTTCTGTTGTTGTTCTGTCTGTTACTTAGTCTCGAGATTTTAATATACTTAAAAAAAGGTAAAGATATGTTTAACCCAATTTTTTTTTTAGAATCTTCCCCAGAATCATTTGGAATATGTGGAATCTTTTGGAATCTCGTGTAAAAAAATCAAGTTATTTACCCCTCAAAGGAATCAACTCTGTAGTCCACTTGTGTCACCAAATGTTGCCCTATGTGCTGTGAAAGTCACTCAGTGTCTTATTCTGGATGACTTCGTACTAAATGTAGTCTGACACTAAGGGGAAACGCATGTCTTCCAATTGGTTGCTCCGTCAATTGTTTTGTGCCCAAACTGTGTTTAAAAGATCCGCAGAACCTTTGTGGTGATTCAACTTAATCAAGAACTTGGGTAACTGGCCGGTCAGCAATTTCTGTCTGCCTTAGTCTGAAAAAGCGTTGACTTGATGGGTGGGCTTTTTGTTGTCTTGTGTCTGACTTAGGTTGTGACCAAGCAAGCTGGAATAAATGCTCACATGCAAAAATGACAAAGACATTTTCGTCTTTAAAATATATACATTATTACAACTTAACTAATATGTTGAATCCATTCTCTAACTAAAATATAGGATAGGCTTAGAACCTCAAATTCTGATGAAGGGAACAGAAACTCAAAATAATAGCATAATATTACGGTAGTCTTATAGAGAATGCACTGCGTTTCTGTGACTTCGCGTCAGCAACGTTCGGGCAGCTCTCGGAAGCGCCCAAGAGTTGCCGAAACTATTAACCAATCAGGTTGCAAGCAAGCAGACGATAACTTTTGGAAAAAATGAATTTCTACGATCTGTGTCAGCGCATTGAATCTTCTGAAGGACTCATTGAGTTCTGTCAGCAACGGTCACTTCTTGCAGAAGACTAACCCTAACCCAGAAAATGTTAAAACGAAAAAAAGCATTGAAAAAAAAAAATACAAGAAATTGGTTAAAACAAAAAAAAATCGTCTTTTGAAATTTTTCGGTGCACAAAAAAAACATTTCATTCAAAAACATTTAATTAACAATGGTTTCTTTGACAAAAAAATAATATACATCTAATTAATAACAGTTGGTGTGTTCGTTCTTTATCTTTATATATGTATTTTACTTTGATTTTCTTCATCTGAATTTATCGTCTGCCAATTTTTGCCTCGTCAACTCTCGGGCGCTTTTGAAACCTGCTTGAACGTTGACGATGCAAAGTCACCGAAAACACGGTGTGTTCTCTACAAAAGTACCAATATAACAAAGTGAGCATCCATTATTTGATGTTTGGGTCTAATTATAAAGCAGGGTCTAATTATAAAGCAAGGTCTAATTATAAAGCAAGGTCTAATTATAAAGCACGGTCTAATTATAAAACACGGTCTAATTATAAAACAAGGTCTAATTATAAAGCACTGTGGTTCAGGTGTTCTGCGGAGGTAACTCAGGGTCGTATCGTAGGTCTCATGACACCAAATATAGTCCGATATTACTAGGACCTAATGCATTCCGACTGTTGACATAGTCTTGGGTAACTGACTTGTCGGCAATTTTTCTCTGCCTTGCTCTAAGAAAATGAAATGTGTTTGATTAATTAATTCCTACTTTAGTCACATAAATTATTTAGAGTTGAAAGAACACACAGAATGCAAGCTTTTTTTTTTATCCTTTCGCTAACAACAGTGACAACGTTTACTCTTAATATCAGCAGCAGTAGTAATTCTTCTTTCTTCTCTTCACCGAAAACACGCGAACGACTTGGCATACAAAAAAAAAAAAAAATGATCTTCGAGCAAAAATCGCACTTTTTTTATTCACCTATTTTGAACTGTCAACAGCACCCATTTTGCATAATCACGACCTTCACCTCGTAATCAAATGGTTATATGTTCGCACCTGAATGTTGCCACTGTTTCCTTACAGCGGGCGCATGCTAGAAAGTTTTGTTTTGATCCATGGTTAGGCGTTTTCATTGTGCTCTGTCCCAACTTTGGTTGTGACACAGGCAAGCTGCAATAAATGTTCGCATATAAAAATGACAATTCCGTGTCAAAATGGGGGTTTGTAGGGGACAATGCAGCTCAATTAGATTTAACTTATTGTAAAAAGCAAATTTAAATTGCTGCAGATAAGCATAATGGTGTCCTTCTTCGACTAATTTATGGAGTATCACTTTATCTAAGTTTCAAATTTATTCTCAAGGTTAAACAAGGTCAGTCTGAAAAGTAATGGGACTAGGTATGCCGTGTTGTATCAATATTGGACTAGAGTGTGTAAAAATAGTTAAAAACGGAAAATTCCATGTAAGGTTAATTTAAGCAAGAAAATAGAATTTTCCATTAGAAGTCAAGTTAGAGTGATGTGTACAAGAAGTGTGTCATGCGAGATAATATGTAGCAGAGAAGCACGATCAGGTTTGCTTCTTGGGCGTTTGGTGTCAAATTGATTGGACGCCGGTTTTCGAGGCTGCTTACAGGTTTTGGAAGGGAAAGTTGCAGTTAATCTAGATTTATTTGCTGCAGAAAGTAAACCAAATCTCAGAGTAAATAGTGGAGTTATTTGTTGTTCTATTTAATTGCTTCTATTATTCCAGCTGTAGATGGGAAAAAAGAACATCTCTACGACTGCTACTGTCACTACTGCTAAAAGACGTCACTATCCAACGAGCCAACTACTCACGTATCAAATTAAATAAGAGCAAATTTAAAAACGTGGAACTTTTACAATGAATCAATTATGATAGGTAATATGTTTCTGAATTAAATAGTCCAAAAAGGGTTGATATGCTGTAAAACAGAGAAACCAAATGAAAACTTTAAATGATTTTTGATGGACAGGAAAAAAAAAAGATTGGATTATTATAAAGCACTTTGAAGAAGTATGCATAATCTAATAGATCAACAGCGGACAGGAACGAAGAACTCTTCTCTATAAAAAAACAAATAAATCACAAAAGTCTCCGAATAAAATCAATAAATCTACTCAACTTATTTGCCGAATCAAAAAGATCAGTCGACAGACCTCGGCATTTTCCCCCCGTAATAATTTTAAACAATCAACTCAGCTAAGCTCCTCGTGTTTCCCTGGTGATTCAAATATATCATGATTTCAATAAGAAAGTACTCAGAGAGTGCATACCTTAGCCAACAACACTGTCATCAAACAAATGAAATACTTTCATCTAGTAGGCTATGTGTCTCGTAAGATAAAATCGTTGGATAAGAGAGATATTCTAGAGTGAATGTTGGAGGCTATTAGTGGAACAATATTTAGATGCGGACGTGTGAAAATAATGTTAAAACGGTATTTTTACAAATAAGGTTAGAATAGTGGAAAATTCCATTAAAATTCAAGTAAAAGTTAGAGCTACATGTATTATTTGGACTAATCGAACTAGTGTGCGTTTTGTCAAACTCGGAAATCGTTATATCAAACTGAAGAAGGTCGGAGGTTACATCGACCGAAACGTTGTGAGAATAACATCCAAGATGAAAACAGTAGTCCAAAAATTCTAAACAATACAAATGATCAAATCCTCATCTCAAAAAGTATGAAACTTAGTGCTACGTGTCAAGGTATTGTGTCACAAACAGGAAGTCGGCAGTGACACATAGCGGATAAAAGTCGGCAATGATGACTCGTGGAAGAGAGATCATGCTTTGGTAACAGCTATTCCCTCCTCCTGTGGGGCATAGGTGGGAGATATTATGTTTGTATACTTGTAAAGGAAAAGAAACAAAATCTCAAAGAATTGTAAAATGATTTTATGCTGTTATTATTTATGACACTTCTCGGGTTAGTAGATATAGAACAGTTGAGGTAGCAGGTTCAGTTCACAAGGAAAAAATGGGTGGAAATGATGAAAATACACTTGAGTAGAAAGAGGGAAAAATTAAGACCTGGCAGAGATAGGTTACTTTTGGATTTAATTTCTTAAAGCCGTCCAACAAATGCCAGCATGTAAAATGGATTTAAACTAATAATAATAATAACTAGCGGGACCCGGGTAAATTACACGAAATGATGTTTTTAATACTAATTATCTTGTTCCTAACCCATACATGTTTGAATAAAATATGATAAGATTTGGACTTGTATATTTATTTTTTAAAAATGAACAATACATGAAACAATTCACAAAACTTCTTTATATACAATATTTCTAGTGAAGGTAATATTTCGACGACTAAACCTTACTTTGTAAATGTTTTCGATTAAATTAAATTTGGCTCCAATTCATGAATATTTATTTACTCCTCTCCAGGAGTTAGGCACAAGACCAGTTTTATCCTACTCCCACGAGTAAGATGTGACCCAAGGTCGGGTCGGAAAAGTGGGGTTTGAAAAGCCAGCACTCGAGAAGGTGAGCACTCATGCTATTAAAAATTGCCTGGGCAGCCCCGTTGGCATTCCCTGGTAGGGGCGCCCCAGGCAGTAAGCAATAAACTTACTCCTCCCCAAAGAGGGGAGGCGAAGCCTGGGAGGGTGGACCTCCTAGAACTGCACAGGACAGACCCATAGACCGGCGGAATCAAGCCCCGAAGGCCAAGACAATACCGGTTTATAGGGTGCAGTATCCATCGGAACAGATACTACACTTTGATCTTAGCCAAAAGGCCAAGATGAGTAGCATTTTATTTACTCCGCTACAGGAGTTAGGCACAAGGCCAGTTTTATCTTATTCCCACAAGTAAGATGTGACCTAAGCTCGGGTCGGGAAAGTGGGGTTTGAAAAGCCAGCGCCCGAGAAGGTGAGCACTCTGGCCATTAAAAATTGCCTGAGCAGCCCCGTCGGCATTCCCCGGTAGGGGCGCCTCAGGCAGTAAGCAATAAACTTACTCCTCCCCAAAAAGGGGAGGCGAAGCCTGGGAGGGTGGACCTCCTAGAACTGCACAGGACAGACCCATAGACCGGCGGAATCAAGCCCCGAAGGCCAAGACAATACCGGTCTATAGGGTGCAGTATCCATCGGAACAGATACTACACTTTGATCTTAGCCAAAAGGCCAAGATGAGTAGCATACAAAGATTCGGAAGGTCGTTGCTTTTGATGTAAGCATGACACACAAAATCACACACGCTATTGTATTAATATGTGTCTTCCCGGTCGTCCCCTTCCTTCCTCTCTTTCCTTTCCCCTCGAAATGTAGAAAAAAAAATCTTAGAGGTTGGTTGGGATCGAACTATAAACCAGTCAGGCCGAAGTCAAAAATACTACGTCGCTAACCGTTGAAAATATTTCGAAAATTAGGCGAGTTGAATGTTTTTTCAAAATCTAGGTGCGGCACGCATGCGCAGAGCTTTTGCCGGAAGCGTGACACACGAACACACACGCTATCGTATTAATATATAGATAATAATAATAATCATGATGATGATGATGATGATGATGTACTAAGTTTATTTCCGGTTACTGTAACTGTATATATTTTTTCTTTTTTACTAATGGGTCACCGCTTATCAAGGCCCTTAGATCACTCGAGGATAAGGGATCAAGGGAATCAGTTGGACAATGAACAACGCCATGATAGGATTGCAAACGATGGGTTGAGTAGGCAGAATTTGATTATTTAAAAAACGGCTCAACAAGTATTGTTAACATTAATCTTCAAGACGACCATGTTGTAGTCAGTAGGGAAAATTAAATTTAGACTGTATAGGGAGATGTGTTCAGAAGAGTAGACTTCGATGGTATGGCCACATTGAAAGAATGGATAAGAGTACTTGGGTTAGTAGATGTAGAACAGTTGAGGTAGCAGGTTCAGTTCACAGGGAAAGACCAAGGAAAACATGGAAGGAAGTGATGAAAATAGACTTGAGGGAAAAAGGATAAATAAAGACCTGGGCAGAGATAGGTTATTTTGGAAGTCAATTTCTTAGAGCTGTCCAACGCATGCTAGCATATACAACGGACGTTAAACCGAATATGATGATAATGATATTTAGACCCACTGTTATTAATCAACACACATCACAACAGAAGAACAATGAAGGGAAGGAGGAGAGAGAACGAACTGCTGCTATGTGTTATCAAACTAACAAGACTCAAGTTGTCTACATAAGCCGTCATCCAGATAATCTGCTGGGATTAAAGAAAATTGAAGATTGGAATTCCCAAGATGCCAGTTGACATAGAAAAATGAAATTTGGTAGAAATGATATCGTTTCATGGATTAATCCGATAATTGATAATATATGAGCAAAATTAGTCTTTGTACGGAGTGTTCGAGACAAATTTGACACTTTTTGAAAAAGAGAGAAAAAACGTCATATCTTCGCCATTTATTGATGTATTCTCAAAATTTATAGTGTACCTCTTAAAGGATACCTTGTTGAATATAGCTCACTTAAAGTAGCCGTCCTGAGCTTCCACCACAGCCTCAAGGCAGAACCTCAACCAGGAGCACAGTCTTCACAAGAGACGCTTGAACACCAGTTTTATTCTGGCTATCAGCCTATCCTAGATGTTGCAGGCGGTACGGTTGGTGTCTTTTTCAACTGCACCTCACACATAATTGTCCATGAGGTAGCAATAAGACGAGTTGAGGATCCAGATGTTTGGACTGGTGAAGATGTGGAAGTTCTCAGACAGCCACTTCTGGGTTTGCCTGGCGGTGTGACATTGAGCTGAGTGCTGCTGCCAGCCGTATGCCCTTCGTCCAGCCACTCTCTCCACCCAACGCTTGGCAACAGTGGATATCAACTCAGTATAACCATCTGGATTGAGTTTGAGTCCCTTTTTCGAAGATGTGGGGTAGCATAACATAACTTTCACGGGAAACACACCGAAGGAACTTGATATTAACGACTGCAGGCTAGTCACCTATTGTTCTGTACGTTGTGCAACTGGTCCTGAGAAGAACCATAGATTCCCTGGCTCGACTAGGTATTTGACCTGGTTGAGGAAATTCTTGGGTTTCATAAGGCAGGTCACTTGGACCTTGTAAAAATCAAAGAAGTCTGAGGTGAGTTTTTATGGAAACGCTTCGGTTTATGGTTTTTGACTTGGGGGGGGGGGATTATTTGTTTGAAAAAATTCACCGAGGAAGCCTTTGAAACATACCTTGAGCTTATCAATATCAAGAAAAGTGTATTTTGGAATGGGCAGAAACATCATATGAAGAAAAATGTTTTTTAAAAGTAAACTTGTAACGTCATACATATATATATATCTATATATATATATATATATTAAAATAAACATAGTTTGAGTATCCGACGATTGTTTCAGAACCTCTTCGGCTCCTCTTCAGGGATATACTTTTGAAAAGTATTGGTTTTGTTCATTTTGTTAATATTTGAACTTAATATATATATATATTATGTGTATGTATGTATATATATATGTGTATGTATGTATATATATGTGTATGTATGTGTATGTATGTATATATATGTGTATGTATGTATATGTATATATATATATATATATATATAAAGTATTAAATCAAAGTTACATTATTTTATGATTTAATGATAATTACGGAACAAAATAACTTTTACACATGTTTCTGGTGAAGTTGACAGCATTCATGGGTAATCCAGGCAGTTTTAACAAATCTGAAGGTGTCAGTTTTAACAGCTTGGATAGTCCGTGAATGCTGTAAATTTCTCCAGAAACATGTGCTTACATTAATATATATATATATATATATATATATATATATATATATATATATTTAATAAATAAATATCTTTTTAATATCCATAGCCATATATGTTTCATGTTCACCAATTCATCAACAATCATCAGCATGGATGATGTAACTGTACTACCAGTCGAACGACTTGAACCCCGGGACCCAAATAATTTGAATCCAAGCTTCTTATCACTCAGCCCTCGTGACAACCACATTTAAAAAGCGAGAGAAATAAGTCTTATGTTTTTATTTGTAAACACAGTTAGAAACATACTGACAAGGGAGAGAACTCGCAACGTTGCTAAATTTTAATCTATTCTTATATTTCTGTCAACTTGCCTATAAATGTAATACAAATAAACACTTGCATGTTCGTCAGCTGTACAGAGAGAAAGAAATCACTTCAAAAATAAAAGTGCAAACATAACCTCCCTCGTTTCTCGACAGACCGACTCACATTTAATTAAACCCTGACGGACGACAACGCCAAAAACAGAATAATTAAATTTGATCGAAAGGGGATTTCGTCAGTTTTCCTATCGTCATCTTTTTCCACACTCGGCCTAATTCGAACAACAACGCTACTATTTTTACCCAGAGTCAAATCGGTGAAGAAACAAACAGAAATAGAACTTCCTGTTCAAGCTGTAATTTCTACTTTTTATAGTCACAATTCTTTAAAATTCACTTTAGCTTTTATCAACTAAACAATAAAACGTTTGGCTGTACGTCCAGTGGTTGCTTTGTATAGTAACTTTATAAGTATTAGATGCGACCTCACATCTCAATTAGAGGCTTTGTCTGTCGTTCTGTTATGCTTCGTTTTTTTTTCATTGAAATCGCCCCAGACAAGGCATAAAGCCACTTAATGTAAGGAGCTAAAAAAAAAATACCACTTCAAGGTCAAAAACTAGCCTACCATAAGTGTTAGATGGATAGATTTCGACCCAGAAAACAGCGATTAAAACATTGCTTATGAAATTTGAGGACTAAAGGACAAATAACGGAAGTTGACATATTGAATAAAGAATGAGGGTTGAGGACATGCGTTGCATGAAGAGAAATGATATGAGGATGATACAATAGATGTGCAATGTGATTATTAAAGACAAGCTTAGATCTAATGCCTTCAAAGAAAAGTCTGAAATTAATATGAATAAAAAAATTGTTGTATCACTTTCAGGCATCCATAGACACTTTCTTCAAACTTTTTCCACAGGAAGCCAGCGTTTCTACCTGTTATGCGCATCTGCCGGATTATCCATTCATGGACTAGCAGCCAATCAGAACTCAGAATGGACTTGCCCATATGAACATAACAGAACATTCAAGCCTTAATATAAACCGGCGTTTTAGTGTTCTTGGCAGTTTATTTATTTGTAGCTCAACTGGTCATAAGGTTGATCACTGACTACTAAATTCAATATGGCGCTACAAATATGATGTAGTGATCATGAATTAGGAACATTACCTTGTCAATGCAGGGATAATATCTGCTCGTTCAGCTAAAACCTATGCTGTCACATTTTCAAAGGAGAAACTAACAAAGAAGAACCGACAAATGATGATTGGGGCGATGTTAAAAGAGCTAGGGGTGACATCACTGGCAGAAGCCTTGCCAATCCTTATGCAAGCTAAGGAATTTTTGAGATGAGGATTAATAATTTGAATTATTTGGATTATTCAAATGTGAGGATTAATAATTTGTATTATTTGGATTATTCAAATGTGAGGATTAATTATTTGGATTATTTGGATTATTCAAATGTGAGGATGAATAATTTGTATTATTTGGATTATTCAAATGTGAGGATTAATAATTTGTATTATTTGGATTATTCAAATGTGAGGATTAATAATTTGAATTATTTGGATTATTCAAATGTGAGGATTAATAATTTGTATTATTTGGATTATTCAAATGTGAGGATTAATTATTTGGATTATTTGGATTATTCAAATGTGAGGATGAATAATTTGGATTATTTGGATTATTCAAATGTGAGGATTAATAATTTGTATTATTTGGATTATTCAAATGTGAGGATTAATAATTTGTATTATTTGGATTATTCAAATGTGAGGATTAATAATTTGTATTATTTGGATTATTCAAATGTGAGGATGAATAATTTGGATTATTTGGATTATTCAAATGTGAGGATTAATAATTTGTATTATTTGGATTATTCAAATGTGAGGATTAATAATTTGTATTATTTGGATTATTCAAATGTGAGGATTAATAATTTGTATTATTTGGATTATTCAAATGTGAGGATTAATAATTTGTATTATTTGGATTATTCAAATGTGAGGATTAATAATTTGTATTATTTGGACTATTCAAATGTGAGGATGAATAATTTGGATTATTTGGATTATTCAAATGTGAAGATTAATAATTCGTATTATTTGGATTATTCAAATGTGAGGATTAATAATTTGTATTATTTGGATTATTCAAATGTGAGGATTAATAATTTGTATTATTTGGATTATTCAAATGTGAGGATTAATAATTTGAATTATTTGGATTATTCAAATGTGAGGATTAATAATTTGTATTATTTGGATTATTCAAATGTGAGGATTAATAATTTGTATTATTTGGATTATTCAAATGTGAGGATTAATAATTTGTATTATTTGGATTATTCAAATGTGAGGATGAATAATTTGGATTATTTGGATTATTCAAATGTGAGGATTAATAATTCGTATTATTTGGATTATTCAAATGTGAGGATTAATAATTTGTATTATTTGGATTATTCAAATGTGAGGATTAATAATTTGAATTATTTGGATTATTCAAATGTGAGGATTAATAATTTGTATTATTTGGATTATTCAAATGTGAGGATTAATAATTTGTATTATTTGGATTATTCAAATGTGAGGATTAATAATTTGTATTATTTGGATTATTCAAATGCGGGGATTAATAATTTGTATTATTTGGATTATTCAAGTTTGAGGATTAATAATTTGTATTATTTGGATTATTCAAATGTGAGGATTAATAATTTGTATTATTTGGATTATTCAAATGTGAGGATTAATAATTTGTATTATTTGGATTATTCAAATGTGAGGATTAATAATTTGTATTATTTGGATTATTCAAATGTGAGGATTAATAATTTGTATTATTTGGATTATTCAAATGTGAGGATTAATAATTTGTATTATTTGGATTATTCAAATGTGAGGATTAATAATTTGTATTATTTGGATTATTCAAATGTGAGGATTAATAATTTGTATTATTTGGATTATTCAAATGTGAGGATTAATAATTTGGATTATTTGGATTATTCAAATGTGAGGATTAATAATTCGTATTATTTGGATTATTCAAATGTGAGGATTAATAATTTGTATTATTTGGATTATTCAAATGTGAGGATTAATAATTTGAATTATTTGGATTATTCAAATGTGAGGATTAATAATTTGTATTATTTGGATTATTCAAATGTGAGGATTAATAATTTGTATTATTTGGATTATTCAAATGTGAGGATTAATAATTTGTATTATTTGGATTATTCAAATGTGAGGATTAATAATTTGTATTATTTGGATTATTCAAATTTGAGGATTAATAATTTGTATTATTTGGATTATTCAAATGTGAGGATTAATAATTTGTATTATTTGGATTATTCAAATGTGAGGATGAATAATTTGGATTATTTGGATTATTCAAATGTGAGGATTAATAATTCGTATTATTTGGATTATTCAAATGTGAGGATTAATAATTTGTATTATTTGGATTATTCAAATGTGAGGATTAATAATTCGTATTATTTGGATTATTCAAATGTGAGGATTAATAATTTTGTATTATTTGGATTATTCAAATGTGAGGATTAATAATTTGTATTATTTGGATTATTCAAATGTGAGGATTAATAATTTGTATTATTTGGATTATTCAAATGTGAGGATTAATAATTTGTATTATTTGGATTATTCAAATGTGAGGATTAATAATTTGTATTATTTGGATTATTCAAATGTGAGGATGAATAATTTGGATTATTTGGATTATTCAAATGTGAGGATTAATAATTCGTATTATTTGGATTATTCAAATGTGAGGATTAATAATTTGTATTATTTGGATTATTCAAATGTGAGGATTAATAATTTGAATTATTTGGATTATTCAAATGTGAGGATTAATAATTTGTATTATTTGGATTATTCAAATGTGAGGATTAATAATTTGTATTATTTGGATTATTCAAATGTGAGGATTAATAATTTGTATTATTTGGATTATTCAAATGTGAGGATTAATAATTTGTATTATTTGGATTATTCAAGTTTGAGGATTAATAATTTGTATTATTTGGATTATTCAAATGTGAGGATTAATAATTTGTATTATTTGGATTATTCAAATGTGAGGATTAATAATTTGTATTATTTGGATTCTTCAAATGTGAGGATTAATAATTCGTATTATTTGGATTATTCAAATGTGAGGATTATTAATTCGTATTATTTGGATTATTCAAATGTGAGGATTAATAATTCGTATTATTTGGATTATTCAAATGTGAGGATTAATAATTTTGTATTATTTGTATTATTCAAATGTGAGGATTAATAATTTGTATTATTTGGATTATTCAAATGTGAGGATTAATAATTTTTATTATTTAGATTATTCAAATGTGAGGATTAATAATTTGTATTATTTGGATTATTCAAATGTGAGGATGAATAATTCGTATTATTTGGATTATTCAAATGTGAGGATTAATAATTTGTATTATTTAGATTATTCAAATGTGAGGATTAATAATTTGTATTATTTGGATTATTCAAATGTGAGGATGAATAATTTGTATTATTTAGATTATTCAAATGTGAGGATGAATAATTTGTATTATTTAGATTATTCAAATGTGAGGATTAATAATTTGTATTATTTGGATTATTCAAATGTGAAATCTGATCAGACCTAACACATCAGGTCAGAGGAGTTGCTCAAGGCACTACACTTGCCCAGCAGAGATGAATCATTGAAGCTGGTATGGTTATGTGGTGCGTTCATCCTCTTGGATAAGCCGTTTCAGAAGCATTGATGTCTTAGATAGCAGGAAGGTTGACCGGCCAAGGAAAACTTGGAAGCAAGTGATTAGACAAGACTGCACAGAGTGGAATTTAGACACAGTTGACCAGCTGAACGGTGAGAACTGGAGAGTGGGCTTGCGTAATATCAGAAAACGTCGGACACCTGAACAAGGGAAGAGTGACGCTAAATAAATAGTAGTAGTAGCAGAAGAAGAAGAATTTGGATTACGATGCTAATATTCGTTGTTATTTTTACAACGTTTCGGCGGATGTAATCTCGGACCTTTTTCAGGTGTATCTTTTCAAACTCTGGAATGTTTATGTCAAAACTCGGGAATTTATACGAATTTCGAATTGAACTCTTATTTAATAAGCAGGGGTAGATTATTTTCGTTCTGTCAGTGATGATACTGTAGAAAGCAATCAGTTCTAAGCGACAGTCTGACAAACTAGAAGAGTACCCAACTAAAATTGTGCTCTTATTATTTGTATTGATAACAGATGTGTATTTTGTCTGATTGTGACTTACGAGACATTAGATCTCCCCTCAGACGAGAGGTATGTGCAACACAAAGAGTTCAGTTCGAAATCTTGTATAGATTCCTTAGTTCGACATAAAGATTCCCGAGTTTGAAAGGATGAACCTGAAAAAGGTCGGAGGTTACATCTGCTGAAACGTTGTGAAAATAACAACCAAGATGGGAATAGTAGTCTGAACAAATAATCCAAATTGAAGAGTTGTTCATACCCTTTCACTTAAATTTGTCAATTTTAGAAACTTCTTTGATTTTTCTTAGCTTTTTACATTCATAAAATTTTGAAATATATTTTGGTCGATGATCGGAGGTTACATCGGCTAAAACGTTGTGAAAATTAAAACCAAGACGAGAATAGTAGTCCGAATAATCTAAATAATACAATTTTTGTTTCATTTTCTTTCTCCTGCCACTGGGTTGAGCAAAGCAAAGCAAAGCGACTGTTTCTTTAGCAGATCTTCGGTGCATTTTTCATTGGCTCAAAAACATAAGTTGTTGTCTGGCAAAGCAAGTGAATTAAATGTCGGTGCCAATTTCGCTTGCAGAATCAACATTTTCCGACAGAACAACATAATGGGATTGAATTTGCTTATCCAATAAAGCAAAGAATTTTTTCTCTTTTTTCTGTTTAGGCTTTTTTTTACATATTATGATATATCATGACAATAGGAGAAACACGCACAGACAACGAAACAGTACGGACACTAATGTTCCTATTATGCTAATATGGACAAGAAAAGTTGTTTACATCAAGTGCTATACTTTGTGGACAGTTCAACCGCTTGTTATTGCTGTGTCAACAATAACATTTTCACTGCATCGTTTCTACAGACTTGCTCAGGTTTCTGAATTTTTCGGATGAAGATTGATAATTTGATTTTTAATGTAAATGGGACGTAGGGTAGGTAGAAAATGCTGGAAAAGATGGATTTGGGGACAAGTTAAACACCTTCTCCAAGAGTTTTCAAGGCAGTTTAGTGTCATACCAGTGACCAAATTTTCTTTCTGAATTATATTTCCTGATGAAGACTATATTATTTGGATTATTCGGACAGCTGTTCTCATCTTGGATGTTATCACAACGTTTCGGCTGATGAAATCTCCAACCTTTTTCAGGTGCTTCTGTTCCAGCTCGGGTATTTTCATGTCGAACTCGAGAATCTAGACGTAATTTCGAATAGAACCATTTATTTAATCCACGGGGGTAGCTTGCTCTCATTCCATCAGCCATGACCGGGTAGAAGTCTTAAGTAATTTGTAATTGTATTCTTAGTATCGCCCGTACTGAGGATTGAACCTTCAACCTCCAGAGGACTGTCACTTAAAACTGATTATCACTTAGCACTTTTATCCACGGGTCCTTCTGAAGATTCTCAGTTTGGACCAGATGTACCTGAAGAAGGTCGGAGGTTACATCTATATAAAGTTAGGTATGCGTACATGTCTATAAATTTGTATGTACATGATTTACTTCTAAACTAATTAACCGGTCATTATGAATTTTGAAACACAGCTGCAAGACGTAAGGGGTGGTAATGTGGGATATATTTAGTTTAATTTATTTTTATTCCAATGGAGTAAAAAGGAGGTAAAAAGTTCAGATACCTCTGAATTTTGTGAAATTTTAGAAATAGTTATTCGATATAAATTAATTAATATTCCATAAATTTCAGTTTCCGTCGAGTATTTTAAAGGAATTTTAGGGGCCTAATATGGACACAACGTCCCATTTGAAAATTCAAATATATCAGATTTGCATTGAATTTGAGTCATAGTCATTGTCATTATCCACCAATTAAACAAGATTCCCTAAATTTCAATTTCTTCTTAAAAGCTTAAGCTTTACATTTTAGACATTTTCTAAAATCAAAATTATGTAATGAATTTTGATCAAAATTAGAATAAGGATTTTAGACATAAGGTTTAGTAGCATTATATGTCGATTTTTAATTTTCGTGAGGGGACATGAAAGTGGTGAAAAACTGTTCTGTTCTCGGAATTAATTTTACCCGTCCTGGGACGTCTATTCTTTTAGTATTTGTCCTTTTTTTTTAAATTTTCTTATCTTTTTCTTTTTTTGAGGATGGGGCATCCTACAAGATGCCAGACATTCACACATTATTTCAGAGACTCCAACCGAGAGATCTTTTTTAGAATTCTTGCCGCCCATTTAAGTGCAACTGTTTGGACCTCTCATACGCTCTGTTCACCAGGTATATTCGCTTTTTTTATGAGTCCAGTTGATTATATTATTACTGGAATGATGGAGATCTTCCTCAAATTCCAGTTTCTTTTCATGTCGTACATAAGACCTTGGTATTATCTTCTCCTTTTCAGCTCTCTTTAAGCCAGAATCATTAGGGACATTAACTTCAACTAGAGTTGCTACTTTCTTCCTCTTGTCCCATATTACTGTGTCAGGTTTAACAGCTCCGTTTTCTAGTTATGTAGTTGTAGCTGTTACATAGTCATAGTGGATGGTGTATGACTTATTTCCAACAGTTCTTTCTGAGGCTATTCTCTATCTCTACAAATCTACTATCAGACCATGTATAAAATGTTATCATATTTGGGCTGGTGAATCTCTGTTCCATTTGAGGGTTCTTGATAAGGTGCAGAAACGTATCTGTAATTTCTTCTCTGCACCCTTTTTCTCACAGACGAGATGTTGCTAGTCTGTCTTTTCTATAAATACTATCATGGCATGTATTCTTCAGAATTATGTGATCTATTCCCCGCTTCTTTTGCTTCAGCTCGTTTGACTCGTTGGTCTACTGGTCTCTATCAATTCGTCGTTTTGATACCTCATTGTAATACAGCTTCCTATTCCATTAGCTTCTTTCCAAGAACTGCAGGCTTGTCAAACTCTCTTCCTGCTGACTGTTTACCTCCTACCTGTAGCCTTGGTCTTTTCAAGACTAAGGCCAATAGGCATCTACTGTCCTTGCGATAATCATATTTCGTTCTTTTTAGCTCCTTACATCAAGTGGCTTCATGCCTTGTCTGGTGCGATACCCCCCCCCCACTGGATACTCAATTTTGTGTGAAAAAGAGAATGAAAGAAATATGTCTATAGAACGACATTCATGCAGACTAATATCGTTGTTGAATCCAGGAAACCGCTGATGCATAACAAAGTTAGCAGATAAAAATTGTTCGAGCTGAATTGCTTATCTACGCCCCCCGCTGCACGAAACGTGTCTTCACAATTTATCTTTTTAGGAAAAGAGTAATGAAAGGAAGAAGAACTCATACAATTTCGCAAACTCAATCAAATGGTAGAAATAGACAAGCAAAAAACATAAATGAAACAGAAATTGATATGCATATAAAGAACAGAAGAATTAAGATATGATGTATACCTTTAAAATAGAACCTATCATGAAAAATTGGTCTCGATATACGAGATAGAGCAATTATATTGCGCCTTCAACAGTGATATTTGTTCCTATATTTTCAACCTTTTATTCTTATATTGTACATTTTTTATTTTATATCTTTTCAAATTATGACTTTTACTAATTTCTATTTATCAACTTATCTGTTTGCACTCCTCTGACAATAAGATATCATTCTTTGAAAAGCCATGGCTTAAGGAAGGAATAATAACATTTATTTTATTTGAATCCCCTTGTTTTGAACAACTGATGACGAAATAGATATTGTATTTTATACAATTATTATTCTCATCCTTTACGTTATATATAATATATATATATATATATATATATATATATATAAACAGTATTCATGAATAAAAATTAAATTATCTATACTTACATACGACGTCGTTTCAAGCTTATGCTGTCATCATCAGTGTAGAGAAACGATCATTTCAGATGGTCACAAGGCGCGAACCCAGTTCACAGAGACTCCGCACGCTTTCGCTCTATCTTTAAGACCATTGGAAATTATCACGTGATATGGGAGAAATTAAGTTATATTTATGCCAAATACAGCAGATCGTAAACACCAGACATTCTGAAGGGTTCAACAAATATAATCGGAGCCTATATATATATATATATATATAATATTAAATTATATTTTTAATATTTTGCCTACGTACGATGTCGTTTCAAGCTTACGGCTCTCATCAGCGCAGGGGAATTAAAATCTCGGACAGGAACAGGACGCGAACACGGTCCACAGGGACACCTTGAATCTGTCAGTGTTTGCTTTAGTCCCATAGGCCACGAGAGATTGTCACATGATAACGGAGAAATTAAGTTATATTGATACTGAAAGTGGCGAGTATAAATATCAATACATTCGATAGGATTCAACGACAGAGCCAGAATCTTCCACTGGGGCTTCAGGTGAATGTCTATTTTTAATCTTTCTAACAATGCTCTTACTTTAATTTTACTTAAAGGATATATATATATATATATATATATATATATACATACATATATATATGGTGATGTCAGTCACTGGGGTCCCAGTTTCGAATCTTGCAAAGTCTAGCCACACTGGCGAATCATAGAGACGACGAAGCATGTGTCTGTGGATAACTATATATTTATACAACTTGTCTACTTACCGACGGGTTCGAACTTACAACCCTAGGTCTTGTAACCAAATGGCGTTAACCCCTTCAGACAGCAGGTCAGCAGTGCAATTGTGACGTGTAAATATGGTTTTTAATATAAACTCGTACTGTTAATTACATGTACAGTGTTCAACCAGGGGCGGGAAGTATAGCGACACAATTATATATATATATATATATATATATATATATATATATATATATATATATATATATATATATATACATATACAACGCGGACTGATGACCTGGTTCGAATCCAGTTCGTTCCACAGAAACACTTTCATCAAAACCCACAGCTGACCTTGTGTCTAACCTCCTGGAGAGGAGGTAAATAATAAATATATATATATATATATATATATATATATATATATATATATAGTCATACACAGACAGTTGTTTCATGATCTACGATTCATCATTGTGGCTAGACGTACTGAGTGTATCCACGCCAAGACTCTAAACCCGAATGGTCAGTCACATAAGAATGCGAGCAAACAGTCCAAGTACCCAACTCCCTGCACCAACGCATATCGCCACTAACATTAGAAGAAATCCAAGCATAATATATGTTTGGTTGTTTTATTTTATGGCATATCAACCCTTTTTGAGGTTATTTCATGTTGAATTCGGTCATTTTGGTACAAGTTTTTATTCTTAGAGTTCTTTATATCTTCAAATATTTATTCATGGTATTTTGTTCGGTTGTTTTGTTGAGGAAAATTGTTGTTTTTGTTTGTAGCTTTGCAGAACATGATTGAGTTTTTCAAAGGGGTAAGAAAAAAACAATAACATCAATGTTTGGTGTATTTTAGGTCAGGAAGCCAGTCATGATATATGTAGTCTCTCTGTTTACATATATATTTTTAGATTACTTCTAACTATATAATTAATTAACTACTTTCTCTCAACTCTGTTAATTTTTATATCTTAACTTAATTCCTTACTTAAATATAATTTCACCTAGAGATGCTGTAAGAATTTACCCGCGTTGATAATTAAAGATGGTCAGGCTATAGCGATAAAGATAGCAATAACATTTTGGTCGAACTGAATAAAAGATTCCACCCCAACCTTTGTCTCTCTTTTCTACCTAATCTCTTGTCCGGTTGTGGGGAGATGAAAAGGATAAAGATCTTTACACTATTCTCCCTCCTACTTCCGGTCCTCTTGTGTTGGGCTAGAAGAAAGTGTAAAATCATACTTTTGACAAGGGTGTATATCACCTAAAGTACTCAAGTTTTTAAGATAAATAAATAATTTATTAAAAAAAAAACATAAACAAATGTATTGTTCAGGTTTTTCAAAATAGTTTTTTTTCAAAATATTCTCCTTATTATTGCCATTTCATCAACACTTCCAAGTGTGGACTTTTCATTCTACCATAAACATTTTTGTTTTCATGTGAATACAAAATAAACTTCCGGTAAAACATTTGTTCAGCAGAAAGCAAGCTATCTTCCGGCAAATACGTCAATAATAAATGTGAACCACTCTAGGATTTGAGAAAAGGACGACAAAGCTCGAAATAAATTTATTGTCTGGTATGTTTTGAGGTTTTATAAAAGTCAGATACGTCCTAATGTAACAAAATGAAGGGACCCGGCAGAGAATTTTGAGAGATTGGTATACTAGTATATATATTTGGGGATCCGGAGGGTACAATGAGTAAGAGAATCAAATGTTAAAACGCACTGGTAAAAATATTGTTTTGAATTTCTTGAAATAAAGTTTTTTCGTTTCACAGCTGCAGCAGACGATGGAAAAGTTCAGAAATTAACCCCGCCTGCTGGCTGTCATGTTTGAGGGGTCAAATGGCATAAATTGTAGATGAAGTTCCATGCAAAGATAACTTTGGCTACAGGAACGATGAAGGCGCTTGGAGATGCGTCCATGTCAATTGATTGACAGGAGAGAGCCCATATGGAATGCATATTTCTGTGAGTAAGCAACCAATGAAATTGCTTATTGGCTACGGTAAGTAGAACTTGGCCAGACAACGCCATATTACCTTGCCATGTAATATAAGGTGCGACAATTACAAATTTACGCAAAGAGTTTTTAAGGAGTTTGAAATTTGAGTAAGAGAAGACTGCCGTGTTGCTTTTGAGAATTGCTTTTCTTCACCCAGAGGAGGAAAAACACTTTTCACACCGACTGTCTACTAAACTTAGTGAGTCGAAGTCGTAACCCAAACTCCGTCTAGAAACAGAGTTATTACGCCCCCCTCTCCAACCAGCAAAGGACTTTTTGTTATTTTAACTGCAAGTTTCACAGAAATATATATTCTTATTTTATCTTAAGAATATTTGTTGATACTTTGCTTGTCCGTTTGCTTTTTATTTATGTACTTCTCATCTTTCAGTTGACGACATATTCTGAGGCCCCAGGATCGGACTTCTTGATCAATTAACACAGCATAGGGGAGGTATGGCCCGGTCAACGGAGACAATTTGACACAAGGGAGTGGAAACTTCATCAATACGGCCAAAAGTCGGTGATGCCACATAAACAACACCAGAGATATTGGCCCGGGACACGAGTGGAAGCAAATGAGTGTTAGGGTTGCATTATTGGTTGTTGCAAGGGCTAGAAGCGTTTACACTAAAATGGAGTACTGTTGCCACATGTGGGGAGGTGCTGCTCAGAGCACTCTTTCTTTCTTTGACAGAGTGCAAACTCGATTTTGCATCTAGTGGAGGTGGGAGTGACCTTTTCTCTTCCCTATAGCCCTTTTATCACAGAGGAGACGTTGCTAGTCTTTCTCTACACTATCACTATTTCCATGGTAGGTGTTGACTGAGCTCTCCCCTTGCAAAACATTCACAGCAAGAACTACTTCATATCGCCACTGCAAAGAACTTTCCATTCTCCCTTTGTGTACCTAAAATCAAACAGAGTTTCAATGAGCAGAGTTTTTTACCCCAAGAACTTCTTATTTTCCCTGCAGACTGCAACATGGTCGTGTTCAAGTTCAATGTCAAGAAGTATTTGTTGAGCCGTCTTCCTGAGTAATCAAATTCTATCCCTTTCGTCTATCGTTCTCAATCCTTTCACAGTATTGTTCATCATCGAAACTGACAATCTCATCCTAGAGTGGCTTTTGGCCTTGGTAAATGATGACTCATTAGTACAAAACTAAAACAATACATATATTTATTAGCTGTATCTACCCGGAATTGCCCGGGATGCAGTGAAGTCAGTTGAGTTTTTAATTTTTATTTGTTAGCACATTTTTTAAACATATACAGAAAAAGAAATAAAATTTTACTTTTTATATTCTTTAAGTAAAAATATGAGTTATTCCCCTTACTCATTTTGATTTTTCGGTCATAATTGAAAAAAAATGTTTCCATATTACCAGTTGTCCGGACGGGACTACATATACTTTTTGAATAAACTGTAGCTAAGTACATTCTTATAGTGCTAATAACACGGTACAACAATAACAAATGAAAATTGTCTAGTCAGAATCAAAATTTGATATGTCAGCTTAATTGCTATTCAGGTTCAACTTTTAAAATCTCACAAGATAATTTTATATATATATATATATATATACACACAAAGACAGAGACAGCAACGTCAGTTCAATTTCAGTTATCTGAAATGTTTATCATTATCAAAAAATATATTTCCGTTTTGCAATTCGATATCATCTCTCGCAACCAATTATTTCAGAAAATAACTAAGTTTATGTCTATATATGTAGATGATGTATATGTACATATTGTATATCTATGTGTAGATAATGTATATGTAGATGTAGATTATGTAGATGTAGATAATGTATATCTATATGTAGATAATGTTGCAAAAATATCAATTCAAATATCGATTTATTGATTCATCTCTACGAGATTTATCTTGCAAAATATGTATGGCAAAACAGGCATCCATCTTTTTATTTACTCATCAATAACCTCCTTACATCAAC
>OY744526.1:18917662-19085162 GCA_963556195.1 Sepiola atlantica | reverse complement strand
TCAATGTTTTAAAATACTGCAGAATATTCACAAAAAACGCATTTATTTCAAAGAGAAAGGTGCCTTAGTTTAAACGCAATTAATTTTTATTATTCAATGTTTTAAAATACTGCAGAATATTCACAAAAAACGCATTTATTTCAAAGAGAAAGGTGCCTTAGTTTAAACGCAATTAATTTTTATTATTCAATGTTTTAAAATACTGCAGAATATTCACAAAAAACGCATTTATTTCAAAGAGAAAGGTGCCTTAGTTTAAACGCAATTAATTTTTGTTATTCAATGTTTTAAAATACTGCAGAATATTCACAAAAAACGCATTTATATCAAAGAGAAAGGTGCCTTAGTTTAAACGCAATTAATTTTTATTATTCAATGTTTTAAAATACTGCAGAATATTCACAAAAAACGCATTTATTTCAAAGAGAAAGGTGCCTTAGTTTAAACGCAATTAATTTTTGTTATTCAATGTTTTAAAATACTGCAGAATATTCACAAAAAACGCATTTATTTCAAAGAGAAAGGTGCCTTAGTTTAAACGCAATTAATGTTTATTATTCAATGTTTTAAAATACTGCAAAATATTCACAAAAAACGCATTTATTTCAAAGAGAAAGGTGCCTTAGTTTAAACGCAATCAATTTTTATTATTCAATGTTTTAAAATACTGCAGAATATTCACAAAAAACGCATTTATTTCAAAGAGAAAGGTGCCTTAGTTTAAACGCAATTAATTTTTATTATTCAATGTTTTAAAATACTGCAGAATATTCACAAAAAACGCATTTATTTCAAAGAGAAAGGTGCCTTAGTTTAAACGCAATTAATTTTTGTTATTCAATGTTTTAAAATACTGCAGAATATTCACAAAAAACGCATTTATTTCAAAGAGAAAGGTGCCTTAGTTTAAACGCAATTAATTTTTATTATTCAATGTTTTAAAATACTGCAGAATATTCACAAAAAACGCATTTATTTCAAAGAGAAAGGTGCCTTAGTTTAAACGCAATTAATTTTTATTATTCAATGTTTTAAAATACTGCAGAATATTCACAAAAAACGCATTTATTTGAAAGAGAAAGGTGCCTTAGTTAAAACGCAATTAATTTTTATTATTCAATGTTTTAAAATACTGCAGAATATTCACAAAAAACGCATTTATTTCAAAGAGAAAGGTGCCTTAGTTTAAACGCAATTAATTTTTATTATTCAATGTTTTAAAATACTGCAGAATATTCACAAAAAACGCATTTATTTCAAAGAGAAAGGTGCCTTAGTTTAAACGCAATTAATTTTTATTATTCAATGTTTTAGAATACTGCAGAATATTCACAAAAAACGCATTTATTTCAAAGAGAAAGGTGCCTTAGTTTAAACGCAATTAATTTTTGTTATTCAATGTTTTAAAATACTGCAGAATATTCACAAAAAACGCATTTATTTCAAAGAGAAAGGTGCCTTAGTTTAAACGCAATTAATTTTTATTATTCAATGTTTTAAAATACTGCAGAATATTCACAAAAAACGCATTTATTTCAAAGAGAAAGGTGCCTTAGTTTAAACGCAATTAATTTTTGTTATTCAATGTTTTAAAATACTGCAGAATATTCACAAAAAACGCATTTATTTCAAAGAGAAAGGTGCCTTAGTTTAAACGCAATTAATGTTTATTATTCAATGTTTTAAAATACTGCAAAATATTCACAAAAAACGCATTTATTTCAAAGAGAAAGGTGCCTTAGTTTAAACGCAATCAATTTTTATTATTCAATGTTTTAAAATACTGCAGAATATTCACAAAAAACGCATTTATTTCAAAGAGAAAGGTGCCTTAGTTTAAACGCAATTAATTTTTATTATTCAATGTTTTAAAATACTGCAGAATATTCACAAAAAACGCATTTATTTCAAAGAGAAAGGTGCCTTAGTTTAAACGCAATTAATTTTTGTTATTCAATGTTTTAAAATACTGCAGAATATTCACAAAAAACGCATTTATTTCAAAGAGAAAGGTGCCTTAGTTTAAACGCAATAAATTTTTATTATTCAATGTTTTAAAATACTGCAGAATATTCACAAAAAACGCATTTATTTCAAAGAGAAAGGTGCCTTAGTTTAAACGCAATTAATTTTTGTTATTCAATGTTTTAAAATACTGCAGAATATTCACAAAAAACGCATTTATTTCAAAGAGAAAGGTGCCTTCGTTTAAACGCAATTAATTTTTGTTATTCAATGTTTTAAAATACTGCAGAATATTCACAAAAAACGCATTTATTTCAAAGAGAAAGGTGCCTTAGTTTAAACGCAATTAATTTTTATTATTCAATGTTTTAAAATACTGCAGAATATTCACAAAAAACGCATTTATTTCAAAGAGAAAGGTGCCTTAGTTTAAACGCAATTAATTTTTGTTATTCAATTTTTTTTAAATACTGCAGAATATTCACAAAAAACGCATTTATTTCAAAGAGAAAGGTGCCTTCGTTTAAACGCAATTAATTTTTGTTATTCAATGTTTTAAAATACTGCAGAATATTCACAAAAAACGCATTTATTTCAAAGAGAAAGGTGCCTTAGTTTAAACGCAATTAATTTTTATTATTCAATGTTTTAAAATACTGCAGAATATTCACAAAAAACGCATTTATTTCAAAGAGAAAGGTGCCTTAGTTTAAGCGCAATTAATTTTTATTATTCAATGTTTTAAAATACTGCAGAATATTCACAAAAAACGCATTTATTTCAAAGAGAAAGGTGCCTTAGTTTAAGCGCAATTAATTTTTATTATTCAATGTTTTAAAATACTGCAGAATATTCACAAAAAACGCATTTATTTCAAAGAGAAAGGTGCCTTAGTTTAAGCGCAATTAATTTTTATTATTCAATGTTTTAAAATACTGCAGAATATTCACAAAAAACGCATTTATTTCAAAGAGAAAGGTGCCTTAGTTTAAGCGCAATTAATTTTTATTATTCAATGTTTTAAAATACTGCAGAATATTCACAAAAAACGCATTTATTTCAAAGAGAAAGGTGCCTTAGTTTAAACGCAATTAATTTTTATTATTCAATGTTTTAAAATACTGCAGAATATTCACAAAAAACGCATTTATTTCAAAGAGAAAGGTGCCTTAGTTTAAGCGCAATTAATTTTTATTATTCAATGTTTTAAAATACTGCAGAATATTCACAAAAAACGCATTTATTTTAAAGAGAAAGGTGCCTTAGTTTAAACGCAATTAATTTTTATTATTCAATGTTTTAAAATACTGCAGAATATTCACAAAAAACGCATTTATTTCAAAGAGAAAGGTGCCTTAGTTTAAACGCTATCAATTTTTATTATTCAATGTTTTAAAATACTGCAGAATATTCACAAAAAACGCATTTATTTCAAAGAGAAAGGTGCCTTAGTTTAAACGCAATTAATTTTTATTATTCAATGTTTTAAAATACTGCAGAATATTCACAAAAAACGCATTTATTTCAAAGAGAAAGGTGCCTTAGTTTAAGCGCAGTTAATTTTTATTATTCAATGTTTTAAAATACTGCAGAATATTCACAAAAAACGCATTTATTTCAAAGAGAAAGGTGCCTTAGTTTAAACGCAATTAATTTTTATTATTCAATGTTTTAAAATACTGCAGAATATTCACAAAAAACGCATTTATTTCAAAGAGAAAGGTGCCTTAGTTTAAACGCAATTAATTTTTATTATTCAATGTTTTAAAATACTGCAGAATATTCACAAAAAACGCATTTATTTCAAAGAGAAAGGTGCCTTAGTTTAAACGCAATTAATTTTTGTTATTCAATGTTTTAAAATACTGCAGAATATTCACAAAAAACGCATTTATTTCAAAGAGAAAGGTGCCTTAGTTTAAACGCAATTAATTTTTATTATTCAATGTTTTAAAATACTGCAGAATATTCACAAAAAACGCATTTATTTCAAAGAGAAAGGTGCCTTAGTTTAAACGCAATTAATTTTTGTTATTCAATGTTTTAAAATACTGCAGAATATTCACAAAAAACGCATTTATTTCAAAGAGAAAGGTGCCTTAGTTTAAACGCAATTAATTTTTGTTATTCAATGTTTTAAAATACTGCAGAATATTCACAAAAAACGCATTTATTTCAAAGAGGAAGGTGCCTTAGTTTAAACGCAATTAATTTTTATTATTCAATGTTTTAAAATACTGCAGAATATTCACAAAAAACGCATTTATTTCAAAGAGAAAGGTGCCTTAGTTTAAACGCAATTAATTTTTATTATTCAATGTTTTAAAATACTGCAGAATATTCACAAAAAACGCATTTATTTCAAAGAGAAAGGTGCCTTAGTTTAAACGCAATTAATTTTTATTATTCAATGTTTTAAAATACTGCAGAATATTCACAAAAAACGCATTTATTTCAAAGAGAAAGGTGCCTTAGTTTAAACGCAATTAATTTTTGTTATTCAATGTTTTAAAATACTGCAGAATATTCACAAAAAACGCATTTATTTCAAAGAGAAAGGTGCCTTAGTTTAAACGCAATTAATTTTTATTATTCAATGTTTTAAAATACTGCAGAATATTCACAAAAAACGCATTTATTTCAAAGAGAAAGGTGCCTTAGTTTAAACGCAATTAATTTTTATTATTCAATGTTTTAAAATACTGCAGAATATTCACAAAAAACGCATTTATTTGAAAGAGAAAGGTGCCTTAGTTAAAACGCAATTAATTTTTATTATTCAATGTTTTAAAATACTGCAGAATATTCACAAAAAACGCATTTATTTCAAAGAGAAAGGTGCCTTAGTTTAAACGCAATTAATTTTTATTATTCAATGTTTTAAAATACTGCAGAATATTCACAAAAAACGCATTTATTTCAAAGAGAAAGGTGCCTTAGTTTAAACGCAATTAATTTTTATTATTCAATGTTTTAAAATACTGCAGAATATTCACAAAAAACGCATTTATTTCAAAGAGAAAGGTGCCTTAGTTTAAACGCAATTAATTTTTGTTATTCAATGTTTTAAAATACTGCAGAATATTCACAAAAAACGCATTTATTTCAAAGAGAAAGGTGCCTTAGTTTAAACGCAATTAATTTTTATTATTCAATGTTTTAAAATACTGCAGAATATTCACAAAAAACGCATTTATTTCAAAGAGAAAGGTGCCTTAGTTTAAACGCAATTAATTTTTATTATTCAATGTTTTAAAATACTGCAGAATATTCACAAAAAACGCATTTATTTCAAAGAGATAGGTGCCTTAGTTTAAACGCAATTAATTTTTATTATTCAATGTTTTAAAATACTGCAAAATATTCACAAAAAACGCATTTATTTCAAAGAGAAAGGTGCCTTAGTTTAAACGCAATCAATTTTTATTATTCAATGTTTTAAAATACTGCAGAATATTCACAAAAAACGCATTTATTTCAAAGAGAAAGGTGCCTTAGTTTAAACGCAATTAATTTTTATTATTCAATGTTTTAAAATACTGCAGAATATTCACAAAAAACGCATTTATTTCAAAGAGAAAGGTGCCTTAGTTTAAACGCAATTAATTTTTGTTATTCAATGTTTTAAAATACTGCAGAATATTCACAAAAAACGCATTTATTTCAAAGAGAAAGGTGCCTTAGTTTAAACGCAATAAATTTTTATTATTCAATGTTTTAAAATACTGCAGAATATTCACAAAAAACGCATTTATTTCAAAGAGAAAGGTGCCTTAGTTTAAACGCAATTAATTTTTGTTATTCAATGTTTTAAAATACTGCAGAATATTCACAAAAAACGCATTTATTTCAAAGAGAAAGGTGCCTTAGTTTAAACGCAATTAATTTTTGTTATTCAATGTTTTAAAATACTGCAGAATATTCACAAAAAACGCATTTATTTCAAAGAGAAAGGTGCCTTAGTTTAAACGCAATTAATTTTTATTATTCAATGTTTTAAAATACTGCAGAATATTCACAAAAAACGCATTTATTTCAAAGAGAAAGGTGCCTTAGTTTAAACGCAATTAATTTTTGTTATTCAATTTTTTTTAAATACTGCAGAATATTCACAAAAAACGCATTTATTTCAAAGAGAAAGGTGCCTTAGTTTAAACGCAATTAATTTTTATTATTCAATGTTTTAAAATACTGCAGAATATTCACAAAAAACGCATTTATTTCAAAGAGAAAGGTGCCTTAGTTTAAACGCAATTAATTTTTGTTATTCAATGTTTTAAAATACTGCAGAATATTCACAAAAAACGCATTTATTTCAAAGAGAAAGGTGCCTTAGTTTAAACGCAATTAATTTTTGTTATTCAATGTTTTAAAATACTGCAGAATATTCACAAAAAACGCATTTATTTCAAAGAGAAAGGTGCCTTAGTTTAAACGCAATCAATTTTTATTATTCAATGTTTTAAAATACTGCAGAATATTCACAAAAAACGCATTTATTTCAAAGAGAAAGGTGCCTTCGTTTAAACGCAATTAATTTTTGTTATTCAATGTTTTAAAATACTGCAGAATATTCACAAAAAACGCATTTATTTCAAAGAGAAAGGTGCCTTAGTTTAAATGCAATTAATTTTTATTATTCAATGTTTTAAAATACTGCAGAATATTCACAAAAAACGCATTTATTTCAAAGAGAAAGGTGCCTTCGTTTAAACGCAATTAATTTTTGTTATTCAATGTTTTAAAATACTGCAGAATATTCACAAAAAACGGATTTATTTCAAAGAGAAAGGTGCCTTAGTTTAAACGCAATTAATTTTTATTATTCAATGTTTTAAAATACTGCAGAATATTCACAAAAAACGCATTTATTTCAAAGAGAAAGGTGCCTTCGTTTAAACGCAATTAATTTTTGTTATTCAATGTTTTAAAATACTGCAGAATATTCACAAAAAACGGATTTATTTCAAAGAGAAAGGTGCCTTAGTTTAAACGCAATCAATTTTTATTATTCAATGTTTTAAAATACTGCAGAATATTCACAAAAAACGCATTTATTTCAAAGAGAAAGGTGCCTTCGTTTAAACGCAATTAATTTTTATTATTCAATGTTTTAAAATACTGCAGAATATTCACAAAAAACGCATTTATTTCAAAGAGAAAGGTGCCTTAGTTTAAACGCAATTAATTTTTGTTATTCAATGTTTTAAAATACTGCAGAATATTCACAAAAAACGCATTTATTTCAAAGAGAAATATGCCTTCGTTTAAACGCAATTAATTTTTGTTATTCAATGTTTTAAAATACTGCAGAATATTCACAAAAAACGCATTTATTTCAAAGAGAAAGGTGCCTTAGTTTAAACGCAATTAATTTTTATTATTCAATGTTTTAAAATACTGCAGAATATTCACAAAAAACGCATTTATTTCAAAGAGAAAGGTGCCTTAGTTTAAACGCAATTAATTTTTGTTATTCAATGTTTTAAAATACTGCAGAATATTCACAAAAAACGCATTTATTTCAAAGAGAAAGGTGCCTTAGTTTAAACGCAATTAATTTTTATTATTCAATGTTTTAAAATACTGCAGAATATTCACAAAAAACGCATTTATTTCAAAGAGAAAGGTGCCTTAGTTTAAACGCAATTAATTTTTGTTATTCAATGTTTTAAAATACTGCAGAATATTCACAAAAAACGCATTTATTTCAAAGAGAAAGGTGCCTTAGTTTAAACGCAATTAATTTTTATTATTCAATGTTTTAAAATACTGCAGAATATTCACAAAAAACGCATTTATTTCAAAGAGAAAGGTGCCTTAGTTTAAACGCAATTAATTTTTGTTATTCAATGTTTTAAAATACTGCAGAATATTCACAAAAAACGCATTTATTTCAAAGAGAAAGGTGCCTTAGTTTAAACGCAATTAATTTTTATTATTCAATGTTTTAAAATACTGCAGAATATTCACAAAAAACGCATTTATTTCAAAGAGAAAGGTGCCTTAGTTTAAACGCAATTAATTTTTATTATTCAATGTTTTAAAATACTGCAGAATATTCACAAAAAACGCATTTATTTCAAAGAGAAAGGTGCCTTAGTTTAAACGCAATTAATTTTTGTTATTCAATGTTTTAAAATACTGCAGAATATTCACAAAAAACGCATTTATTTCAAAGAGAAAGGTGCCTTAGTTTAAACGCAATTAATTTTTGTTATTCAATGTTTTAAAATACTGCAGAATATTCACAAAAAACGCATTTATTTCAAAGAGAAAGGTGCCTTAGTTTAAACGCAATTAATTTTTGTTATTCAATGTTTTAAAATACTGCAGAATATTCACAAAAAACGCATTTATTTCAAAGAGAAAGGTGCCTTCGTTTAAACGCAATTAATTTTTGTTATTCAATGTTTTAAAATACTGCAGAATATTCACAAAAAACGCATTTATTTCAAAGAGAAAGGTGCCTTAGTTTAAACGCAATTAATTTTTATTATTCAATGTTTTAAAATACTGCAGAATATTCACAAAAAACGCATTTATTTCAAAGAGAAAGGTGCCTTAGTTTAAACGCAATTAATTTTTATTATTCAATGTTTTAAAATACTGCAGAATATTCACAAAAAACGCATTTATTTCAAAGAGAAAGGTGCATTAGTTTAAACGCAATTAATTTTTGTTATTCAATGTTTTAAAATACTACAGAATATTCACAAAAAACGGATTTATTTCAAAGTGAAAGGTGCCTTAGTTTAAACGCAATCAATTTTTATTATTCAATGTTTTAAAATACTGCAGAATATTCACAAAAAACGCATTTATTTCAAAGAGAAAGGTGCCTTCGTTTAAACGCAATTAATTTTTGTTATTCAATGTTTTAAAATACTGCAGAATATTCACAAAAAACGCATTTATTTCAAAGAGAAAGGTGCTTTAGTTTAAACGCAATTAATTTTTGTTATTCAATGTTTTAAAATACTGCAGAATATTCACAAAAAACGCATTTATTTCAAAGAGAAAGGTGCCTTCGTTTAAACGCAATTAATTTTTGTTATTCAATGTTTTAAAATACTGCAGAATATTCACAAAAAACGCATTTATTTCAAAGAGAAAGGTGCATTAGTTTAAACGCAATTAATTTTTATTATTCAATGTTTTAAAATACTGCAGAATATTCACAAAAAACGCATTTATTTCAAAGAGAAAGGTGCCTTAGTTTAAACGCAATTAATTTTTGTTATTCAATGTTTTAAAATACTGCAGAATATTCACAAAAAACGCATTTATTTCAAAGAGAAAGGTGCCTTAGTTTAAACGCAATTAATTTTTATTATTCAATGTTTTAAAATACTGCAGAATATTCACAAAAAACGCATTTATTTCAAAGAGAAAGGTGCCTTAGTTTAAACGCAATTAATTTTTGTTATTCAATGTTTTAAAATACTGCAGAATATTCACAAAAAACGCATTTATTTCAAAGAGAAAGGTGCCTTAGTTTAAACGCAATTAATTTTTATTATTCAATGTTTTAAAATACTGCAGAATATTCACAAAAAACGCATTCATTTCAAAGAGAAAGGTGCCTTAGTTTAAACGCAATTAATTTTTGTTATTCAATGTTTTAAAATACTGCAGAATATTCACAAAAAACGCATTTATTTCAAAGAGAAAGGTGCCTTAGTTTAAACGCAATTAATTTTTATTATTCAATGTTTTAAAATACTGCAGAATATTCACAAAAAACGCATTTATTTCAAAGAGAAAGGTGCCTTAGTTTAAACGCAATTAATTTTTGTTATTCAATGTTTTAAAATACTGCAGAATATTCACAAAAAACGCATTTATTTCAAAGAGAAAGGTGCCTTAGTTTAAACGCAATTAATTTTTATTATTCAATGTTTTAAAATACTGCAGAATATTCACAAAAAACGCATTTATTTCAAAGAGAAAGGTGCCTTAGTTTAAACGCAATTAATTTTTATTATTCAATGTTTTAAAATACTGCAGAATATTCACAAAAAAACGCATTTATTTCAAAGAGAAAGGTGCCTTCGTTTAAACGCAATTAATTTTTGTTATTCAATGTTTTAAAATACTGCAGAATATTCACAAAAAACGCATTTATTTCAAAGAGAAAGGTGCCTTAGTTTAAACGCAATTAATTTTTGTTATTCAATGTTTTAAAATACTGCAGAATATTCACAAAAAACGCATTTATTTCAAAGAGAAAGGTGCCTTAGTTTAAACGCAATTAATTTTTGTTATTCAATGTTTTAAAATACTGCAGAATATTCACAAAAAACGCATTTATTTCAAAGAGAAAGGTGCCTTAGTTTAAACGCAATTAATTTTTGTTATTCAATGTTTTAAAATACTGCAGAATATTCACAAAAAACGCATTTATTTCAAAGAGAAAGGTGCCTTAGTTTAAACGCAATTAATTTTTATTATTCAATGTTTTAAAATACTGCAGAATATTCACAAAAAACGCATTTATTTCAAAGAGAAAGGTGCCTTAGTTTAAACGCAATTAATTTTTGTTATTCAATGTTTTAAAATACTGCAGAATATTCACAAAAAACGCATTTATTTCAAAGAGAAAGGTGCCTTAGTTTAAACGCAATTAATTTTTATTATTCAATGTTTTAAAATACTGCAGAATATTCACAAAAAACGCATTTATTTCAAAGAGAAAGGTGCCTTCGTTTAAACGCAATTAATTTTTATTATTCAATGTTTTAAAATACTGCAGAATATTCACAAAAAACGCATTTATTTCAAAGAGAAAGGTGCCTTAGTTTAAACGCAATTAATTTTTGTTATTCAATGTTTTAAAATACTGCAGAATATTCACAAAAAACGCATTTATTTCAAAGAGAAATATGCCTTCGTTTAAACGCAATTAATTTTTGTTATTCAATGTTTTAAAATACTGCAGAATATTCACAAAAAACGCATTTATTTCAAAGAGAAAGGTGCCTTAGTTTAAACGCAATTAATTTTTATTATTCAATGTTTTAAAATACTGCAGAATATTCACAAAAAACGCATTTATTTCAAAGAGAAAGGTGCCTTAGTTTAAACGCAATTAATTTTTGTTATTCAATGTTTTAAAATACTGCAGAATATTCACAAAAAACGCATTTATTTCAAAGAGAAAGGTGCCTTAGTTTAAACGCAATTAATTTTTATTATTCAATGTTTTAAAATACTGCAGAATATTCACAAAAAACGCATTTATTTCAAAGAGAAAGGTGCCTTAGTTTAAACGCAATTAATTTTTGTTATTCAATGTTTTAAAATACTGCAGAATATTCACAAAAAACGCATTTATTTCAAAGAGAAAGGTGCCTTAGTTTAAACGCAATTAATTTTTATTATTCAATGTTTTAAAATACTGCAGAATATTCACAAAAAACGCATTTATTTCAAAGAGAAAGGTGCCTTAGTTTAAACGCAATTAATTTTTGTTATTCAATGTTTTAAAATACTGCAGAATATTCACAAAAAACGCATTTATTTCAAAGAGAAAGGTGCCTTAGTTTAAACGCAATTAATTTTTATTATTCAATGTTTTAAAATACTGCAGAATATTCACAAAAAACGCATTTATTTCAAAGAGAAAGGTGCCTTAGTTTAAACGCAATTAATTTTTATTATTCAATGTTTTAAAATACTGCAGAATATTCACAAAAAACGCATTTATTTCAAAGAGAAAGGTGCCTTAGTTTAAACGCAATTAATTTTTGTTATTCAATGTTTTAAAATACTGCAGAATATTCACAAAAAACGCATTTATTTCAAAGAGAAAGGTGCCTTAGTTTAAACGCAATTAATTTTTGTTATTCAATGTTTTAAAATACTGCAGAATATTCACAAAAAACGCATTTATTTCAAAGAGAAAGGTGCCTTAGTTTAAACGCAATTAATTTTTGTTATTCAATGTTTTAAAATACTGCAGAATATTCACAAAAAACGCATTTATTTCAAAGAGAAAGGTGCCTTCGTTTAAACGCAATTAATTTTTGTTATTCAATGTTTTAAAATACTGCAGAATATTCACAAAAAACGCATTTATTTCAAAGAGAAAGGTGCCTTAGTTTAAACGCAATTAATTTTTATTATTCAATGTTTTAAAATACTGCAGAATATTCACAAAAAACGCATTTATTTCAAAGAGAAAGGTGCCTTAGTTTAAACGCAATTAATTTTTATTATTCAATGTTTTAAAATACTGCAGAATATTCACAAAAAACGCATTTATTTCAAAGAGAAAGGTGCATTAGTTTAAACGCAATTAATTTTTGTTATTCAATGTTTTAAAATACTACAGAATATTCACAAAAAACGGATTTATTTCAAAGTGAAAGGTGCCTTAGTTTAAACGCAATCAATTTTTATTATTCAATGTTTTAAAATACTGCAGAATATTCACAAAAAACGCATTTATTTCAAAGAGAAAGGTGCCTTCGTTTAAACGCAATTAATTTTTGTTATTCAATGTTTTAAAATACTGCAGAATATTCACAAAAAACGCATTTATTTCAAAGAGAAAGGTGCTTTAGTTTAAACGCAATTAATTTTTGTTATTCAATGTTTTAAAATACTGCAGAATATTCACAAAAAACGCATTTATTTCAAAGAGAAAGGTGCCTTCGTTTAAACGCAATTAATTTTTGTTATTCAATGTTTTAAAATACTGCAGAATATTCACAAAAAACGCATTTATTTCAAAGAGAAAGGTGCATTAGTTTAAACGCAATTAATTTTTATTATTCAATGTTTTAAAATACTGCAGAATATTCACAAAAAACGCATTTATTTCAAAGAGAAAGGTGCCTTAGTTTAAACGCAATTAATTTTTGTTATTCAATGTTTTAAAATACTGCAGAATATTCACAAAAAACGCATTTATTTCAAAGAGAAAGGTGCCTTAGTTTAAACGCAATTAATTTTTATTATTCAATGTTTTAAAATACTGCAGAATATTCACAAAAAACGCATTTATTTCAAAGAGAAAGGTGCCTTAGTTTAAACGCAATTAATTTTTGTTATTCAATGTTTTAAAATACTGCAGAATATTCACAAAAAACGCATTTATTTCAAAGAGAAAGGTGCCTTAGTTTAAACGCAATTAATTTTTATTATTCAATGTTTTAAAATACTGCAGAATATTCACAAAAAACGCATTCATTTCAAAGAGAAAGGTGCCTTAGTTTAAACGCAATTAATTTTTGTTATTCAATGTTTTAAAATACTGCAGAATATTCACAAAAAACGCATTTATTTCAAAGAGAAAGGTGCCTTAGTTTAAACGCAATTAATTTTTATTATTCAATGTTTTAAAATACTGCAGAATATTCACAAAAAAACGCATTTATTTCAAAGAGAAAGGTGCCTTAGTTTAAACGCAATTAATTTTTGTTATTCAATGTTTTAAAATACTGCAGAATATTCACAAAAAACGCATTTATTTCAAAGAGAAAGGTGCCTTAGTTTAAACGCAATTAATTTTTATTATTCAATGTTTTAAAATACTGCAGAATATTCACAAAAAACGCATTTATTTCAAAGAGAAAGGTGCCTTAGTTTAAACGCAATTAATTTTTATTATTCAATGTTTTAAAATACTGCAGAATATTCACAAAAAACGCATTTATTTCAAAGAGAAAGGTGCCTTCGTTTAAACGCAATTAATTTTTGTTATTCAATGTTTTAAAATACTGCAGAATATTCACAAAAAACGCATTTATTTCAAAGAGAAAGGTGCCTTAGTTTAAACGCAATTAATTTTTGTTATTCAATGTTTTAAAATACTGCAGAATATTCACAAAAAACGCATTTATTTCAAAGAGAAAGGTGCCTTAGTTTAAACGCAATTAATTTTTGTTATTCAATGTTTTAAAATACTGCAGAATATTCACAAAAAACGCATTTATTTCAAAGAGAAAGGTGCCTTAGTTTAAACGCAATTAATTTTTGTTATTCAATGTTTTAAAATACTGCAGAATATTCACAAAAAACGCATTTATTTCAAAGAGAAAGGTGCCTTAGTTTAAACGCAATTAATTTTTATTATTCAATGTTTTAAAATACTGCAGAATATTCACAAAAAACGCATTTATTTCAAAGAGAAAGGTGCCTTAGTTTAAACGCAATTAATTTTTGTTATTCAATGTTTTAAAATACTGCAGAATATTCACAAAAAACGCATTTATTTCAAAGAGAAAGGTGCCTTAGTTTAAACGCAATTAATTTTTATTATTCAATGTTTTAAAATACTGCAGAATATTCACAAAAAACGCATTTATTTCAAAGAGAAAGGTGCCTTAGTTTAAACGCAATTAATTTTTGTTATTCAATGTTTTAAAATACTGCAGAATATTCACAAAAAACGCATTTATTTCAAAGAGAAAGGTGCCTTAGTTTAAACGCAATTAATTTTTGTTATTCAATGTTTTAAAATACTGCAGAATATTCACAAAAAACGCATTTATTTCAAAGAGAAAGGTGCCTTAGTTTAAACGCAATTAATTTTTATTATTCAATGTTTTAAAATACTGCAGAATATTCACAAAAAACGCATTTATTTCAAAGAGAAAGGTGCATTAGTTTAAACGCAATTAATTTTTGTTATTCAATGTTTTAAAATACTGCAGAATATTCACAAAAAACGCATTTATTTCAAAGAGAAAGGTGCCTTAGTTTAAACGCAATTAATTTTTGTTATTCAATGTTTTAAAATACTGCAGAATATTCACAAAAAACGCATTTATTTCAAAGAGAAAGGTGCCTTAGTTTAAACGCAATTAATTTTTATTATTCAATGTTTTAAAATACTGCAGAATATTCACAAAAAACGCATTTATTTCAAAGAGAAAGGTGCCTTAGTTTAAACGCAATTAATTTTTGTTATTCAATGTTTTAAAATACTGCAGAATATTCACAAAAAACGCATTTATTTCAAAGAGAAAGGTGCCTTAGTTTAAACGCAATTAATTTTTATTATTCAATGTTTTAAAATACTGCAGAATATTCACAAAAAAACGCATTTATTTCAAAGAGAAAGGTGCCTTAGTTTAAACGCAATTAATTTTTGTTATTCAATGTTTTAAAATACTGCAGAATATTCACAAAAAACGCATTTATTTCAAAGAGAAAGGTGCCTTAGTTTAAACGCAATTAATTTTTATTATTCAATGTTTTAAAATACTGCAGAATATTCACAAAAAACGCATTTATTTCAAAGAGAAAGGTGCCTTAGTTTAAACGCAATTAATTTTTGTTATTCAATGTTTTAAAATACTGCAGAATATTCACAAAAAACGCATTTATTTCAAAGAGAAAGGTGCCTTAGTTTAAACGCAATTAATTTTTGTTATTCAATGTTTTAAAATACTGCAGAATATTCACAAAAAACGCATTTATTTCAAAGAGAAAGGTGCCTTAGTTTAAACGCAATTAATTTTTATTATTCAATGTTTTAAAATACTGCAGAATATTCACAAAAAACGCATTTATTTCAAAGAGAAAGGTGCCTTAGTTTAAACGCAATTAATTTTTGTTATTCAATGTTTTAAAATACTGCAGAATATTCACAAAAAACGCATTTATTTCAAAGAGAAAGGTGCCTTAGTTTAAACGCAATTAATTTTTATTATTCAATGTTTTAAAATACTGCAGAATATTCACAAAAAACGCATTTATTTCAAAGAGAAAGGTGCCTTAGTTTAAACGCAATTAATTTTTATTATTCAATGTTTTAAAATACTGCAGAATATTCACAAAAAACGCATTTATTTCAAAGAGAAAGGTGCCTTAGTTTAAACGCAATTAATTTTTGTTATTCAATGTTTTAAAATACTGCAGAATATTCACAAAAAACGCATTTATTTCAAAGAGAAAGGTGCCTTAGTTTAAACGCAATTAATTTTTATTATTCAATGTTTTAAAATACTGCAGAATATTCACAAAAAAACGCATTTATTTCAAAGAGAAAGGTGTCTTAGTTTAAACGCAATTAATTTTTGTTATTCAATGTTTTAAAATACTGCAGAATATTCACAAAAAACGCATTTATTTCAAAGAGAAAGGTGCCTTAGTTTAAACGCAATTAATTTTTGTTATTCAATGTTTTAAAATACTGCAGAATATTCACAAAAAACGCATTTATTTCAAAGAGAAAGGTGCCTTAGTTTAAACGCAATTAATTTTTGTTATTCAATGTTTTAAAATACTGCAGAATATTCACAAAAAACGCATTTATTTCAAAGAGAAAGGTGCCTTAGTTTAAACGTAAAATTTTACTAACAAATGGCGGGCTGCATGAATTTCTTTGGTGGGTCGCATGCAGTTTGAAAGCTGTAGTTTGTCCACATCTGTCCTAATAGAATCATTGCTTTAGAAATTTTCTTTTAAATAATTACTTATAGCTATAGATGGCTCTGATTTTGAAGAAACATCCTTATAAATTATTAAAGAATGTTTCAACTTTTGCGTTCAAATCAGTAATACACTTGTGTATATCATGTACACACAAACACACACAAGTTGAATAGGGTAGTAGTGGCTATGAGGAGGTCGCACAGACCGAAGCCTAGATTTGTAGACGTAAGCCAAACAAAACACGATATATCTTTTATATATATAGTCTTGGAAGTTTCTCAACCATTAAAAACTATATTAAAAAATAAAATTTTTTTTTTAAATTAAAAAAAAACCTTAAGTCCCAAGTCGTTCAGTAGAAAATCACTCATGTAAGTCCATTTAACTTTTACAGTTATTATATTAGTTTGCTTCTAACATTATTTAAGGGATCATCAGTTGTTTACCATGAAAAACTGTTTCGGGAATTTAAAAGCAAGACAGTATTTAATTTCATGGCTTCCCAGCAGAATTGATCAGACCCCACTTCCCTTAAAAGACAAAAACATAAACGTTCCGTATACTAAACCTAAGTTTTGTTCCGTATAAATGTTTTGCTAACTTATATTAGTTGTTAAAAAAAAAACTAAAAAAATTATATTAATATATATATATATATATAAACTCAATGTCTGTGTTACCTTATAAAAAGAAATTTTAGAGAATTTATATAAAAATCTAAAAATGTATTCTGATATAAAATTTACCGGGAATACAAATGAGAGTGTTCCCGAATCTTTACGTACACCCCAAAGGGAGCTATGAAGGCATAACTCTATTAAAACTTCAAATATATCCTATTTTTATAAAATTGAAATCATATGTATAAAATTTACTGGGAAGATAATTGAAGTGGTCCCGAATCTCTAAGTATCCTCCTACCTTCACGGATAAGTGATGAGTATAGAGGTTTTGTTGTGGCGTAAAGTAGAGTTCTTCAATCTCTAAGACAATAGAGAATGTGTTGTTGTAGTGTTGATAAGTGAGTGAAGTGGAGAAAGATGACATAAACTGTTATGATGAAAATAGTTTCCTTTTATGAAGAATCTATTAGGATAGACGGAAGTGGCTTGGGGAAGTGACAAATTATGGGCAGAAGAGAGAGTATACAACCCAAGGAAAGAGACGAATGACGATCTTTTAGCAAAGTAAGAACATTAGCGATAGTTTAGTGGGGGAGGAGAAGGAGGAATAGTAGTAGTAGTAATAATAATAAAAATCCCCCCCCTCCCCGATAAATTACACCAGCCTCAACTGACATGACACAAAAATGAACCAATGAACAGAAATAGCAAGAAACATCATCAGATTCCCGCCCCCCCAAACAAAAAAAAATTTTTTTTTAAATAAATAAATAAATAAAAAAAATGGTACCAGCCTAGGCTGACACCACATAAAATATTTGCATAGAGTCAAGGAGATTGAGAAGACCGAGGAGGGACAGCACAAACCAGACCTACACTGGAAGTGCAGAGACTGCTGGGACCTTGGGGAGGCTTATTGCCACCCAAATCCCAGAGAAGACCAATGGTCCTTACCAGCGAGAAATCAATGATAAACGGCTGTTGTGATACGGCAAGTTTATTTGCGGTGGCCACCGAAGAGAGGTGGAGAATACTGGAAATCTGGGGAGACTTGTTGTCACTCAGACCTCAGGGAATACCACCGGTTGTCGGTGAGCAATCACTGATGGCCTGTGTGAGAACTCCTAGTGAGTAAATAATAATAACAACAAGAATAACAAGATTGGAATAGAAGAAAAATAGTTGGGAGAAATAAGATGTCACAAAATATAACTTACAATATTTTGCTTATTTTGAACGACACTTCCAGAATTCGTTAATGTATTTTTTATCTACAAAAACATTTGTCAAATTAAATTATTCCAGTCGATTTACATCTGCGAGTTAAGATTTTCGTTTTCTGCAATTTTCCAGGGCAACAACAATAACCACGTTAGGTTTAATAATCCCGGGAGACGCCGGGTCGGGACAGCTAGCTTAATATATTTTTGATCTACAAAATAACATATTTGTCAAATTACATTATTTTAGACTCAGAGTTTATTGCTGCAATTTTTCCCCAGGATAAAGTAAATGTTGCAGTGTGACGATGCATTAAGTCCTGCAAAACTAAAGAATTTAATTTAGAATTGAAATGAACAAAAACCAGACAAGGAAAACACTATTGTGTGAAGGAGGAAACCATAAATCTTGTATCAATACAATTCTGATGCTTCATGTCTTATACCACCAAGCAGGAATGTATATATGCCATGAATGTGGTTGAAACAGCTGCTGTTGCTTCTTCGTATTATTATTATAACATGTCTTTTTTTATCTTTTAAATAGAAAGAAAAAGAATAGATCAATAGTCGATCATTAACAATTCATAAAGATCTGGAATGCACAGAGTTCTTCCAAGGTCGCATCGCATGGCTTCAGAGACGTATTCCACATATGATAATTGCATACTGTCCTCAGCTACTGACCAAAACCCAACCTATATTTTGGATGATGATTCTCACGGAAAACAGAGCATCCTCATGATTCAATTTGCTCTAGGAAGAAGTTCTCTAATATTTTGTCCTCCTCATCATATTCATTTAACGTCTGCTTTACATGTATTGGACGGCTTTTTCAAATTGATTTCCAAACTAACCTATCTCTAGCTAGATCTTTATTCATCCCTCTTTCTCTCAAGTCAATCCTTATCACTTCCTCCCGTGTTTTCCTTGACCTTCCCTTTGTGAACTGCACCTGCTACCTCAACTGTTCTACATCTACTAACCCAAGAACTCTCATCCATTCTTTCAACATGCCCATACCAACAAAGTCTCTTGTTCTGTACACATCTCCTTATACTGTCCAGATTTAATCTTCTTTTGAGGTCATCAGATCTAAGCCTATTTTTAACACTAACATTACACATCCATCATGTCATTCTCATATCATTTCTCTCCATGCAACGCATGTCCTCAACCCTATCTGGCCAGGTTTCACTTTGATAACTCATTACACTGTGTACATACTACGTGGAGAGCTCATCCTCGCCTCTAACATCATGCGCGCCAACTACAATGTGCCTTGTGACCTCTTATTCATACCAGCTCTGCAGAGAGGGCTTCATGGAAACTCAGAAAAGCTGTATCCGAGACGATTCAGCTAAATCGTCAGAAGGCCTTTCGGTTCGGGTTGCTGCACCGTGGAACAGGGAGCCAGAAGTCGTGATCAGCCTACAGACGACCAAACGGTTAATGGCCGCGGCTCTTTGGATAATTACTACTCACATGAGCAGCAGAGGATGCCTGGGACGCGTTTCTGTAGTGGATTGGGCTCATAAATGGTTGGTAACTTTTAATGCCGCAAAGACTAAGCTCCTTTACTTCAATAAGTACAAGAAACCTCTCCAACCACCAATTGTCATGGCAAATGGCACCCTGCCTGAGAGTTCATCATTCAAACTCCTCAGCCTAACCTTCACAGGTAACATGAATTGGAACAAATACATTGAAGATATTGCCAAGGCTGCCGCAAAGAAGGTGGGCTCCCTTTACCGTGTTAGTAAACTCCTCACACCTGACATTATCCTGTATCTTTACAAAGCCACCATCCGCCCATGCATGGAGTATTGTTGCCACATCTGGGCTGGTGCATCATCTACTAGTCTCTCCCTCTTTGACAAGGTCCAAAAAAGAGTTGCCAACCTAATAGGTCCCTCACTGTCAACCAAGCTCCAGTCCCTGTCCCATCGCCGTAATGTAGTATCCTTGTGCTTGTTTTACAAATACTTCAATGGATTATGCTCCGATTAATTGGCTACTCTGGTGCCCCCTCGACGTAAATTTACTAGACCAACTCGACAATCAGCTAAATCCCATCCATTCACTGTGGAGGTCCCCAGATGCCAGAGAGCTTTCTACTCCAATAGCTTCTTTCCTCGTGCTGATGGCCTTTGGAACTCCCTCCCTGCCCCCTATTTTCCCGACGGTACTGACATGCAAAAATTTAAAACTAATGTAAACAGACATCTCCCTGCACAGCTCCCAATTTAGGTTGACTCCCCAAACCTTCTCTCTTTTTTCTCAGTAGCCCCTTACGTCTACAGTGGCGGCCTGCCTTGTTTGGGGTGAACTATGTAAAAATAAAAAAATAAAAAATCATTAGCCAGAACTTAAATATATCTTTTGAGAAGTTTTTCACCCCAGTACTAAGCCATGATCTCCATTGGACCTAGCAAAAGATCTACCATACTAACTTTCGTCTCATTACGTTTGGTTGTTTTGTTTTACGGCATATCAACCCTTTTCGGACTATTTCAAGCCAAATCAGGTTATTTTCGTAAAAGTTTTTATGCTTCAAGTTCTTTATATCTTCAAATATTTGTTCATAGTGTTTGGTTTGATGGAAAATGTTTTTGTTTTTAGCTTTGCAGAACATGATTGAGTTTTGCAAAGGGAAAGGAAAAAAAACAACAACATCAATGTTTGGTGCCTTTTAAGGTGGGAAGCCAGTATATACAGAGTTTGATCTGGTAGCACCAGCTCGTACCATTAGAAGACAGGCAGCAATCTTCTGTACGTGTTTCTGCTTCATCGAACAGCTTTCCAGACGTAGTGATGATGTCTATCATATCCAGATTTAAAGTCGCCTTGAACAAAACATTCAGACGGTACATAGATGTACACATCTTCTATCCTTTTACATGGCTTGTAGCACTTTGATATGTTTTTCCAATAACTTTGATTTGGCATGCCTTACAGCCTCTTCTCTTGGTCGACAGTGGTAAGTAATGGCAGAAGTTCCCTGAACTTACTCCATCCACTCCTAACTTCTGTAATACACTAGCACCTGCCCCACCCTGTACTACAATGGCATCACCAAAGGTAGTAAACCTCTGAACAATCTCCACATCTGCGTTCTCATCCATCTCTATTTTCTCACACTACTTGAACACAAACTCAATCTACCTGTAATTCCACTGCACAAAATCTATTGTATTTTCTTGTTTATAAAAGAACAGATTTTGCATGAAAATAAAAAGATCAGAAAAAGAGGGAGTTTTCTTATACACACGTAAGCAATAAAGTACCCAGATGACTTTATTTCATTTTCATTTGGTACAATTACGGGCCCGTTTCTAATGAATCCATGGAAGAAAGATCCGATATTGACATACAAATGTTGGTTGGTCTTCTGTTGAACGAAACGGGTCTGTAATTGTACCAAAAATCATTTCTTTGAAAAAAATGATTCATAAGATGAATAAAATCTTGGTCTTTGGAATGTAGCAAAATGTTGTATATATATATATATATATATATATATTAATTATGACAATATATGTATTAACATATACTATCAGTGCCTATTAATTAGCAGTCTCTTTAAAAGATTCAGCTCGATGATTGTCAGTCAGTAACAAGATATTTCAATCCAAGAAGTTTTTATTCTTTTGTGTATTTTTCTGATGATTTTGTAGTGCTGCAGAAACGATATTGACATAAAAAGATTGTTTGGCTCACGGCAAATGAAACGGGCCGTAAAAAATACATCTCACATAAATGTTATGTTTTTTGGAAATGTGAAAAAATAGAAATAAAAAGATGGTTATTGGAATATAAAACGAAACATATATATATATATATATATATATATATATACAGGAATTCACATTTCTGAAACAGGTGACAACATAAACTGAAGAGAGCCGGATGGTTAAGTCCTTCTGAGCTTGAAACCAACGGTACTAATGTTGTACTAAATTTTTTGTACCAAAAAATAGATAAATATATATATATATATATATATTGCGAGATCCAACATGGTTTGTTGTTGTTGATCACTATTCACTGCTCGTTGTAAATACCTTCCAACTTGGCATTTATAAAGTTAAATTCCTCCTAACTTCCAAGCTAATTTATGGTGGCCGACGAGTAAGACTGTTGACTGTGAATCAGTGGCGATTTGTGATCGGAGTTTGCGCCTGACGATCGTCAGAAATTAACTCCCTGCACTGAAGATTGCGTAAGCATGAAACATCGATGTCTGTAGGTAATAAATAATTAATATATATATATATATATACATATATATATATATATATTGATGGTAACGTTCACATTAAAAATATATTTGAAAATGTAATTGCTTAGATTAATTAAAAATGTTGTACCTAAACGTTTTTGTATTTTAAATTTAAGACATTTCAAAATTTTGATTCATTGAATCAACAGGAAAAGCTGAATCAGTTGTTCGAATTGAAGATAAATGGATTAAATCATATTCAAACTGATATTGTTTACACAATGCATTTTATCAAAATCTGATTTTATTACAGCTTATCAACGCATAAAAATAGAATCAAGCATAATGAAATTCAATATCTTCCGGCTACTTCTTTTGCATGAAACCCTAATATTTCTCAATTCCATCATTCTGGAGTGACTTTCGAGTTTCAAGTAATTATTAATAACAATATTATTCGGTCATCATTTGTTCAAAAAAAATATATACAAATAAACAGTGAACAAACATTCATAGCACAAATCGTCGACGGATGGGTATTCTTCTAGTTCTAATTGAATATAGGATGAACCCACCACCCATTGAATCAGTGATAAAATTTACAATCCTTCCTGAAATCCAACCATATTTCGTACAAATAAACTTCAGTCTATGCGTGACCTGTCCACCAGGTTTCAGTCATGAACGTACAACAGTCATTGTTTTATTGCCATTCAATTATATGTGAAGACACTTTGATGATCATTTCTGTGAGGTTATCTCAAAGATAATCTCTATCAAAACAATCTCCAGACTATTTCTCAACAGAAGAAGAAGTCTATCACAGCCAAAATTAATTGTATGCAGGTGTGCTTGCAATGCAAAGGTGCACATTTAGAGCATATCCCTGAACGGTGATCAAACAAAAACTGTTGGAGATTCATGATTGACTTGGTGGACAAGTCAGGCATAGACTGAAGTTTATTTGTACCAAATATGGTTGGATTTCAGGAAGGATTGTGTGCATTTTATTAACGATTCTATAGGTGATATTTTTTTCTGAGTCATCCTGTATATATGACTGTGACAATAATGTTCAATTATAATTGTATAAAGTATATCAAAACTATTCTCAGACTATTCCTGAACTGAAGAGGACCATCACAGCCAAAATCAGGGCAGTGCCAAGAAAGGAGGTTGTCAGAGTGATTGACAATTTTGCATGTCATATCCAGGTATGCTAATCATTGAATGACGATAAAACAAAGACTGTTGGACAATCATGATTGAAACTTGGTGGACAAGCTAGGCAAGGACTGAAGGCTATTTGTACTAAATATGAATGGATTGCAGAAAGGATTGTGAATTTTATTAATAATTCCTTGAGTCACCCTGGATTTAAGTAAAATATTGAAGACAAAGAAATATGTAAATTTCTTTGTCGAGTGTGTGATTGAGATAATGGATATTCTCATGGACTATGGAATTGGATATGACGAATTCAAATCCCATTGGATCTATTTTTTGCTTTTAATAATTTATTCAATAAAAAAATAAAAAATAGGTAATTGATAAAATGTCCTATTTCAAAACAAATATGAAACTATCAGGAAGTTTGATCGGATATCCTGCTGGCTTAGCAAGCAGAGAGCAGGCTTAAGACGTTTTCATCAATGGTGGTGATGAAGAGGCGCTCGTAAAGCCAAGTCAATTCACGATGGTCCTCGGTATAGCACGTCATTAACAGACCACTCGTCTCAACGGCGATCAGTTTGGACACAAATCTGTCAAGCATATTTTGATTGCTTGCGGTCCTCAGTTAACGATGTTGCATGTCCAGGGTTTGTTGCTGATTCTGTTACTGTCTATGTTTGGTCTATTGTATTCAATTATGCACTAATAAGGTGGCAAACGTATGAACCCACAATTTTCGACACCTGCTACGAGTACAATTTGTGTTCAATTAATCGTATATAATGTACCGTTTATAATAGTTTTGTGTCTTGGCATTATAAATACCCCCCAAAAGGGTTGATATGCCACAAAACAAGCAAACTAAACGAACCAATGAATAGTTTACAAAAAACATTGTATTTTGGTATCATATAACCAAATTGGAGGTGGTGTTGATGAAGTGGAGACCGACCTGAACTGACGACCTGGGCGTGCCAAGTTCGAATTCTGTCAGTTCCATGGCACCATTTTCAATATGAATGTTGGCAACCTTCATCTGATCTCTTCCATAAGCATCTGATTGTAGGAAGAACTGGGGGAAACCAACAAAATAATCGAGATTGTCAAAAGCAGTACCATGCTGATCCATGCGAATTTATGTATATTAAAAAAAAAAGGGTTGATATCCCACAAAACAAGCTAACAAAACCATCAATTATATTTATATATTTATCTGATATAGTGGAAGATCATGTTGATTTAGAATTTAACATAGGTGACTCAGCATCAAATTTGATGGCTGTGAAAAAAGAAGAAATAGAAGAAAAATAGAAGAAGAAGAAGAAGAAGAAGAAGAAGAAGAAAAAATAGAAAAAACAGAAATAGAAGAAAAAAGAAAAAGAAAAAGTAAGAAGAAAAAATAGAAGCAAAAGAAAAATTGGGAGGAGGAGGAAGAGGAAAATAGAGGTTCGTTACAATGGCCACCAAAACGTGCATCTTACAAAATGTCTGCCTCCATTCCCTTCACTGTGATTTTGTCAGAAGAGATACAGACCAAGCAAAGCCTGTGCCGAATTAAAAACCACTTTCACGGTCACTTAATTTTTTCCAAGTAAAATTGATTTCTCCAGTTTCATTTTAAACACTGCCAACTAAAGTAGTGGATTGGCAGATGACAAACGTCAAGAGAAAAAATAAAGAATGCGGAAATAGTGAAAGAATTTGAAGGAAACATGTCAGGCGACAATCCCTTATGAAAGATCAAGTTACGTCATTCAATTTCATGAAGTCGACACAGACTTTTATTTTATTACAGGGCGACTAATTCCTCCCTCCCACGAATGCCACCCATAAAATCGTTAATACAATTCACAATCTTTTCTGCAATCCAACCATATTAGGAACAAATACACTTCTATCTATGTCTGACTTGTCCACCAGGTTTCAGTCACAAATTTCCAACAATGTTTGTTTTATCGTCATTCAATGATAAGCAACCCTGAATACGACATGTAAAAAACGCTAATAACTCTGACGTATTCCTCTCTTGGCATTGCTCTGATTTTGACTGCCATGGCCCTCTTCTGTTCAGGAATAGTCTGGGGATTGTTTTGAGATAAGCCTACTGATAAAAATCTGGGGGTTACGGTCCAGTGAGTGTGAAGCCCATTCAAGATCACATCTACTACTGATGAGACGATCACCAAAGTGTCTCCGCATATCATTGAACAGCAATAAAACGACTGTTGGACATTCATGACTGACACTTGATGGACAAGTCAGTATTTATATACACAGACACATGAAAAATTGTTACAAAGAAATGGGTACGTTGCTAGTATATATATATATGATGATTTAGGTTCCCAGAGCGGCGTTCACAATAACACAGGATATCATGTGGCTCAAAGAGGAGGGAAGTAAGAGAGGTAGGCAGTCGTTTGGAAGTTTTTGAGGCAAACACAACCAGTAGAGAATGTCCTAACATCAATGGTAAATTAGGAAGCTAACAGCCGCTGGCAGAAGAGAAGGCTATGACGACAGCTCAATAAAAGATTCTTTCTTCAAACACCTCTTTTCTTTGTGTGGTTATATCCAACTTTAATTCCAGTGAGAATTCACACCTGGAGACGATTGTGGAATGACTGCCTCAGTCGTAGAGGATTGCTGTAGCTGAACGTGGGAGACACGAAGGTATGTTTTTAAACGTCCACATATTTTATTTGTCTGTGTCTTGTGAGACATTAGATCTTCTCTGAGATGGGAGGCAATGTAACAAAATCTTGTCGGTCCAGTAGAAAAAAAAATCAAAATGGTTGGGTTTTTTTTTGTTATTTAAAATGTAGCAATGACAATTTATTTCATAAAAAATTATAAAATAATAATTCATGAATGGAACTTTTTTTGTGCAATCGTAAATTACTCAATGGCAGTTCATTTTATAAATAAGTAATTTAATTGAAATACTGCATTAAATAAAATATTGTTACGAGGGTTTCAAATATGAAAGAAAAAGTTCGAGAAGGTTCTAAAACTTACTAGAGGGTTCTGGAATGTTCCATTGCTAGTTGGTGTTCTCTATAAAATGAGGTTTTAGTACCAGCTGGTCAGTTGTCAAGTTGTCTTGTGGACTAAAAGTTATCTTGTGGACTAAATGAGATTGATTACAATTCCAATGTAATTCGCGGATTAACACAGCCGAAAGAATTTATTCAAAGGAGACAGAAATCGTAAGAAAATTATACCAAAGTTAACGTGTTTTATATTCGAAGTTTCCTCGACGAATTTGAACATTGAAACTTAGCAGGCTCATTTTTTATTTGAGAAGTCTGACCTTCTTCTCTTTCTCCCTCGTGGCACTTCTCTATCATCATGTTATATTTGAAATGATTTACCTGTGTTTTTCGTTAAATCTTTTGCATTTGTTTCACGTTTAAAGTAAAAACCGAACAATAATAAGTAACCGTTTGTTCGTTTTTTTTTTCTCTCAAAGTCTTGTTGGGCGAGTGGAGGAAATAGCAAAAGCAAGATGTTTTTTTTTTGTATTCTAAATTATTTTGTTCACATGTATATAGCATAGTTTCAATATGTATATTATTCCAAAAAAAAAATAACAATGTATTAAAAAAAAGAAAGGAGGAAAATACCCCTTTGTAAGTCGAAAGATTTGTATGGTTGCCGACATCAGCAGCTATGAAGTCTGTCTGACAATGTTAACAAATGGAACGATTTCACTGGATAAGCATATTTGTTCCTTATCCAATGATAATTACGGTGTGTATAAGAAAATTTCTTTTACTGAAAAAGTTATTGGGTTGGATAGAAAATGTAAACGATGAAAGTGATTGGAATTTGATTTGTGGTGAAATCTTGATCTTTGCCCAGACTAGATCTGTAACATGCATTTGAGACAATATTTCTACAATATATTTCTCTACCAACATGGGTAAGTTGACCCTTTATTATATCCACATATAGGAAGTTACATGGGTGCATTTTTTTGTGTATTGTTGTTTAATGTAAATAAATCTTGTTATATTTATAAGTGAGGTTTTTAGTTAAGCATTTAGAACTAATATAAACCTATATTCTGTGCCCTAAAAGTGCTAATATGTCACAAAACAGACATATAAAATCAATTAATGAATTCTAAATAATAGGGATTAAGTTTTGGCATTAAATAACTCAAAAGGGTTAATATGCTCGAAAGCATACAAAATCAATCAATGAATCATTTACAACTATTCGCCTGTGCATGGAGTATTGTTGCCACATTAGCTTCTCCTCCTTGGACAGGATACAAACAAGAGTCTTTAAGCTAATAGGTCTTGCACTGTCTACCAAGCTCCAGACCCTGTCCCATTACTGCAATGTTGCATGCCAGTGCTTGTTCTACAAATACTTTTATGGAATGACCTACTGCACTTGTACCTCCTCAACATTAATACCCCTAATGAACCAGACTAGCAGCAAAATCCCATCCCTTCACTGTAGAGGTCCCCAGATGCCGGAAAACTTTCTATTCTAATAGCTTCTTTTCTCAGGCCGCTTATCTTTGGAATTCCCTCCCTGTTCTATGTTTCCAGCTGTACCGACATGCAGAAATTTAAATGTAATGTAAACAAACATCTTGCTGCACAACTCCGCACTTAGGATTCCCTCAATAAATCTGGCCCCTAATCACAGTGGTAATATGTCTTATTTGAAGTGAACAAAAGTAAAAAAAAAAGCAAAAAAACATGCGAATTTCATGATTCCGACATTTAAAAAAAACATCACTGTTAAAAAGAGCATGTGCCTTCTTCTAGTAATAACATGTCACGTGAAAATAAATTTTAAAAGAAAAATGTTTTATTCCTGAAGAGGACGTATAACGTCGAAACTTAGTTTACTTTAAATAAATAAATACATTTATTTAAAAAAATAAATAAATACATTCATTTAAAAAAATAAATAAATACATTCATTTAAAAAATAAATAAATACATTCATTTAAAAAATAAATAAATACATTCATTTAAAAAATAAATAAATACATTCATTTAAAAAATAAATAAATACATTTATTTAAAAAAATAAATAAATACATTCATTTAAAAAATAAATAAATACATTTATTTAAAAAAAAATACATTTATTTAAAAAAAAAATACATTTATTTTAAAAAGAAATTGCATTGTTTTGTGATTATAACCGTTTCAAATTTTTAACTAAAATAAAAACACATATTGGGCTTCGGTATTAAATAACCTAAAAAGGGTTGATATGCTGTTAAACCACCAAATCAATCGCTTTGAAGTTATAGTGATGGCATACATCCGTTTATTATGATACAATACATAAGAGAATGATAGGTTAAGAATGTTCGTTTTAAAGCAAACACACACAAAAAAGTTAAAGTTCTCAACATTGTTTAAGGAACGTTAACATTAAGTAAGAAACGAAAATAAAATACGTATAAAAAAGAGAAAGAAAACAATTTTTTTTGTTAGTGGCAATATGCTTTTTTTTTAAAGTGAATACAAGAAAAAAACATCAACACTTTCTGGGGTTATTTAATGACAAAACAATATTGTAAACGGTTTCTTATATACAACACAATTTCTCTTTTTACCTATAAAATTGTATTACTCCTTCCTTACAAAAATCCCTACAAATTTTTTTTATGAGAATCAGTTTTTTAATTACAGAAGCCCCTCATCTAATACATAAAGTAAATCAATTCTGTTTCTCGAATCTTTATGATTAACAGTTTTCTTCCTACACAATCAATCTTTGATTTTGATTTGCCATTTCTTTTTGAGAAACATTGGTCCATGTTATGAAGAACAATAAAATGCAAGTCGATTTAATTTCTTCCAAAAAATACTTTGATCGAGTCAGAATTATTTTCATACGGACACCATTTAAAAAAAAGAGACGTAATTCTGTATTTTTTTAATAGTGTTACTTCCCTTTATTTAGATACGATAAAATTATGAAAAGAACTCATAAAACTCAATGTTAAGAAGTAAAAACGATGCTCCCCGCCCTCCAGCTTTGTGATTCATATCTTTTGTAACAAAAGGTGCATACATAATTATGTTTAGTCAGCGATTTCTGACAAATATTGGTCTCTGTTGTTAGAAAAAGATAATTTTATCGATTTTTATATTTAATCCTGATCAATGTTTTTTTTAAAGTCATATTTTGAGGAAGGTGGCAGAATTTTTACTCACTAACATCACCGGCAAAAATATTTAATAAGATACACTTTTTGTATGCACCGGTTTCAGATGCTCTCTGGTTAGCTAGATCGTTTAAAATCATTTGCTGTAGAGCAAGAAATTGTATCGATATTAAAATAAAATCCCTTTTTTAAATACAAATGTATTTAGTATTTGTATTATCATTAAATAAAAACAAACTGAAGCTAAGAAAAAAATTTCATCAAGACAAAAAAGCAACAAAAAAAAAAACTAAAGAAAAAAAACAGACAAAGGGAAGTCTTCATTTACTCTTTTCGCTTTGACAGAAAAAGAAGACAGAAAGAATCGCTTTCTCCTTTCTTTTGTTTTTGACTGACAAGGGGGGGGGGGGGAAGGGAAGACAAAAAAGAATGCTTTTCTGTTTTTAAGCTATATTCGACTATCATATAGAGAATTGTGCTCTAGGCTCGAGCGGTTAGCATGCTGAACTTAAAGGCAGAGGTTATTAGTTCAAACCTCACCCGGCCATGAGTATTTTTTCTCTCATTTCTCAGATTACAATATTAAGTAGATTTTTCAGTTTTACTTTTCTTTTCTCATTTCATAATCTACGTAATTTACAGAAATTAGGATCCCGGGCAACGCAGGGAAGCCGTGCTAGTACAAAATAATTTAATTGTTGAATCGTTATTTTTAACAAAGGAAGGTTCACCAACATGAACAAAAAAAAAAAAAAAAAAAAATGGCGACACATAAAACACTTCCTGTCCACAAACAGCAACGCATTTAATATTGTGTTAATCGTTATTATCTATGGTCACTCCTTGCCCATAGCACTCAGTGTGAATACGTACATATCTCTGTGGGTGTGTTGTGGTATGCACACACATATGTGGGTGTATATATCCTGGGTGTGATATAAACATGCATCCGATGGTGATCTTCCAATTCATCGGTTTTAGAAAGTGTGGGATCAAACCATTAGTTATTATTCCTAGGTCAACTCTGATTCGGAGTAATAGTACCTGCTAGAAATATATCTATACGTAAAATATAATCTGAGTGAATTTAATAACAAGCAGTACTACTAGCTTCATTGTGAGATCCAACACGATTTGTTGTTGTTGTTGATAACTCTTCTCCGCTTGCTGTGAATACCCGCCGACTTGGTATTTAGAAAAGTTAAATTCCTCCTAACTTCCAAGCTAATTTACGATGGCCGACGGGTAAGACTGTTGACTGCGAATCAGTGGCGATTTGTGATCGGAGTTCGCGCCCGTCGACCGTCAGGAATTAGCTTCTTGCACTGAAGATTGTGTAAGCATGAAACATCGATGTCTGTAGGCAATAAATAATTAATATTAATTTATAAATATTATTATTATATATATATATATATATTGTCTTGGAGATTTCTCAACCATTAAAACTATATCAAAAAAATTTTTTTTTTTTTTAAAAACCTGAAGTCCCAAGTCGTTCAGTGGAAAATCACTCATGTAAGTCAATTTAACTTTTACGGTTATTATATTAGTTTGCTTCTAACATTATTTAAGGGATCATCAGTTGTTTACCATGAAAAACTGTTTTGGGAATATATATATATATATATATATATATATATATAGGATTAAAAAGTCAAATGGATAGACTTAAATAGATAACAAATGGACGAGTATTAAACCGACCTTAAACCGACGGTTAAATACTATTTTATAACATTATATACTCAAAATACTACAGGTATAAAATCAGCTCAATGTAAGAACTTTCAGATCAAACAGAGCTATTATATATATATATATATATATATATATATATATAATATTTTTAAATATTGTTATAAACCCCTTTTAAGAAATTAAAGTTAAGCACTGTTCGGAGATATTAAAAACAGACTGTCACTTGGCCATAAGCAAGGTTCCTATAACGTTCGTTGAACCCTCTAGATTGCCTGCCATTTACTGCCCGCTGTATTTAGGCACAAATAGAACTTAATTTCCTTTTTATCACATGATAATTCTTGATGGCCTTGGGGATAGAGCGAAAGCGTTCGGAGCTTAGGTTGACTGTGAACCGGGTTCGCACCCTGTGACCATCTGAAATTATCACTTCCTACACTGATGGGAGTGAAAGCTTGAAACGCCGGCATATGTAGGTAATAATGATTTAATATTTATTAATGAATATTGTTTTATATATATATATATATATATATATATAAATAAATGTAAGAAAAACATGGTTTCTATCTAGCTAATATGCAAGATTCTTCCCGGAGCAGAATTGAATAAATCTTCTATGAAAACTGAGTAGTGTAATTAAATACAGTAAATTTCTCCTACATTATATCGACTAGCAAGCCAGTTGGACTTTCACAGTCAATGGGGGACTGAAGGTCTGAGGCTCATGGAGACACTTGCCATGTCTAGTCACACTGAAGCCATGATATGATGAACCAGCTATCTGTAGATGACTTATCAGCATCCATAGACACGTGTTTCGTCTTTTGAAGACTCATCAGTGTGGCTTTATCCAACCAACGTAATGACCTCAAGGATCGAATCTCAAACCTTTAGAATTATATCTATAGGTAAAATATAATTTTGATTGATTTCATCGATTTTTATATTTAATCCTGATTAAGCTTAGCTTGCTAGTTGTTATAATGTAAGAGAAATTTACCGTATTTACTTACGCTAGTCAGTTTTCATGTGGATTCAATTCTGTTCAGAGAAGAACCTTGCATATTAGCTAAGGAAGAAATTGTCTTTCTTTTATATAAGAGTGCTCTCCCCTAGGGGGGTGGTTTGATTGTTTTGTTTTACGGCATATTAACCCTTTTCGGGTTATTTAATGCCAAATTCAGTCATTTTGGTAAAAGTTTTTATGCTTTAAGTCTTTTTATATGTTCAAATATTTATTCACAGTGTTTTGTTTTACAACATATCAACCCTTTTCGCGTTATTTCATGCTGAATACGGTCATTTTAGTAAAAGTTTTTATGCTTCAAGTTCTTTATATGTTTAAGTATTTATTCACAGTGTTTGGTTTGGTTGTTTTGTAGAGGAAAAATGTTTTTGTTTTTGGCTTTGCAGAACATGATTGAGTTTTGCAAAGGGAAAGGGAAAAAACAATAACATCAATGTTTGGTGCAATTTTCGCCTGATCTGGTAGCACCGGGTCTTCACTATGGGAGCGAATATATATTATATAAATATTTCCATCCACATCCATGTATACCGGCTTTTTGAAGACCTATCAGTTTTGCTTTATCCAACCAATCCATCAACCTGGAGGCTCAAACCTCAGATCTTCAATCACCACTGATTGTGAAAGTCCAACGTCTTAGCTGCCTAGGCCGACTTGCTAGTTGTTATAATGTAAGAAAAATTCACCATAAATTTAATTATGCTAATCAGTTTCCAAGAGGATTCAATTCTGTTCAGGGAAGATCTTGTATATTAGCTTAGGTAGAAACCGAGTTTTTCTTACACAGAGTGCTCTCCCCTAGAGGAGACAATGCATACAGAGAGAATAGAGAGAGAGAGGGAGTAATGAGAAAGGATATTATTATAACCTAAGCTGCCCTATTTTCTCGTCTCTTTTCATTCACTTAAACCAAATTGTCACAATTGTCATTTTCATAGAATATACACACACATGAATATATACGTTCAAATTAGATCAAATAGAAAACTCTCAATGAGTTAGTTATAAAAATTAATCATCAACTTGCAAATATCAGTAGCTCAATATTCATTGAAATTGTGTATGCTTTATTTGGAACCTGATTTGAAAAAAATTTAAATCGTCAAAACACATACACACACATATATGTGAAAAGGCTGAAAAAAAAATGGTGGAATTTAAGTTTTGTTGGCTATGTGTATCAAAAGAAAAAAATGACGTTTTTATATAAAAATATTCGAAGTCGTTTTTTTCTGTAAATCTGAATATTCATTTGTCAAAACGATTTGGGCTTATTTATTACTAATGCTCCGATTGTATTGGCTATGAAGAAACAGCTGTTATTTAAAAAAAATAAAGACCAACTTTGCTTAATACGAGATCTTGTCTCTGTTGGAAAATATCTCCATTTATATATATGAGGATAAAATACACAATATATCATAAAATGAAATCTTGTGGAGACAAGATGTATAACAAAGACGAAAATAAAAACAATTAAACACGGGAAAAAATCATCAAAACGAGACATTTTCTGAAGACATTCGTTGATCGGAACACAACCAGTAAATCTCTCATTTTGATGATTTTTTCCTTTGTTTAATAATATTTCTTTTTGTCTTTTTCATATATATATATATATATATATTATATAGTGTATCAAGTTATATTAAAAAGAAATCAATAAAGTGTCCCATCACAGAAGAGTGAGAGCTAATACAAATAATTTATTTGAAAACTATATGTTACATATTTAAGAATCGTACCACAGTTTCATCCAGATGGGTGACTTTTTACATTTGTAAATGTCTATACCCAAGGGACTCGTCAGCATACTGAAATGAGGTAATTTCAGTACACTGACGAAATGACCTAATTTCAGTACGCTGACGAGTCCCTTGGGTATAGACATTTACAAATGTAAAAAGTCAACCCATCTGGATGAAACAACAGTACGATTCTGAAATATGTAACATAGTTTCAAATAAATTATTTTATATATATATATAACAAAAATAATATTGTAAATAAGAATTTTTCAACATAAAATGTGTTTACACGTTAATATAAAAAAATATAAAGTGTAAAAAATAAAAAAAGAATTTAATGATTTAGTGCATATTTTCTGTTAATAATTTTTCCGAGTTCATGTTCTTTTTGTCTTTTTCTACTTACTTTTACGTAGATTTATGACATGAAGTAAACATGAAAAATCTCAAGGCAAAAAAAAATGTTTCGCACTAATTATTGAAAGCTACTTTTTGCAAATGAGTTTATCGGGAAGATATAATTAAGTGAGATAAGAAACACTTCAAAAGACGCTTCATCAAAGCGACTAAATTTGCATGAAATAACATACCACTCTTCTTGCGTCTCAGTTTTACGCGTAGATGATGAAATCATCACTTACCTGAAAGACAGAAAAAAATATGAATTAATTATTTTCATAGAACACAGAAGATGAATCAATAAAGAAAATTCAAAATTTTAATTAAAAAGAAAAGAAAAAAACAAAAACAACAAATAGGAATAAAAGAAGTAAAGTATGAATTATCTCCCCCTGTAATAATCACTACTTGAATAGTGTATAAAATTCCCATAATCTGATACACCTTTCCCTTCCCCACTGTACAAAAAATATGGTGGCACCAATATTTGCAACAAGATGACCTTGGGATGATCATAAAAAGCAGGGGCATAATGGTTAGTGTTTTCTCTAATGAGCAGGGAGACCGTGGTTCAATCCTTGGTTGAGACATACCAAAGACTAAAAAAATGGTACTTGATGCCCCCTTGTTAAATATTCAGTATTACAAGGTGAAGGATCAAGGGTAAGTGGAGTAATCCTGGGAAAAGAGTGCCCCCCCCCCTTCACTTCGATGTAGTTGCTAATAAAAATGGAGCCTTTGGGTCGCCCTCGACTATGGTCGACAACTTTACTTTTTTTATAATTTAGATGGTAAGGAGATGTATGTCAGGGGGTAGGGTAGACGTTGCATTTTGAATGTGACTGCGATTGTTTTGATAATTTCAAGGTTGAGACGAGGATGAAACGGGGCTGCTTCCCAGCTGACTACAACATGGTCGTTTTCATGTCCAATGTAAACAAATTCTTGTTGAGCCGTCCTCTTCAATAGTCAAATTCTGCCCAATTTCCACCAGCATTACCAATCATCACAGTGTCATCTCACCGGCCACCTGACACTCATTAACCCTTATCCTCCAGTGGCATTTGGGCCTTGATAAATGGTGACTCTTTAGTAAAAAAGAAAAAAACAAAAAACTTTCCCCTTTGGGGACCACTAAAGGATGGGAATAACGTTACACCGGAATCAAACTGTGTCTTCTCTTAAACCATCCAATATTCAGACTATCCAAGTGTTTTAATATTTTACATAAGATTTTTTTTAAAATAATTAACAAGAAAGAAAACAAGTAAAGCATGAGTTGTCTCCCCCTGCGATCACTATTCCTTGAATCATGGAAACAGCTATTAATCATCACTTTTGGCGAATTTGGAGGCAAAAACTAAACTGAAGAGTGTACTTATTTACGAAAAAGCACATTTTTTTTCCAATTTAGAGGGGTGGAATTTTTCAGTCGATTATTTTTTTGGTAATCATTTTTATTATTGGAAATTAGTCAAAATTAATTTATTTTGGTTTTACCTACTCGTTTGTGACCTATTTGCATTAAAAAAAATTAATATTTAATATTTAAAAGAAGTTTTAAGCAATTTACTTAACGATAAATAGTTACTATGAGTAATTTACTCCCTCAGTTTTTAGTATTAAAGTTACATATTGCATAAGCTGTTTCTCACCCACTCCAGGTGGGGATGAAGGAAGACTGCGTTTCGAAAAAGACGTCTGAATTCAACCAGCTCGTCTGCCAAAGAGGAAGATTTTGTTATCTTCATTACTACATGTCACTTTGAACTTCCTGTCCATGATTTCATATCCTGACACATAGCCCTAATCCCAATCTTTAACTTCTAATGGAATTTTCCACTTCTCTGCTTAATCTAACTTAATGTGGAAAATACCATTTTTAACATTATTCTACCCGCCTCCATCCAATATTATTACATATGTTACGACCGTTGTACTCCCCGACATTTTTCCAGGCCTTTTTTGATAATTGTTAACTTTAGTACATGATTGATAATAAATTACAAAATACTCTTAAAAAAAAAAATTGAAATCTCTCACAAAAATTTTAGAGGGTGGCTGATTGATCAGAAGTGCCAAGTTTACTTCATTCAAAGTTTTACAACTAAAAGAACACTTTGTTTTATGATAATGTTCCTATTTACTTACCTCCCTGCAATGGGCAGAGTTAGACACAAAGTCGTTTTTTAAACTGGAGAAAATCCAGCTCCCCAAAATGGAGCACTCTGGATTGGGATAAAAATTAAAATTATCTCAGTCTAAAAGGATTTTTCCTTCATTGACCGAGGACACAAAATATGAAGTGTAGTATCAGAACAGATACTACAATTTGCATTATTTATTTGCTATAAGATAAAAAAATATACAATATAACAAATTAAGCACAAGGCCATGAAAAGTGGGTCTTGAATGGGGGTCATCAATACTACACTTTGCTCCGAGCCAAAAGGCCAAGGAGTGCGTTTTTATGAGCATTTTGCAGTTACAAAAATAGAAGAAAAATTCTTGGAACAGCTTTTCAGACAATTAGGCATGGATTTAAGAGAATTTTTGGAAACTTTGATCTGGAAATCAAAGCACTTGTGTCTTTACTTTAATCTTTCGGCTGGATATTTTAACAAAAGAGAAACCACAAAAGAAACAAAAAACAAAATGCCTGTAATCTAATTTTCTTCCGCCATTAATCTTTAAAAAGTAATTAAAAATAAAAGATTTCGTTTTCGGGGCAAATTTTGATGGTACCAGCAGCCGCCGCCTTCTGGGTGGTGGACCCATACCAAAATCAGACTAGCAGAGTCTTGGGAATTCTTTTTCTTTTTTTTTATGGAAATTGCTCCAGACAAGGCATGAAGCCACTTGATGTAAAAGAGATTTTTAAAAATACTACTTCAAGGTCAACAACTACCCAACCATAAGTTTTATATGGATAGATTTTGCCCCAGAAAACAGCAATTCTTCCCCCTTTTGCTAGAAACATCGCTCATGGAATGTGAGGACTAAAAGACAAAATAAGGAAAGCAAGAGTTACGAGGCTGCCGAAAGTAAACCCAAGTTCTAGGAGGCTTACCTTCCCAGGCTTTAACTTCTCGCCCTTTGAGAAAGGGTTAGTTTATTGCTAATCGCCTGAGGCGCCACTACCAGGCAATGCAGACGGAGCTGCCTAGGCAATTTTTGTTCGGGCAAGAGTGCTCATCCTCTAGAGAGCTGGCTTTTCAAATCCCACTTTCCTGATCTTGTGTCTACTCTTCCTGCCGTGGGAGGGAGATAAATAAAACCAGATCTAAATATCGATTACGTTTTAGGGAAACAAAAATACATACAGGTTTTCAAATTAAATAAATAGCATCAACAAACACAAATACATCAGTTTAGCTAAAACAAAAAAAAGCAATAAAAAGAACAGTATAAATAAAAAAAAAAAGAAAATTGACATAAAAAAGTGAACGAAAAAGCAAAGTAAAATGGCTGTTTGGCTAGGAAAACTACACTTCAACTTTTTATTGAAGGAGATATCCTTCTAGACTTGGGCAACTTTTATTTTTGTCACACTCCAAGGTGCCCCTTTTTGGGGAACTTGATTTTCCCCATATGAAAAACCGATCTTGTGTCTAAGTCTGCTCTCGTGGGGAAGCAAATAAATAGAGACTCTCGGGGCAATGCTGGGTAAGTACGGCTAAGAGGCTGACTTTACAGCACCAAACGTTTCTTTATTGGAATGGACTATGGTTCGGTTCAGACCTTAGTAGTGTATCCCCCAGGCATTACCTCCTCCTTTGGAAGCTGATTTTCCTCACCTTCCGTACTTTGTGCCACATCTTGCTGCTGTGAGTAGCAAGTAAATATCAGCTAGTGACATATATAAATTCGAGTGTACACACTCTGTCAAAAATGATAGAAAAGAAAATATGCTTCGCTAGTGTTCACACTAATATTCATATAAAATGAAGTGCCAATTGGTGAAGTTAATAAAAAAAAAGAAAGAAAGAAAACATTTCAAACTAAGTTTTTCGGTGCTTCTCTAGATTAGGATCCGAGCTAAATTCGACTTGGCGTGGTTAGGTTTAACGTCAGAGTTAGCTCGGATACTAATCTGAAGAAGTACAAGTTTTTCTAAAAAATAGAAAGAAAACAAAAAACGTAGCAATCAGTATAGAAAAAAAATAAAAGGAAAAATGAGTCTCATTATGGAAATAAAGGAAGCGATTTCTTTTTTAATCTATTTTATATGGCTGTGGGGGGGGGGGTGTCAACTTTCGAACTTGCTATTTGCTTTCTCCCTTCCCCTAAACAGTTGGAATGGTTTCGTCTGGCAGTCTGGTTTTTTTTTTACTCGCATACTATTGTGTTACGGGGCAAATATATGTTTAATTTATCGTAGAATTATGATGTGAACCAGTCCAACAGTGGCTTTGTTGTTGTCAGTCTCAAGAGGTCCACCTTCCCAGGCTTTACCTTCTCTTTGAGAAGGGGTAGTTTATTGCTAATTGCCCGAGGCTCTCCTACCGGGGAATACCAACATGGCTGTTTAAGCATTTTTTTTTGTAGTCCAGAGTGTGCTTATCCTAGTGCGTTGGCTTCTCAAAACCACACGTGACCTTTTTGTCCGACCTCTTGACGAGGAGGTAAATAATATGTTTATTAATATATCTAGCTTTTCTTCTTCATCGATCTTTTGGTTATCGTGCAGGATTGAAGGCGATGTCCACACCAGTGACCCCCCCCCCAGATAGCTGGCTAGTTGCACTCATGGCAGTCCTTATCACAGATTTCCACTTCTGTCGATCCTGAGGGTCAGCGTTTAAGAACCTCCAGTCTCTGCGGTCTCTCTCTCTCTCTCTCTCTCTGTTAGCTCCCTCCAAGACAACTTTGGCCGGCCAACTCTGCGCCTACCAGAGACTTGTAGGTTTGGGACACAGTTGATTGATTGCACTGCTGGATCTGTCTACGTGGCCATACCAGCGGAGTCTCCTCACTCTCAAGATGGGATCTATATCCAAATAAATACACATTGGTCTTTATTATAGAACGGAGGATGTGTATGCATTAATAGTTGTTCCTATGAGAACTGGCCAACATTAACACACTCTTTGAATGCATGTTTATAAATTCAGTTTATTTTCTAGAACTGTTAATGGTTCCTAATGTTTAGAGTTGTCCATGTTGATTGAGTGAGATTGATAGAAAGCAGTAGTTGTGGCGCTTGTTTTGTTTTTTTATTTACTTATTTCCCTCCTAAAAGACAACATCATTTCTTGCCAAGGCGCTTTTTTTCTTCTCCGGAATAAGAGGCAGAGCAAATCACACAATTGAACAACACGTCTATCATGAAGCAGCATTCAATAAAACACGTACAGGGCTAACTGCATGCTAAATCTTTCACGGGTGTCATCCGGTGCAGTATACATTGGGAAATGTTTGTTCTGGTTGCGCTTGATTCAAATTAGAATTTATCTTTTATTTTGCCAGAAAAAATTAGAAGCTTCTTAAAAAAAAAAAATTAAAAAAAAAAAAAAAAGAACCAGGACCAGGAAATGTGGGACATCACTAAATGACCAATTTCTCAGATTCCTTGAGCTCAAAGAAATATTAAATCTGGACAGTATAGGAAGATGTGTACTTCGATGGTATGGCCTAGTTGAAAGAAGGGATGAGAGTGCTTGAGTTGGTCGATGTAAAACAGTTGAGGTAGCAGGGTCAGTTCACAGGGGAAGGCCAAAGAAAACATGGGAGGAAGTGATAAAAATAGGCCTGAGGAAAAATGGGGTTAAAAAAATGGGGTTACTTTGGAAGTCAATTTCTTAAAACCGTCCAACACATGCCAGCATGTAAAATGGACGTTAAACCGAATATGATGATGATGATGATGATGATGATGATTACCACCCCCATTAACCTCAAAACTGCTAAATATCCTACCCCCCCTCTTTCCACTTAGAAACTGTCTTGCTTGTTTTCGGCTCTTGAAACAAACCGGAAAACAGTGAGCAGTTCATTCCTAGATAGATTTGGGAAGGGTCTTACTAACCACCACACTTAGCATCTTTATTTTTCAGCAATCTCTGTTGCTTTTTTAGCTCCCCCACCCTCAACCGATGAATTTGTACATATATCTTTTGTAAAAAAAAAAAGTCAAACCATTGGGGATAATGTTAAGTAGGTTTTACCCATAGAGTGAATGTGGTATTTTGGTGACTGAAACTAGTTTAGAGAATAGACCAAGAGGACGACAGCCGACCATCAATCCACCCACCAAATTTTGTCCTTGTGCCACATCTTATTTTATAAAGAAAATTTACTATACTGTGAACTTTTTTGTAAAATTTTAAAGATAAATAAAATCCTATCAAAAAATTTTAAAAAGTGATATTATAGTAGATTAACTTACTAAAAATAAAAAACTTATTGCATACTCGCTCCAGAGAGTTTCGCCACATGATTGAGAACAGAACTTCCACCCAGGGGGGGGGGGAATCTCCGTTGTATCAACGCATGTATGGAATAGTCGGTTAGACTGAAGTACTTGCTAAGGGCATCTTCAGGACTGCATTCTTTTTTTTTTTGCAGGGAGGTTTCGCTGTCCTCCTACATCCAGCACCTTATATTCTCAAATTGTAACCCATCTGGTATTGGCCAGGCTCAACGTCGCTTAACTTCGGTGATCTAATGAGAACCGGTGCGTCAACGTGATTATGCCGCATTATAATAAAAATATTTCGAGCGGTCGTTTGCTCTTTCGCAAAAACTGTATTTCTTGATAAACATTGAATGAATTCTTGCTGAAATATGACTATAGATCAATGTAAGAGATCGCCAAATGAAGACAACAAAAGAAGTACAACTGTTTATGCTTGTATGCCATTATCCCCCCCCCCCCCCCAGTGTTTCTACTTTTTTTAAGCGATAACGTGTGAACACCTTAAAACTCTGGTGGAAAGTAAATAAAACAACAACAAAAATTAATTTAGAATTTAGAATGGGGGATCAGTTTCGCATATAAATTTAATGTAAAATGATCCCTCATTTCCGGGCCATTCTAGCGTTAAGGGCAATTAGCCATTTTTTTTTTTTTTTGTTATAGGAGATTAATTCTGAGTTTTCTTATGAGGGAGGGGGTCTACTTTTTTAAGCGATTACATGTTGTTTTGACGACTTTGCCAGCCGGATCTAGGATTAGTGGTAAAAAAATTAGTTAACTGTCCTAAAAAGTTAGAATGGCCCCGAAATGGAGGATCATTTTACGTTAAATTTATATACAAAACTGATCGTGAACTCTAAATTTAAAAAAAAATTGTTTCTTTTTTTTCTTTTTCTTTCAACCAAGATTTTCAGGGTGTTCACACATAATCGCCTAAAAAAAGTAGAATCTCATCTGGCGGGAGGGGATTTAGCTTAGGGTGTTAATCTATTCTGCTAGATACCAGGCCACATTGGTATCCACAGCAACGACAAAAAGAATCAGTTCAATTAAACTACCTTTTTTTTCCTTCTTCTATTGAGGTTACCATTTATCAAGGCCAAGAGCCATGCGAGGATAAGGGTTAATGAGGCAAGAATAATTTCCAGCCGAAAGGTGAGGAACACTATGGGAGTACTAACATTGATCAATGGTAAGAAATAAATCCAAGGGAAGGAACTCGGATAATTCTTGAAACTCAGTTACAATAAAAGCTTTTCCCAAATGGACTGTATTCGGCATTTTATAACCCGAAAACAGTTGCTATGCCGTAAAACCAACACAAAAAATAAAGGTATTAGTTTATTTAGTAGGGGAGAGAGAGAGAGAGGAATGTTAAAGAATTAATACGGCATGAAAGTTTTTATGCTTTAAATTCTTAATATCTTCAAGTATGCATTAGGTATGATGTATATGTACGTGTATACCAATGGATGAAATTTCATGTCATTCTCAGGATCGATTCTATTCAATCAAGGCCATACCTATAACAAGCCGAGAGATCTAACATTTTGGAGTCTACTGGAGGCAAGATTTCCAGTCAGTCATCAGATACCTCTTTAGCTGCTAACACGTCACTCTCATTGCTCCGAGAGGTGACGGTGGTTAAGTGGATAACGACACGGACTGACTGCCAAGTTCGAATCCAGTTGGTTCAATTGCACCACTTTCTCTTAGGGATGGTTGCAACCTTCACGTGGTCCCTCCTGCAAGAATGCCAACAACAGAATCAAACCGGTCAACAAAGTTGTATCATGCTGATTCATACGTATTTACTTTAGTTTTGCTCTGAGAAAATTTAACTCTGAAAAGCGATTCTAAACGATCAACTTTATTTCAGTTTCTGTATTTATTCTATTTATCTTCCTCCCACAAGATAAGATGTGACACAAGGTTGGGAAAGTGGGATTTGAAAAGCCAGCTCCCGAGAAGGTGAGCACTCTGGCCTACAAAAAATGCCTGGGCAGCCCCGTCGGCATTCCCCAAAGAGGAAAGGCAAAGCCTGGGAGGGGGGACCTCCTAGAACTGCACAGGACAAACCCACAGACCGGCGTAAATCAAGCCCCGAAGGCCAAGACAATATCAGTTTATGGGGTGCAGTATCCACCGGAACAGATACTACACTTTGATCTTGGCCAAAAGGCCAAGAGTTTCTGTATTTATATCATCAAGTAAAGTTGCATCACAAGTTTGTGAGTATACTGTAAAGCATTTTGAAGTAATGTTACAATGTCTTTTCGCCGTGAGGTGTGTATAACATTATACACACCATTCGATACCCCAGATTTTGTCAACAATTCCACTCGGACGCAGAGAATTAGTTTTTATTAATTCACAGAATGGATAATAACACAAAACCAGAGAGAAAATAATACGAGCGATACTAATAATGCAATTACGAAGTACTTAAGAATTCACCCGGTCGTGGCTGACAGAACGAGAAGAAGCTACCCCCGTAGATTAAATAACAGGTTCCGTTCGAAATTCCGTACAGATTCCCGAGTCTAGCAAGACGCACATTAAAGGTTACATCGGCCGAAACATTCTGAGAATAACATCCAAGATGAGAACAGTTGTCCAAATAATCCAAATTATTAATTTTCATTTTAAAAAAGTACCGAAACAAAAGATTTAGGTTTACTAATAATAGCATCAGTGGAGATGGTGTAATGAGTAGATAGAGACTGTCGTAATTAAAGTCAATTTCACTAATTGTTGTCTTAGGAAAAGTATTAGTTTTTTTTTTGTATTGGATCACTACCTATCAAGTCCAAGAGCCATTCGAGGATAAGTGTTAACAGGATGAAACAATTGTCAGCCGAACAATCAATGGTATGAAGTAAGTTTGATTACTAACGAGGAAGTTTATAATAAGCATTTATTGAGATTGGATTTGAAGACGACTATGTTGTAGTCTGTAGGGAAGCAGTCTCGTGGAAATGTATATATTAATTATATATATATATATATATATATATATATATTGTTGAATATAAGAAGCAACTTGTGTCTAGATATACTTTGGTAGATCCTTTCAATAGTCTGAATTAGGATCTTAGTTTTGGAGGGGAATTGACTGATGAATTTGCAATAATTTGCATCTGTCTTCCAAGTACTTTCAGACCCATCTGGGTCCATCTTCAGGGGGAATGAGGTTAATCAGGTCTAGACCATGTGTAGTATTTATAGAAGGTTTTTGGCGGGAATTATGTACAAAGTACGAAACTATATTGGAACTATAAACATTTTAGAATATTATGCTTCCTAGATATACATTATATATATATATATATATATATATATATATATATATATATATATATGCCAACATTGTTAAAAATAACAGAATTCTTCTGTTTAATTATACCTTTTTTATTTTTTCAATTTTTCTCATGGTCTTTTTGGTATAAAAATCAAAAAAATTAATAAATGTTCCATCGGTTTCACGAACGTTTTCGATTCTTCGTCGAATTATCCTCACATTACTTATTTAAAATTCGAATTTTCGATTCATTGTTTATCAAAAAAAACAAAATATCTGCATTTGACTGGTCTCTTAACCGTTTTAAAATATATATATATATATAGTAAGATATGAAAATATATTTATGGCAATTAAGCTACATAAATATATTTTCATAGCTTACTACCTAGCTCTACTTACGTATCGAGCACTGTTGAAGTAAATACTGAAAATTGATACCTAAAAAATTATATCTCCTTATAAAATTTTATGTGGATACATAAAATACTAATATATATATATATATGAGAGAGGGAAAGAGAAACAGAAGGGAGATGGGTAAGAGACCTTTTTCTTGATTGAGAATCTGTCTACAGATATCTCCTCCTGTCTCGAATGGTTGATTTGGTTGGATTCAAACTCATTTACAGATTGAAATGTCAAAATGGGTAACTCATAATAATTCCTGCTGGTTGATAAATATGAGAAACATGTTTCGACCGACAAACTTTCCCACCTCTTCACGGGGGGGGGGGGGGATTCTCTCTCCTCCTTCTAAAAATGGTCTGAAAAAGCAATCGCGATTATAAAAACACTGACATCACCCCATACAAGTTTCTTATCATTATCCTTACATTATCTAAACAAAATTAACATTAGAGATTTTAAATAACATCGAAAAGTGCCAACAGGTTTATATATATTTTGCTTCACAGAAATTTCATTCGCTTGACACTGGAGTTTTGTGGATGCTTGGTCAGCATTTTTTTTTTATCGTATAAGCAAGTAACAAAATGCTCAAAATACAATTTATTTAATGTGAACCCAGAAAGACTGGCTCCCAGTTAAATTTTTTTTTAACTTTGGCTCTTGTATAGACTGAGTACACGGGCGAAATTTATTTTAGAAGAGTTCCAATGGTGTAAGAGGCAGATAACTCTTTTTTTTAGTAAAACCAGCAAAACGAACAGTCCTATTGTTTGGATTAACAGATTTTTGCTTTTTTATCGTTTAAAATATTAAATTATCGCAGAAATTAACATTTGTGAAAATCAACAGTATATTGATAAAACATTTCGCCCTTGGACCCGATGTGGCGGCAGTACTGTTGATTTTCCCAAATTCTATTTTCTTCAATAAATGTTTTATAAATATACTGTTGATTTTCACAAATGTTAATTTCTGCGATAATTTAATATTTTAAACTATAAAAAAATCCAAAATCTGTTAATCCAAACAATAGGACAGTTCGTTTTGCTGGTTTTACTAAAAAAAAAAAAAAAGAGAGTTATCTGCCCCTTACACCATTGGAACTCTTCTAAAATAAATTTCGCCCGTGTACTCGATCTATACAAAAGCCAAATTTTTTTTATTGAAATCTCTCCAGACAAGACATGAAGCCACTTGATGTAAGGAGCAAAAAAAAAAAAAAAAAAACTACTTCAAAGTCAAAAAAATAGCTATTAATAAGTGTTAGATGGATAGATTCCAACCCCTAAAAACAGCAATTCTTCCCCTTTTGTCAGAAACATCGCTCATGGAATGTGAGGACTAAAAGACAAAATAAGAGAAGCAAGTTATGAGGCTGCCGAAAGTAAACTCAAGATCCACTTTCTACTCTCCTAAAATTGCGTGTATGAAACGTCTACATGAGTTCAAGAAAGTCTGAAAAGAGTTTGTGCATGTGTGCGTGTGAAGAAGTCAAGACAATGTTTGATTTTTTGCATGCCCTTGGCACATGTATGTCGGCTAAGCAAGGAAGAAAAAAAGAGATAATCTTTCTGTGTTTCGGTTTTTATCGTCACCGATCTTAGTGCCCCCTTGTGTGGTTAAAAGGGAGATAATTAGGCCTGAGCACCCTCTGGTGTGTGTATGTGTGTGTTGATTTGGTTGTTTTGTTTTACGGCATATCAACCCTTTTCGGGTTATTTAATGCTGAATCATGTCATTTTGGTAAAAGATTTTATGCTTACAGTTCTATATATCTATAAATATTTATTCATGGGGTTTGGTTTTTTGTAAAGGAAAAATTGTTTTGTTTTTAGCTTTGCAGAACATGATCGAGTTGTGCAAAGGGAAAGGAAAAAACAATAACATCAATGTTTGGTGCCTTTTAAGTCAGGAAGCCGGTTTCTTCAGACAGCCTGATCTGGTAGCACCAATGAATGTGTTGAACGATAGATAATGCTACAACACTCAGAGAAGTACAATGTAAAATTAATAATAAATAATTGATACATTTTATAAAATTAATAGTAAATATATTTTAAATATTAATAAATGCTATTAACTAATTTAATAAATTAAACGACAGAATCGAAACAACATAAGTATAGAAACAGAAAACTCTTAACTTTTAAAGAAAAAAAAGGAAACGCTCAATTTAACTTTAAAACTCCTTAAAAAATATAATAATTTTGACCGCCCATTTACTAAAAAACAACTATACAGTTACAAAAAATTTAAAAAATGAAACATTTTTTAATTTTACATTTAAAATTTTATTTTAATCACAAATAATCAAAAAATAATCTTTTTAAAAGTTTCTTTCCACACGAGGGCTAAGATATATATATATATATATATATATATATATATATATATATATACATATATTAATTAATTAAGTTCAAATATTAACAAAATTAACAAAACCAATACGTTTCAAAAGTGTTCAATATATATTAGAGCTTTTTATATTAAAATAAACATAGTTTGAGTATCTGACAATTGTTGAAACAATTGTCGGATACTCAAACTATGTTTATTTTAATATATATATATATATATATTGTTGTAGGGTTCGGTCACCAAGTAAGTTTTTGTCCGGATGCCTGGACAGTGCCGGGTAGGACACTTGGACAGTGCCATTACTCTGAGGTGATCGGTTTTACAACTAAGAAAGTGGACACAGGCAAATTACGGCAATGGCAAAGAAGAGAGGAGAAATGCAGATGAACAATTGTAAAAGAATCGTTTATTTACCATAAAGGTAATAACGTGAGAAGGAGAGCTGAAATAACACGGATGACGTCACTGGAAGCAGGACAAGCTAGAACGACAGGCATGACGTCACTGGGAGCAGGAAAGGCTGGAATGTGGAAGCTGGAACATGAACATCAGGAAGGACAGCAGGAAAGGCTGGATCGACAGGAACATGGTGCTGCTGGAACAAGGGACTGGAGCTGGAGTAGTGGTTGCAGGAAAGGAGTTGGTGGTGTAGGTGCTGCCAGAAGGAGTTGAAGCAGGAGGCGCTGGAGCAGGCATTGCTGGAAGCTGGAGCAAGGAGCCACTGGGAGGAGCTGGTGTAGCTGGAAGGAGTCGCTTGAGCAGAAGCTGCAGGAAGGATATGGATGGAGTTCGCTGGAGCAGGCACTGGATAAAGGAGTGAGCAGGAGCAGGCGCTGCAGGAGGTAGACATCTCGGGACACAGACAGCAACAAAGAGTGGAGGTTTGTCCGCATCGTAGTATGGTAGAAAAGTTGCTTGCACTAAGAAGGACAGTTTCATTGTTGTTGCTGCTGGATTATCGTCGTCATAGTGGAGAAAGGGTGCTTGATGTCTGATAAAATTCCGTGGGGGCGAAGTGCGGTCGACAAATGAGTTATACAACTCCTACCCACAATAGGAATATGTGACACAAGGTCAGAAAGTGGGATTTGAAAAGCCAGCACCCGAAAAGGTGAGCACTCTGGCCATTAAAAATTGCCTGGGCAGCCCCGTCGGCATTCCCCAGTAGGGCACCTCAGGCAGTAACCAATAAACTTACTCCTCCTCCTAAGAGGGGAAGCAAAGCCTGGGAAGGTTGACCTAGAACTGCACAGGACAGACGCATAGACCCCCGAAGGCCAAGACAATACCAGTCTATGGGATGTAGTATCCATCGGAACAGATACTACACTTTGATCTTGGCCAAAAGGCCGAGAAAGACGTGGAGATGGACACTGCTTTTATAGCGGCTTGCTGACTGCTGCTGGTACAACGCTTTGATGAAATTTGATTCGTTGGATTAAGTGACGATGTGCGCAGACAGAAAGAAAGTGTGTTAATTTCTGTCACACAGGTTAAGGAACTCAAGGGTTAAACATCCGTTTTTTTAGGTGTGCCGAGTCATAAAACGAGTGCTGACACAACTATATATATATATATATATATATATATATACATATATATATATATATATATATATATATATATATATATATACATATATATATATTAAGCAAACATTGTTAAAAATAACAGAATTCTCTGCTTAATTATACCATTATTATTTTAATGATTTTTTTGTGTTAAAATAAAAAAAAATTAATGTATGTTCCATATGTATCACGAACGTTTTCGATTCTTCGTCAAATCATCTTCGGGTGACAAAAACAAATGAACAAAAAAGCTGGAGAAAAGAGAATTTCAAAAGATAGCCGATAAAACGCGCACATGAAGTCAGATGCCAAAAGAACGGACAAAAAGAACAGTGCGTTTCAGGAAAGACGTTAATAAGTTAAATTCCGCGACGCCAGAATTAGCGTCATAGGATAAAATTGTATTACGTTAAGCATTTTTTTTATTTTAATATAAAAAAGATCATTAGAAAAATTGAAAAAATAAAAAACGGTATAATTAAATAGTAAAATTCTGTCATTTTTACAATGTTTTCTTAAATGATAGAATGCTGCCTACAAATTATATATATATATATATATATATATATAAAATTTAAAAGTAAAAAGACTTCCAGACAATGTTTGATATATACAGTTAGTTATCTGTAATTTTGGACAGTAGAAGTTCACCCTTATAATGAAAACAAACAACAAAAAAGTCTAGAAAATTAATTTTTATTTCCATATGTCATATTTACTAAACTCATTTTTGTGAAAGAAAACAAATTAAAATTGTTACAAAGCACTCATTCCATTGAGTTGTCAAATTCGCAGTTTCAAAATCTATAACTTCAAAATGCACATGAGTGTGCGTGCATGTAGACCAATTCCTTTTAGAAATCGAATGAAAGGCTAGAATCAATTTGAAGGAAAATTGTTCAGCTTTGTAGGCTTTGAAATTCTTTGAAATTCACTTTCAAAAAGCTACTCCAAAATACAGTAGGTCAAATCTTGACTTTTATTAATGAATAATTAGAAAAAAGACTTTTGAATAGAAATATACATTGCTAAAAAAAATGTGAATAGCATTGAAAAACGTTATAAATGCATATTTCTATATAGTACGCTTCTATTTGTATGTGACACGAAAAGAAAATCCGTGGTGGTGATATAAAGAAGCCATGATAGCCACATTTTATGAGAATAAAACATTAAATAAGACTAAATATGCAATTGAATATTAGTGAATTTAATGTAAATATAAAATGACAATGTTATTGGGCATAGTGTTTATCGAAAAATTGCGATGTTACTGAGCATAATACTTACTGAAAATGGCAATACCAATGAGCATAGTCCTTATCAAAAATAGCAATACTATTGAGCATAGTCCTTATAAAAATAGTAATACCATTGAGCATAGTCCTTACCAAAAATGGCAATACCATTGAGCATAGTCCTTATCAAAAATAGCAATACTATTGAGCATAGTCCTTATCAAAAATAGCAATACTATTGAGAATAGTCCTTATAAAAATAGTAATACCATTGAGCATAGTCCTTATCAAAAATGGCAATACCATTGAGCATAGTCTTTACCAAAAATGGCAATACCAATGAGCATAGTCCTTATCAAAAATAGCAATACTATTGAGCATAGTCCTTATAAAAATAGTAATACCATTGAGCATAGTCCTTACCAAAAATGGCAATACCATTGAGCATAGTCCTTATCAAAAATAGCAATACTATTGAGCATAGTCCTTATCAAAAATAGCAATACTATTGAGCATAGTCCTTATAAAAATAGTAATACCATTGAGCATAGTCCTTACCAAAAATGGCAATACCATTGAGCATAGTCCTTACCAAAAATGGCAATACCAATGAGCATAGTCCTTATCAAAAATAGCAATACTATTGAGCATAGTCCTTATAAAAATAGTAATACCATTGAGCATAGTCCTTATCAAAAATGGAAATACCATTGAGCATAGTCCTTACCAAAAATAGCAATACCATTGAGCATAGTCCTTATCAAAAATGGCAATACCAATGAGCATAGTCCTTATCAACAATAGCAATACTATTAAGCATAGTCCTTATAAAAATAGAAATACCATTGAGCATAGTTCTTATCAAAAATGGCAATACCATTGAGCATAGTCCTTACCAAAAATGGCAATACCATTGAGCATAGTCCTTATCAAAAATGGAAATACCATTGAGCATAGTCCTTATCAAAAATGGAAATACCATTGAGCATAGTCCTTATCAAAAATGGAAATACCATTGAGCATAGTCCTTATCAAAAATGGAAATACCATTGAGCATAGTCCTTATCAAAAATGGGAATACTATTGAGCATAGTCCTTATCAAAAATGGAAATACCATTGAGCATAGTCCTTACCAAAAATGGCAATACCATTGAGCATAGTCCTTACCAAAAATGGCAATACCATTGAGCATAGTCCTTATCAAAAATAGCAATACTATTGAGCATAGTCCTTATAAAAATGGAAATACCATTGAGCATAGTTCTTACCAAAAATGGCAATACCATTGAGCATAGTCCTTATCAAAAATGGAAATACCATTGAGCATAGTCCTTATCAAAAATTGCAATACTATTGAGCATAGTCTTTATCAAAAATAGCAGTACCATTGAGCATAGTCCTTATCAAAAATGGCAATACCATTGAGCATAGTCCTTATCAAAAATGGCAATACCATTAAGCATAGTGTTTATCAAAAATTGCAATACCATTGAGCATAGTCCTTATCAAAAATGGCAATACCATTGAGCATAGTCCTTATCAAAAATGGCAATACCATTGAGCATAGTGTTTATCAAAAATTGCAATACCATTGAGCATAGTCCTTATCGAAAATTGCAATACCATTGAGCATAGTCCTTATCAAAAATTGCAATACCATTGAGCATAATCCTTATCGAAAATTGCAATACTATTGAGCATAGTCCTTATCGAAAATTGCAATACTATTGAGCATAATCCTTATCGAAAATTGCAATACTATTGAGCATAGTCCTTATCAAAAATTGCATAACTATTGAGCATAATCCTTATCAAAAATTGCAATACTATTGAGCATAGTCCTTATCGAAAATTGTAATACTATTGAGCATAATCCTTATCGAAAATTGCAATACTATTGAGCATAGTCCTTATCAAAAATTGCATAACTATTGAGCATAATCCTTATCGAAAATTGCAATACTATTGAGCATAGTCCTTATCAAAAATTGCATAACTATTGAGCATAATCCTTATCAAAAATTGCAATACTATTGAGCATAGTCCTTATCGAAAATTGCAATACTATTGAGCATAATCCTTATCGAAAATTGCAATACTATTGAGCATAGTCCTTATCAAAAATTGCATAACTATTGAGCATAATCCTTATCGAAAATTGCAATACTATTGAGCATAGTCCTTATCAAAAATGCAATACTATTGAGCATAGTCCTTATCGAAAATTGCAATACTATTGAGCATAGTCCTTATCGAAAATTGCAATACTATTGAGCATAGTCCTTATCGAAAATTGCAATACTATTGAGCATAGTCCTTATCGAAAATTGCAATACTATTGAGCATAGTCCTTATCGAAAATTGCAATATTATTGAGCATAGTCCTTATCGAAAAGGGCAATACTATGAAGCATAGTCTTTATCGAAATTGACAATTTTATTGAGCATAATTTTTATAGAAAACGACAATTTCTTTTGAGCTTAGTTTTTTTTTGTGTTTTTTTTTGAAAACGGCAATTCCTTTGGACTTAGTTTTTATAAAAAATGACAATGCTTTTGCGCTTAGTTTTTATAGAAAATGACAATGCTTTTGCGCTCATTTTTTTTCTACCATTTAAATCAACAATGCTTTTGAGATACGTTTTCTATCAAAACTGGAGATGAAATTGAACTTAATGTTTATCTAGAATACTAATGCATAGTTTGATATAAGTTTCTCACTGTAAATAAACAGTCATTTTTTGAAGTTCGAGTCAAACAATATCAAACAAAATTTCTTTCTGAAATAAAGAATATTGTCATTTCATCCAGCTTTAGATAATGAACACAGTTGATTTCATAAGTTACAACTCTTTGAAAGTTAAGAGTCAAAATAATTATTATAAAAGCTTTTGATGTCTTGATCTCGGACGTTTTATTTATATATATATATATATATATATATATATATGCATATTTATAATATACATATATATATAGTTTATAATATCTATATATATATAAAATAGTAACTCTGTGTGTGTATGTGTCCACCTGATCTGTGTGTCTTATGTTCACCCAAACCGCTGGACAGAATTGCTTGAAAATTGGCATATGGACTACTGACCTCTCAGTGAAGGTCATAGGTTATATAAAGAAATATATCACTCCAACGCTGGAGGTGCCATCGCGCTCCCCCCCCCCACCCACCCCTCCATAAAACCGTTTTTCCTTTGATTCAAATGAAATTTAAACCATAGGTAAATGACCAAAAATGATATATATTCCCAAAATTTCAGCAAAATTTGGATAATATTAAGAGGGTCTCCGGGGACATAAGCCCCCCCCCTCACATACACTAAAATTTAAAGCATAAGCCCACCGAAAATTCAAATAGGTCAAATTTCAATGAAATGTATACCTTATTTAATACATATTAAATAAGGATGATTCACATATACAATAAATGTGAAGCAAGAGCTAGTGGGCGAAGCCAGCTAGTACACACATATAATATATATATATATATATATACATATATATATATATATATATATATATATATATATATATATATATATATAATACATACATATATAGTTTATAATACATATATATAGTGGGTGTGTATATATATATATTATAATACATACATATATAGTTTATAATACATATATATAGTGGGTGTATATATATATATATATATTATAATACATACATATATAGTTTATAATACATATATATAGTGGGTGTGTATATATATATATATATATATATATTATAATACATACATATATAGTTTATAATACATATATATAGTGGGTGTATATATATATATTATAATACATACATATATAGTTCATAATACATATATATAGTGGGTGTATATATATAGATATATTATAATACATACATATATAGTTTATAATACATATATATAGTGGGTGTATATATATATATATATATATATATATATTATAATTCTGGATTTTATTTTGTTTTAGTGTTTGAAATTATTGCGTGTATTTTCCATTGGATATTGCATGTATCGGAAATGATAAAGAATTTCTGCTTATGAGGAAAATGATAAAATTGTCAAGTTGTCTACCCTTTTGTAAAAGTGATAATAAATTGAATTTCTGAAACACATGTACACATGGATAAATATTGTTAGTGTTGACAGTTTTGGAGTATGATTACAAAATATTAATTATGTCATAAATTTTGTATTCTACTAAATTATATATATATATATATATATATATATATATATATATATATATATATATATAAGTATATATGTCTATATAAATATTAATTTAATAAAATATTGTTATTAGCCCCTTTAAGAAATTAAAGTTGAGCCCTTTTTTCACAGAGTTAAAAATAGACTGTCATCTAGCTATATGCAAAGTTCCGAGGAAAAAAAGATTCCCGAGTTCGACAAGATGCACCTGAAGAAGGTCGGAGGTTACATCGGACGAAACGTTGTGAGAATAACATCCAAGATGAGAAAAGTAGTCCGACTAATCCAAATAACAGACAATGTCTGTGGTTTTATCTTCTGGTGCTAAAATGTAGAGATCTTTTGATGTACAGAAAGATATGGAAATTTACATGATGAGCGTTTGTTTCGCGATATATTTTAATTGCACAAAATGAATGTTAAAATATTCCTTGGTGTTGGGATTAAGTTATGTTTGAAAATAAAAGTACTTTTTAATGGTTTTAATTAGCGATAATTTGCAATTCAATCAGCAAGTCACTCATCACTTACTAAGCTACTCTGTTACTTTCCTTCTTGGCCTTTTGGCTAAGATCAAAGTGTAGTATCTGTTTCGATGGATACTGCACCCCATACTGGTGTTGTCTTGGCCTTCAGGTCTTGATTTACGCCGGTCAATGGTCTGTCCTTTGCAGTTCTAGGAGGTCCACCTTCCCAGGCTTTGCCTCCCCTCTTTGGGGAGGAGTAAGTTTATGGCTTACTGTCTGAGGCGCCTCTACCGGGGAATGCCGCCAGGGCTGCCCAGGCAATTTTTAAACCCCACTTTCCCGACCCGACCTTGGGTCACATCTTACTTGTGGGAGTAAGATAAAAACTGGCCTTGTGCCTAACTCCTGGAGAGGAGTAAATCAATACTCTGTTACTTTCAGCCTCTCTCACTCCATGTTATTTGCTCCCTGCTCTTATACAGTGTCTATTAGTCTCGTTTCCGGCTCTCGCTCTCTCAGTACACACACACATATACACACAAACGTGATCTCGTCTCATCGTTTCCTTGATGAAGAATGAACAACGTTCATTTCTCTTTTTATGTCTAGACTGATACAGAAATGTAGGTTAGTTATTATTCACCCTAACCTTTCGAAAACGCAGCTGATCTGTGGTGCTTCCCTCACTTGTTTCCGACTTCCCTTTAAACTTGTTGGCATGACAACAATTTTTGAAAATCTCAAATTCATATTTCCTTTTGTTTCCTAGCATTTTCCGTTCATCCAAGATGAGAATTTTTTAAATGTCAAATATTTATCATATATTGGTTTTCCATTTTTACTCCATACCATATCCACACATTCTCTCTCTCTCTCTCTCTAATATATATATATATATATGGAAAATTTATAAATGTCCACACACCTTTTAAGATGTACTAGTTCTAAACTGAAAAATTCAAAATGCCGTAATAGTGAGTTTCCCCACCTGTGAGTTTGCTCTTTTATTTGTTTTCGCCCAAAAATGAACCACTGTATAGTGTAGGATTTTTTTTTCAATACATTTTAATCCAATAACTTTTCATTCTTTGTGGATTTTTCTGATGGTTTTGTAGTGTTGCAGAGACGATATTGATATAAAAATGAAACGGACCGTAAAAAATACATCTCACAGAAATGTTATGTTTTTTGGAAATGTGAATAAATAAAAATAAAAAATAAAAAATAAAAACATGGTAATTGCAATATAATATATATATATATATATATATAAGCAATTATCGTTGCCTGTTCTGCATAAAAGGATTTATTTCTCACCACTTTCCATAGTTATTCAGAATGGCCTCATCAGTTAGGGTGTCGGGATTTGGAGTTCAAGGTGACTCTTGTTTCGGAGTTTAAATCGTGCAACCAGTTTGAATAATTATCTATACACTGATGATTCCGAAAGCATGAAACTTATACATCTGTAGATAATTAAATTATATCATGGACTCTCCCGTCGATTTCGACGTATGAGGTGTTGACAACTCAAAATTTGTTTAGTCTACGATGGATGTAGCATGCTTACATTTACTCAATCGTAAATGGCATTTGAGTCCTGCGAGAGATTTGCAAACCAGCCCACAATGGATGTAAGAAGGAAGATCTTGAGAAAAATCGGCTGGGATACTTGTAGATGTTTTTGTTCTTTCGCGTCTTTCGTGCTGTTGATCAATGGCAGTTACAGAGAACCGCCTGATGCCCCTCTGGCAGTCAGATCGCCATTCCTTCCGTCGAGAAGCAAGCTGTTCAAAATCACGATAAGCAATATTGATAGATGTCAAATTCATCTTCAACTTGTCCTTAAAGCGAAGCAGCGGTCGACCCACATTTCGCCTTCCACTGTTGAGCTCGCCGTACATCAGTTGCTTTGGTATTCTATCATCTTCCATACGTAAGACATGTCCTGCCCAACGCAGTTGTGATTGCATCAAAAAGCTTTCAATTCCGCCAATACCACAGCATGTAAATAGGTCCGCATTAGACATCCGATTTCTTAGAGTGACACCACAAATCGTTCTAAGGCAATTTTTGTGAAAGACATCAAGCTTCTGAATGTGGCTGCGATAGACTGTCCATGATTCCGATCCATAAAGCAGTGATGTTAGCACAACTGCTCTATACACAAGTACTTTTGTTCTCAAACTTATCCCCCTGTCCTTCCATAACCGATGACGCAGTTTTCCAAAGGCAGTGGTTGCTTTCGCAATTCGGTTAAAGATTTCGTCATCAAGGGAGGCACTCCAATTTATCTTACTCCCAAGATAAGTGAAGTTTTTCACATATTTCAGATCTTTACCATCCACTTGGATTGGAATATCTGGAAAACAGTGTACTGGTGGTCGTTGCTTTACTGGTGGCCGTTGCCTCACACCCTGAACTTGTTTAGGCATGAGGCGAGGTTGGTGAATCACTTCTGTTTTCTTGATGCTGATTGTCAGACCAAAAGCCTTGCAAGCAGCCGAAAACCTGTCCACAAGCAGTTGTGCTTCCTCCCGAGATGTTGCACAAAGTGCAGCGTCATCTGCAAACAAAAGATCCCTGATGACAGTTTGTCGAAGAAGGGTCTTAGCTTTGAAACGTTGCTGGTTGAAGAGACCACCACTTGTTCTAAATTTAAACTTCACCCCAGTATCTATATTAGCGAAAGCATATTTCAGCATAATCGAAAAGAACAAAGCAAATAGCACAGGTGCCATTACGCAACCCTGTTTGGTACCATTTGTCACATTGAAAGGTTCTGAAGAGTCTCCATTTGAAACAACCGATGCCTTCATTCCATCATGGAAAGAAATAATTACATTCAGCATGTTGTCAGGTATTCCCAGCTTGTCCAACACTTTCCAGAGGGCTTTGCGGTTTACTGTGTCAAAGGCCTTTGTAAGGTCAATGAAAACCATATACAACTCCTCGTTCTTTTCCCGAACTTTCTCGGCAACCTGGCGGAGGGAAAAGATCATATCGACAGTACCCCGACCAGCACGGAAACCGCACTGAGATTCGGGATAGATATCATCAACAAGGTGTTTAATTATTCTGTTGAGAATAAGCCTTGCCAAGACCTTCCCTGCAATTGACAAAAGTGAGATGCCTCGATGGTTGTCACAGATGTTTCTATTGCCTTTATTCTTATACAAGTGTTGAATTAATGCATCTTTGAAATCCTGAGGGACATTTCCACCTTGCCAGATCTTCACAAAGAGACTGTGCAGCTTCTTCACTAGTGTCTGGCCACCGTACTTAAACACCTCAGGAGGTAAGGTGTCTTTCCCTGACCTTTTGCCTGACGACATTATATATATATATATATATATTAGTGTGATTCAGTGTTTTATTATAAAAGAAATGACCAGAGTGCTCAATTACGTATGTAAGAGCATATATATTTTTTTTATTTTAAAGAACACTATACATTAGTTTGATCTTCCATCGATACATTTGCGTTCACAGAAATACTAGAAACTCAGCCCACAGGTCTAAAGATACCCAATATATTTGCTGAAGAAGAATAGTTACATTGGGTATTCTTAGTTCTGCGGGTTGAGTTTCCAGTGAAACCAAATGTAGTGATAGAAGATTAAACTAATATATGTTAATATCCTTATACACACATGTATGTCTAAGGATATTAAAAAAATTTATTAATTAATTATATATATATATATATATATATATATATATATATATATATATATATATATCATTAATAAATAAATATTTTTAATATCCTTAGACATATATGTTTTGTGTTTTTTATTACACTCGCCAGTATGGAATTACGTAACGTAAAAATAATACGGGCACAAATTATAATAATAAAATTTTTTTTTATTATTATCATTATTGGTAGCAATAGTGTGGAAATGCACGAGTGATAATTATTATTATTAATACAATTTACTTATTTTAATCAGTGTTAATGAAATTTTTCTCTATTTAGGCTTAAATAAAAAAAATAAGAGAAAAAAAATTTAATTAAATTAGACGGCTTCCATTATTTGACAGACCCCTTTTACCACAAAAAAAAAAACGGACAAACTCTGCCCTTTCTCCTTCATATCCGTGGATCCACTTTCTTTCCCCTCGCACACACATTTCGTTTAAACCTTTAAACCCGGCATAGCAACCACCCACTCTTACCTCTCAACTTACAACTTGGCACCCTATAAACCCCTCCTTTTCCCATCTAAACTTACGATCTGAAACCTTAAAAATATGTTATAAATAGATTAACTGCTGGTTAGTAATGACATAAGTTCCTTGAACTTTACTGTGTCCGCTTCTGATTGGCTGCACATTGCAAGAGGAAACAAGATTTGGAGCCAGTTTGACCTACATTGGTTGAACGCCATCACAAGAAGTAGTAAAACAGTTAACTGCACCAAATTATTCAAAGACCACGACTTGTACCTATTTTTAAAAGTGCGGAAATTCTGTTAGTATTTAGTTGTACCCGTTCAGCTTGAAACCACGAATACCGACAGAAGGTAGGAAATAAATAAACGAGAGAAATAAAATGAAATAAAAAAATATCTGATGGAGGTAGATCAGTCGGAATTTGGGTTATCATTTCTCCACAATAAAGATTGCGAAAGGAAGGATTATTAAATGTTTTCCATTTCCTTCTGACCCAAGAATATCATCTGCGAGTGGATTATGAGAATGGATGATGATAATCTGCCCAGAAGTTACTAATGTTGACATAAAAATGGAGAGGATTTTTATTGATTGATCAATTTTTTTAGAATTATGTTTCTGAATTTTTGACATGAGGATTGATAATTTGTATAATTTGCATTATTCGGACTACTGTTCTCATCTTGAGTGTTATTCTCGCAACGTTTCGGCCGATATAATCTCCGGCCTTCATCAGGTGTATCTTGTTAAACTCGGGAATCTTTATGTCGAACTCAAGAATCTGTACGGAATTTTGAATGGAACCCGTTATTAAATCCACGGGGATAGCTTGCATTCAATCCTTATCACTTCCTCACATGTTTTCTCTGGCCTTCTCCTGTGAACTGAACCTGTCACCTCAACTGTTCTACATCTACTAACCCAAGAACTTACATCCATCTCCCTATAGTATCCAGATTTAATCTTCCTCTGAAGTTATCAGATCTAAGTCTGTCTGTAAGACTCACATTACACATCTATCGTATCATTCTCATATCATTTCTCTCCATGCAACATATGTCCTCAACCCTACAAATTACAATTTTAACATGATTTCAAATTGCACTATTTCTTTTTTCATGTGATTACATGTCAACACCCTGGAAATACCTAGAATAATTAATTGATTAATTAATAATAATAAAAATGATGATAATAAAAATATTTTTAACCGAGAGACTATATGTAAATTTAATGTAAACTATTCCTTCTGATGAGTCACACATTTTTTTGGTAATTAAACTTTAACATCGAATGTGGATCCCTATATTTTCTGAACGGAACTTTTTCATTATTCAAATTTCTGCAAGATTTGCTGAACATTCATAACATCTGGATGTACCTTTTTGGGACACGTTAAATTTTTCCATCGAAGTTGATTCTCTTTGCTCAAAAATTTTTGTGAAAGTTGATTCACTTTTCTCAAACATATTTTGTATGTTATTGTTTTTGTATTTTTGTATATTTTTTTATATTTTTAAATCCATGTTAACAATAATATTTTTATTGATTTATCATTCTAAAAATTAAAGTTTATTTATATTCATATATTCCTTGTTCAAACTACTTAATGATTCAATAAATATGGTTCCTTTTCCAATTTTTATTCCCTTCACTCATTTTATTTCATAGCTTAAGCCTTAATTTTAGACATTTTCTAGAATCAAAATTATGCAATGGATTTTGATCAAAATTGGAATAAAGATTCTAAACATAAGGTTTAGTATCATTATATCTTGATTTTAATCTCAGTAAGGGGACATAAAAGTGGTGCAAAAATGTTCTGCTTAGGAAGTAAAATTCAGATAACTTTGATGTTTTGTGAAATTTTAATGATAGCTATTAGACATCAATAAATGTTTCCAAAATTTTAGTTTCTTTGGGGTATTTTAAAAGGTTTTACAGGGCATAATATTGGAACAACCTCGCATTAAAAAAATTCAAATATAAACTGCAAATCTGAAATATCTGAATTTGTTGTTATTTTCACAATGTTTCAGCAGATATAAACTTTGACCTTCTTCAGGTGCATCTTTACAAACTCGGGAATCTATACGGAATTCCAAACTGAACCCTTTATTTTATCCACAGGGCTAGATTGTTCTCGTTCTGTCAGTCATGACCGTGTAGAAGTATTAAGTAATTTTTATTTTTAGTTAGGTTTAAACTGTCAAAATTCATAATAGAAATCTCTACATAGCGCAACGGATAAAGGCGTTGAATAACTGAGTTCAAAGTGACAGTCTTTTACGGGCTGACAGTTCAATCCTTACTATAAGCGATATTAACTAAGAATAAAAATTACTTAAAACTTCTGCCTGGTCATGGCTGACGGAACGAGAACAATCTACCCCCGTGGATAAATAAAGGGTTCCATTACTACCATTAGAGTAAGATCAGCATGGGGTAAGTTCCACAAACTGTTACCAGTTCTGACATCTTGAGCTATCCTCCTTATTACCAAGGGAAGGGTATATAGCAGCTGCCTTAGGTGTGTGATGCTGTATGCAGGTGAGTGCTAGCCCCCCCCCCCCACCGTGCTCACTCGCCATTTTTCAGCAATGATCAGATGGATATGTAATGTACAACAAGGCTGAATATACCAAAGTTTGATGAACTCCTGACGATCAGTCGGCTATGTTGGTTTGGCCATGTTGAGAGGAGCGACTCTTGGATAAGGAAATGCAGAGACCGTAAATTGGAGGGTCGGAAGAAAGTTGGACCGACCCAAGAAAACTTGAATGGCAAACAACCAACAAATATCTTAGACAGCGGAATTTGAACAGAGTCCATCCTCAAGAGCGTGAAGCTTGGAAACTTACATTACTGTCAGAAAACGTCAGACTCCTGACCAAGGGAAATAACACAATTACAATGGAGAAGGGAGAGGAAGAGGAGAAGGGAGAGGAGAAGGGAGAGGAAGAGGAAGGGAGAGGAAGAGGAGAAGGAAGAGGAGAAGGAAGAGGAGACAGGAGAAGGAAGAGGAGAAGGGAGAGGAAGAGAAGAAGGAAGAGAAGGAGGAGAAAGAAGAGGAGAAGGGAGAGGAAGAGGATAAGGGAGAGGAAGAGAAGAAGGGAGAGGATAAGGGAGAGGAAGAGAAGGGAGAGGAGAGGAGAGGGGAGAGGAGAAGGGAGAGGAGAAGGGAGAGGAAGAGGAGAAGGGAGAGGAAGAGGAGAAGGGAGAGGAAGAGGAGAAGGGAGAGGAGAAGGGAGAGGGGAGAGGAAGAGGAGAAGGGAGAGGAGAAGGGAGAGGGGAGAGGAAGAGGAGAAGGGAGAGGAAGAGGAGAAGGGAGAGGAGAAGGGAGAGGATGATGATGATGATGGTGGTGGTGATGTCAGTTCGAAATTTAGCATAGATTCCTGAGTTTGACATCAAGATTCCCGAATTCGAAAGAAGGTCGAAAATTACATTGACAGAAACGTGAAAATAAGAATCCAAATAATAGAAACCGATATTTACCTTTCTTCACTAACAATCGATCTCAATCACTTTCATAAAGTGGTGACCTACTCTCAACTACAAGACAATTGATCCAGCGTCATAACCTTTCCCATTAATGGAACCTTTGCAGAAAATCTGACACGAGTTACACCCGCAATGCTCCGTCGAAACCCAACACATGGAACAACACACGCAATGCACAAACCTCTATTATGACTAGTTTAAAGGTGACCTCACTTTCTATCCAAACTGTTGACAGTTTCCGATCTAAGTCTCTCTGCATCCTGTTGAGTGAATGATTACTGCATTCTCTTCTGGGAAAACTCTGATATTTAACGGCAACGATTCATTTGCAGTCGATGCCATTGTTGGGGGGGGGGGCAGCGTTATGCAGAAAACAGTCAAGTGACAATACCAATATTATTAAATGTTCGAAAAACAGTATCACCAGTCAATTAAAGATGGGATAAAAGTTGGCAAAAACATCCAATTACTGACAATAGCAATATTACAGATATCACCAGTACCTAACCCCTTTTTTTTTTACTTTAAGATGGCAACTTGTCTTGTCATATCAAGGGAGATAACTTATCTTAATTTATTTTTAGATTTTTCTTAATTTATTTTTACTTACAAAAGCAAAAAATGTTTTTTGATTAGTTTTGAAATGGAAATGAAGAAACATTTTTTTTATTGGCTAGTTAAAGAAAAACAAGTTTTCCATTGTAAGAAACAGAAAAACAAAACTAAATGCAATGAAGATTTAATTTTTTTTGGGGGGGAACTCATAAAAATATGTATTTTAAATGTCAGATTTTTTATTTTATAGAAGTCGCTCCTGACAAAGCATGAAGCCAATTGGCATAAGGATCTAAGAAGAATGAAGTTGCACAATAACAAAAAGGGAAAGGAAAGTAGAATTACTTCAAAACAGGGTTAGGGTTTACTGATGATGATAAATTGAGAGGCAAAATAATTAAACGTCACACCGAAACATTAACATGGTAGTGACGGACCCAGTCCTTGCCGGAAATACCTCAAAGGACACATATCCGTTTGCAACATGCCACTTGAAAATACCTTGACATTTAGAGAATGCTAATGGAAAAACCTCTCAAAGAGCTACCCCTGAGTTCGGTCTCCTGTACTATCTGCCGGTCAAGAAAATAAAAATTAAGATAAACAATTTGATTAATATTGTAATTTGAAATGTCAAAATTAATTTTGGAAAATAATCAGAATAAAAAATAATCAGAATAAAAATAATCAGAATAAAAATAAACAGAATAAAAAATAACCAGAATAAAAAATAACCAGAACAAAAAATAATCAGAATAAAAAATAATCAGAATAAAAAAAATAATCAGAATAAAAAAATAATCAGAATAAAATAATCAGAATAAAAATAATCATGCCCCAGTTGAAGTTCGAACTCTGGAACTCTATTTCAAAGTACAGCATGCTCACCGAATGAATGCGATTCTTAAGATAATAGTATGGAAGCAGCAGAAAATGTCGTCTACAAGCATCCATTCTTGATTGGACAATACTTCAATCAGCAGTTTCTTTCAGCTAATCACAGGCGCAAAAATATTTATGAAACCTAACGAGTAATGGCTGAGGACATGCGTTGCATTGAGAGAAATGACATGAGAATGATACGATGGATGTGGAATGTGAATCTTAAAAACAGGCTTAAATCAGATGACCTCAGAGGAAGATTAAATCTGGACAATATCGGGAAATGTGTGCAGAACAGGAGACTTTGATGGAATGGTCCTGTTGAAAGAATGAAAGTTCTTTGGTTAGTAGATGTAGAGCAGGTAAGGTTACAGGTTAAATTCACGGGGGGGGGGGGGGGGGGGGGGGGGCAAGGAAAACATGGGAGGAAGTGATAAGAATGGCCTTGAGGGAGGGAGGGATAAATAAAGATCTGGCCAGAGATCGGTTAGTTTGGAAGTCAATTTCTAAAATGCCATCCTGTTAAATGGACGTTAAACAAACTATGATGATGATAATGAGAGACAAAAAGATTGAAATCGATCAAATGAACGAAAATATGTGAGCGAAAAAAAAATCAGTAAGGAAGAATGCGGCAAAACAGATGAGAATAATTGCAATCAATCCCAAGGTATTCCAATGTTTGACAAGAACGTAGTACATCGATATTTTCAAACAAATGGGATTTAGTCAAGTGAAAAATAAATCCTACAACTGAGGGAAAGAAATGTTTAAAAAAAAGAAAAAGGCAGAGAAAAATGTGTTTTTTTAATAAAATATTCAAACAAGGAACATTTGTCAATTGTAAAAAGATCATCTAAACACACTGACTGCAAATACTTGAAACAAACATTCGATTTTATACATGCCCCATTTTGTTTTAGATATGTCCAACATTTATATCAGAGGCTCTGTTTGTCAGTCGGCTTCAGTTTATCCAAGTATTTTTTTAAGACTCTGCCTGTTCGACAGTCGATCTCTAACGCTTAAGTTTTAAATAGCATTTTCTTTGGTCTGTCATGCATAAGTTTTAAATAGCATTTTTATTGGTGTGTCATGCTTAAGTTTTAAATAGCATTTTAAGTTTTAAATAGCATTTTCGTTGGTTAATAATGCTCAAATTTTAATTAGCATTTTCATTGATCTATCATGTTAAGTTTGAAGTGCCCTTACATTGGTCTGCAATGCTTAAGTTTGAAACAGAATTTTTGTTGGTCTGTTACGCTTAAGTTTGAAATAGCATTTTCGTTTGTCACGCTTAAGTTTGAATAAGTATTTTCGTAGGTTTGTCATTTTTAAGCTTGAAATAGCATATTCGTTACGTTTGAAATAGCATTTCCGTTATGTTTGAAATAGCATTTCCGTTATGTTTGAAATAGCATTACTGTTATGTTTGAAATAGCATTACTGTTATGTTTTAAATAGCATTACTGTTAGTCCGTCATGCTCAAGTTGGAAATAGCACATTCGTTGATCTGTCATTCTCAGGTTTGAAATAGCATATTTGTTGGTCTATCCTGCTGAAGTTTGAAATAACATTATTATTTGGTCTGTCATGATTAAGTTTGAAATAGTATATTCGTTAGTCATATTTAGGTTTTCAATAGCATTTTTATCAGCCGGTCATGCTTAAGTTTGAAATGGCATTTTTTTTGGTCTGTCATATTTAAGGTAAAAATAGCATGTTAATTTGTTTTTCAGGCTAAATTTCATCAAAATAATATATATTTGAAGTCTTAAAAAAAGGTTCAGCCTCCATAGCTCCCTTAGATTAGAAGGATGTTTAAAGATTCAAGACCACTTCCATAGCCTTTCCCTGAAAATTATATATATATGATTTAAATTTGATAAAAAATAGGATATATTTTAAGTTTTAAGGGGGTTATTATCTCATAGTCCATTTAAGAGTGCACTTAGAGATTCAAGAATGCTTCTATTGTCTTCCCTGCTAAATTTTAAATAAGAATACACTTTTAAATGTTATGTAGATTCTCTAACCTTTCATTCTATAGGGAACAGACAAAAATCACACACACATACACACAGAGACATTGAGTTTTATATATAAGATAATCATCATATATATATATGTGGGTTCTACAAAAAAAAATTTTTTTTATAATATCCAAAAATGTTCCAAATTGCAAGCTCAATGAAATTGCATTACAAGCTTCAGAGCATATATATATATATAGGTGCATTACAATGACCAAAAGAACAATCAATCTATACCTTTCATTTCTTTCATTTTCTTCGTTGAATTACCACAACCATAGTTTTCTTCTGTTCTTCCAATCATTTCACTCTTATATATCAGCAAATACCAATAATTTCTCCTTATCTTACGGGCGAACAAAATTCTCTCAATAAGTTTATAGTGTATTTTTATCCCAAAAATTTGTTTTCTATACATCCTACGCTGGTTTCGCAACAGAGTCGAGAGAAAATACAGTCTTTCATCTCAGCTATGCAGCTCATCAGGGGAAAAATTCAATTCAATAGCAATAGTAAACCCTCCAACCCATAATTTATATATATATATATATATATATATATGAGAGAGAGAGAGGTGGGGGAGAGAGAGGTGGTGGAGGGGAGAGAGAGATAGAGAGGCAGACAGACAGATATGTTTGTATGTATACAAAAAAATCTTTTAATGTACAAAAGAAGTGTGTGAAAATGTGCTGCTGAACTAATAATTCTTCAGAACGTCAAATGTGTCAAATCATGTGCTTGTGAAAGTCTGCAAACAAATGCCAAGCCCGCCATTCCTTTTGCAATGATTCTACAATTCACAGGCGAGATTGAGGCGAGATTAATTTTCCCCGAAGATCTGACAAATCTATTGATTCAATTAAATGGAAAACAAAAGAGACAAAGCTTTTCAAACTTCTGCAAGTTGTTTCAGTCACCAAAGTCACGAAACTCCAGTACAAAAAATGAAGGCATGCCATCTTCAAAGGAAAATAGCAAACTTCAAAAGAGACACATGTACAGCAAGTCGATATATATTATATTTTATATATATATATATATATATATAAATACAATGTGAGAAGATCACGTTTGGGAATGCTGCAACAGTGTCAGGTTCGTTGGGCAGATCATATATGCTGAATGCCAAAACAGCTCCTTTACAGTGAGTTGGTCAAAGGCAAAAGAACCGTAGAAGGACAGCGGAAACGGTTCAAGGACAGCTTGAAGGTGTCCCTCAAACAGTCTGGTCTGTGTTCCGTCTCGTTGAAAAACCTAGCTCAGAACAGATTTTCCTGGTCTACTGCCAGCTACAGCGTGGCCACGATTGCTGAATCTGCACGCATTGAGGAACGCAAGAGATAACATTCTATTCGGAAAGAAAAAACAGTCAGCATCTCTGCAACAGAATCATCCCACAGGTGCTCTATATGCTGGAGATACTTCGGAGCTCAGATCAGACTAAGGAGCTATCTCCGAACCCACAAAACAATTGCATGATCATGGTCATCTTTGCAAGCGTTGGACGAACATCATCATGTAAATACACAGTATTAGTACATATACATTTTTTGTTATAGCATACAACATGTGATAACACATGCGATACCCTGTCCTTATCAGCCACCAACCAGGGGTGTTTATTTACCTCCTCTTCAGGAGGTTAGACACAAGGTCAGGTGTGGTTTTGAAAAGCCAGCATACTAGGATAAGCGCACTTTGTCCTGTAAAAAATGCCTGAGCAGCCCCATCGGCATTTCCTAGTAGGGGTGCTTCAGCCGATTAGCAATAAACTAACCCCTCCTCAAAGAGAAGGTAAAGCCTGGAAAGGTGGACCTCCGACAGACTGAACAGAACCATAACTTAGTCCGACAGACTGTTGAGTGATTGTCAAGGACGAACCAGGCGTGGTGTAGTACTGCCACCCCTGACACTATCAGAAGCTTTTGCCACCGGACAGAGTATAAATATAAAATTCATTCATCTTTGCACATTCATAATGTCTTATTAAAACGCGATTACTTTCGGCCGTTGATGACATTACAACGTTTGCCGCTTGATATCACATAAACACAGAGAACGGTATTTTTTTTTTAAAGACTTTTATTCACCTTAAGCAAGGCACATTGCCACAGAAGCATAAGAGGCTATTGTGGTAAAGGGTCGGATATATTAGAGGCAGGGGAAGGGGTAACCTGTGTCGAGAGTTGGGTTGCAAGATGTTTGTTCACGTTACATTTAAATTTTTGCATGTTGGTACTGTTAGAGAAACAGTGAGTTGGAAGGGAATTGTAAATGCAAGCAGTCCGAAGAAAGAAGAGTAAAAAATGTCCGTCATCTAGGGACCTTTACAGTAATGTGGTGGAATTTAGCAGCTTGTCGGGTGGGTCGGGTCTATTTTCGTTTACAGGATACAAGTGCAGTAGTTCACAGGAGCACATTACATGAAATTACTTGCAAAACAAGTGGTGATGCGACAGGGGCTGGAGCTTAGCAAACAGTGAGGGACCTATATTCGTTTATATTTTTACCAAATCCATTCTGTGACCAGTGCTGTCTATTCTAAGAGTAAGGAAATGACAGAATCTCCTAAATACCCACAACATTGGAGCACAAGGTGGAGCAGGTGTTAGTATGATTACAAGAATTAATAGTAGATTGAGCAAGTTCAAGGAACTTATGCCATTACTAACCAGCAGAGCGTTACTACTGTCAACCAAGGAAAGAGTCTATCGGGCATGTGTACGCAGTATTATGATGATGTATGGAAGTGAAACCAGTAGAGTGAGGGTTGAGGACATACGTTGCATAAAGAGAAATGATATTAGAATGGTACGATGTATGTGTAATGTGAGTCTTAAAGACAGGCTTAGTTCTGATAACCTCAGAGGAAGATTAAATCTGGACAGTATATGGATATGTGTGCAGAAGAGTAGACTTCGATGGTATGGTCAAATTGAAAGAAAGGATGACAGTTCTTTGGTTATTAGATGTAGAACAGTTGAGATAGCAGGTTCAGTTTACTGGAAAGGCCAAGGAAAACATGGAAGTAAATGGTATAAATGGACCTGAGAGAAAGAGGGATAATAAATACAAACCTGGCCAGAGATAGGTTAGTTTGGAAGTCAATTTCTTAAAGCCACCCAATGCAATGTAAAACTGATGTTAAACCGAATATGATGATGATCCAACCACAATGGGTTTTAAAAGGCATGTCCATCCATTTTTCACACAGTCCATATGCAATGATGTGTATTAGTTTTTTTATTTGTTATCGTACTTCTTCCCTATTTTCCTCCCAACGTAAACTCCTCTTCGAATCCGACCACTGTATAATGTCAGAACACTCGTCTATTTGCATAATGTGCACTGGAAATTGTAATGGTGTCACAAGATCCACTGACACCATCCAATCATTGGCGTCATTCGGCAGCTTCACATTAGAAAGTTCTTTTTACTTTCCCTCACAGAACATTTATCTTCCCTGTAAAACTAGAGGTTCTGTTACCTTGGTAGCACATGCTGCCGGTATGCTGTTTCACATTGCACCATTATTAAGTCCATTACCACCTCCAAAACCTTGTTATGTCGCCACGTGCAGATTTGGTAGATATTGTTTATAAGCAGAGAGCACATGATGCAAGTATGACATCATGCCATACCATGGATGTATAAACCATTTTACACCTGCATTTCATTGTGAACTAAGGTCCGTGATCGTCGGTAGATAAAACACTTGGATACTGATGTCAGTTTATAAGAAAGGTTTATTTAAAAAGAGAAACGGTCATAGAACATCAGAGCGACAGTTCATTTGTGCACATGTGTGAGATAGATAGATAGATAGATAGATAGATAGATAGATCACATGTCTCATTACACCTAGCTACATTGCATGTGACCTCCTCACCCCCTCATTGGGGCTCCTCTAAACACGGCCACATTTCACTCTGCTTGCTTAAGTTGTCAGCCAAAAAGAAAACAAAATCCGGCCGGAAATACATGATTTAATCGACTTCCACTTTGAGGCCACCTCTAACCTTTAGGGTGTCACTCAAACACTTCCATCCAAACACCTCCTTCGCTATCTAACACAAGATGCCTCAGTCACTCTTACATGAAAAGCACAGATCTATATCTGTGTATCCTCACTGCTTGAGATTGGTCATATTTGGGATGATATCGTAAGTGGATCGAAGAAGGAATGATATCGCCAGCGGTTCCATTACAATTAAAGAATTCCACAATACCATTCAATGAGTAACAGAAGTAACCGTTCACTGCTCCTCCTTATATATCCTTGCTTCCTCAATCACCATGTCTCTTTTCTTCTTTTTATGTAACAGTCTTAAATTTTGAATCTGTTGGTGAAAGAGTTTCTGCGGAGGAGGGAGTGAAGTAAAATATAATATTAAAAAAGAATTAAATTTTATTAATATTTAAATTGATTGAGTTTAAATATATTTAGATCGCATTCTGAGAAAAAATCTGGCTTGGGAAAATAATTTCGGTATATATGTAATCCCAAATGATTTAGTATTAATGGGTTGTGTGATTATATGTGATCAGATGAGAAGTTAAATTCATGTGAGAAAGTCGATGATTCGAGGTTTAATTAAAAATATAGGCACACACATATATACATAACCATACGCATCAGCGTATATATATATATATATATATATATATATATATATATATATATATATATATATGTATAATGCATATGTAAGCATATACACGCATCAGCGTGTATATATATATATATATATATATATAGGCACACACATAACCATATATATATATATATATAGAGAGAGAGAAATATAGGCACACACGTATATACATATATATATATATATATATATATATATATATATATATATATATGTGATTTTATGAAGGCTTACCAAAGCATTCTTTTCAAGACACCAATGATCACCATTAAATGTGGGTAATAAATCAACAATTGAAATAAGACTCTTTGAACTCGGACGAACATTTGTGTTGACTTTTCTTTGTGAGAAGTTGGATTTAGAATTCCCATACTATCATTGGATTGGAATGGTAACTTGTGAGCGGTATCTTGAATGATTTAGTTCTTTTGTTTTCTTGTGGGGGGGGGGGATTTATTCATCATTGTACCGGCCGACGTAAAAGTGTATTATCGCACATTGTTCCGGTTTTGTGGTTTTATTGAATGTATTTGGGACCGATTATTTGCTTGTTGGCTTGGTGGAAGAAATAATGCATGAGCTACTTTTCTAAGACTTTTCTAGGACTTTCTTTTTTTATCGTTGTTCTTCCTTGCTTTTTAAGTTTGACTTTTATTTTTATTTTTTCCTCTTCTCTTCTTAAGTGACCTCAACTATTACAACGCCACATTGTGTTTTGTCGGCAGTTGAAACCAGTATTCCAGACATTTAATTTCCCTGATGATCTGCCAAGCAAGTAACTGCTTGGTAGTGAAACACGTGTAGGAAAAAACATTTAATTTGAATAAATAGTATTTGTAAGAAAAAATATCTTTAATGGTGATCATTGGTGTCTTGAAAGGAATGCTTTGGTAAGCCTTCATAAAATCACATATAAATGCTCTGTACTCTGTAATCGAGTATCATCGAGCTTGTTTTTTATTGGAACAACCCCGGTCTTCACTGAATGATCTATTTTATAAGTAAAAAATCTAAATCTATATATATATATATATATATATATATATAATGCATATGTAAACATATACACACATCAGCATATATGTATATATAGAAATATAGGCACACACATATATATATATATATATATATATATATATATATATATATACTGCATATTTTAATTTACGTTTTCTTCACAATAAAGTAGTCCAGTGTGCTTATCAAACAAAACTCAAGAAAAATAGTGCTTCTACATTTTTTTAACCAGAAAAACCCCAAAAACAGAACAAATCAAAACGAAGTGCTTCTACAGAATTTGAACCAGGACCGTGAGATAACCGACTTTGGCCAAACTAAACCATAGGTTATGCTTACTTTACGGTTAGGGTAACACAAAACGTAGAAATTAAAACTCAAACACACAAATGTAGTCGACATCTTTAGGAAACTGGGGCAATTCTTATTTTTGTTCCATAGGTGGCCTAATTGCGTTCTGTCAGCTGTTTAATTCATTCTTTTGTATTACTCTCGGGCATCGCCGGGTAACAGGTCCTGCTAGAGTATATATATATATATATATAAAGATGCATTGTATGCATCAAAAACATGCCTTACATATAAATAGATATACATACATACATACATATATATATATATATATATATAAGTGTAAATTAGTCGTCCAAGGCTATAGCAATGCGATGTGGTTGCCGTGAGATGGAAAAGTGAAAAGAAATAAACGCAGGGAGAGAGTGAAACTCAAAACGATTTATTAATAATTTCACGAAAACTGATTAAATACCAAATAGTATTTTTTTTTTTTTTTTTGGTAAGTAACAGATCGGCAAAGGGTAATCTTAAATTTTCGAAAGAACAACTTTCATTATCAGAAGACAACAATAGAAGACCGAGAGGGTCGGAAAAACGTGGAAAAACCGGTGTCAGATCATCGTATTATAGGGGAAAACAATTGGGAGTAGGAACGCAGAAAACGTCAAAATTCAATTAAGCAATCATATAACTAAGGTTAAAACATTATAAACATTAGTTTAGTAATATACCAATTTTTTAAATTTTATTATGTTTCATTTTAAATGACTCATCAATCTTTATTTATTTATTTATTTATTTATTTTTTTTTTTTTTCATTTATTCTCTTCAAATCTAAATTTAAATTCACTGTCAAAGGGAGATAACTTATTCTAAATAATATGTTCAGACCTTAGAAATGAGATTGGAAACTTGAGAAGGAATTTGAGTTGTGAAGTGGATTAGGAACGCAGAAAACATCAAAATTCCATTAAGCAATCATATAACTAAGGTTAAAACGTTATAAACATTAGTTTAGTAATATACCAATTTTTTAAGTTTTATTATGTTTCATTTTACATGACTCATCAATCTTTATTTATTTATTTATTTTATTTTATTTTATTTTATTTTATTTTTATTTTTTTAATTTTTTTTCATTTATTCTCTTCAAATCTAAATTTAAATTTACTGTCAAAGGGAGATAACTTATTCTAAATACCTGCGTTTATTTCTTTTCACTTTTCCATCTCACGGCAACCACATCGCATTGCTATAGCCTTGGACGACTAATTTACACTTACATTTACCAGCAATGCTTCAAGCAAACTACAATCTCCTCTTATCTCTCAATCTCGGCCAGACAGAGTTTGCATACACCAAGAAAATGTTCCGACTTTCGGAGAAGTGGGCTAGGACCGGATGCCAGATCAACTTCCTGAAGAGATGCCTCAGACATGGAATTTTCCCCAACACTATCAAGAACATTCACCTACCGTCGTGCTTCTACCTACCCACTCTCCACTCTGCACGCTCGTTCATACATACCTTTTGTATAAAGAAAACCATCAAACACCTCCATTGCAAGCTACACCAACATATCAATGCTATGTCTGATAGCAAATTTCCCCCCCCCCCTCACACCTTCCACCCCACATCTCCGCATCTGTTAACAAAGCTTTCCACCACTGTTTCCACACGGAAAAAAACAGACTCATACTTAAATTCAATTGGCTCCACCAAAAACAGATCTTACAGCCGCTTACCAATTATGGAGCTGTACACGGACCCCCTCTCCATCCTCAAGCTACTACCCAACCACTTATCACTGACCTCACGTGTTCTCTCTCCGCAACAGAAACTGATCTCCTCAGCCTCGGACCCAAATTCTTCGTTACACAAAAACTTAATGACCAAACCCTCCTCGATATAGAAACACAGTTCTGCAGGACAGCGTACCATTTGAAATGGTTATCAGCCTTTGAACCACCCTCCCTAGACCCACTTAACGACTCCACCCCCACCGATCCCCCTAATTTTTCATCCAACCCCTTCCCCGTTTATCAACCTGACCGCCCCCTACACCCTCCTCCTGAAAACCACCCTTTAGACCTAAAGTTGGTAAATCTCAAACATAAGATTTTCTCCATATTACAACGGGAAAAACACCGTATCACACCAAATATCTCCCATTCCCAGCGTCTCACCCTCAAAGGCCTTAAGAAAAAAAACCTGGTCTACCTACCCTCTGACAAAGGCAAGGAATTCTGCATTATCTCCCAAGAATCCTACAATACTCTCGCCCTAGAACACCTCAGCAATACATCCCTTTACACACCCGATAATGACATCTCTGCTACCCGCATACAAACCACTATTAACAACGCTTGGTCCCAAATTTGCTCCAGACGTAATCTCCCCAAGGCTTATAGGCTCAATCTCACCACTAGAAACAGTAGACTCCCCACCTTTTACCATCTTATTAAAACCCACAAAACCAGCAACCACCTACAGATCAGACCTATAGTCTCCAGTACTGAGGGACCTCTTTACAAGATCTCCTGGCTCCTCTCCCACTTACTTAAACCGCTACTCCCCACCTTCCCGGCACACGTCAGCAGCTCTGACCAGGTAATAGATAGACTCAACTTGCTCCAACCCCAACAGCTCCGCGCCAACAACTACATCTTCAGCCTTGACGTAGTCTCCCTTTATACTTCCATTCCCGCACACCCCGCCATTGACCTCATAACTGACCACATCTCCTCTAACAATCTTGACTGTTTTGGGGTTACCCCTACAGACATTCATCAGCTCCTACGTATCATTGTGGATAACACCTACTTTAAGTTCCAACAAGACACATACAAACAAGTCTCTGGCCTACCCATGGGTTCCAGTCTCTCCGGCCTCCTCGCCATTTCTTACATGAACAGACTGGAGCAGCAAGCACTTAGCACCTGCCATTCCCATATTTTCTTCTCGAGATACGTCGACGACATTTTGATCCTCACTTCATCCCGAGAGGAAGCTATCTCTATCTTTAATACATTTAATAATTCTGACCCCCACATTAAATTCACCATCGAACATCCCAACACCTCAGGCTCCCTCTCACTTCTAGACTTCAAACTCAGCATTAATGACGACGGATCTCTCCACACCACTTTCTATAGAAAACCCGCCTGCAGGAATCTCTTTGTCCACTACAAATCCGCACTACCCCTCAAATCCAAAATTAGTTACGCACAAACCGAAATCACCCGCATACAAGACAAATGCTCTTCTTCTTCCGATAAAACAACACACACCGAAGCCTTCCACCAAACTCTATTGACCAACGGCTTCCCGCTAACTACCATATCTAGCCTTAACAACACCAGAAGACGTAGACACCACGCTCTCACCAACACATGCTTCCTTAAACTCCCCTTCTTTAGCGACCGTATCACTTCTGCTATCCGCAATGCCATACGTAGTGAGAACCTTAACATACAACTTTCTCACACAGGCACCTCTCTCCGACAACATTTATCCAAAAAAAGCCACTACACCCCAGACCCCTGCTCTCTAGCTAGTTGCCCCATCCCCAACTCTGGCCTCTGCCTCCGCACATATACAGTATACAACCTGCAATGCTCTAAGTGCCAAAAATTCTACATCGGTAGTACCGTTAGGCCTCTACACCAACGTATTAAAGAACATCTAAACACCCACATTTCCTCCTTCCATAAACACTTAATTTCATGTGGCAACACACATCGCTCCATTAGTGTCCGCATCCTCAACTCTGTCCGCAATATAGGCCAGCTTCGAATTTCGGAAGCTATCCTCATCTCTAAATTTCGCCCTGCCTTGAATGACAGATTCGAGTTGTCATCTCCCTTCATCCTCTGATTCTTACATCCTCACACTCCCACCTCCTCACACTCCCACCTCCTCACACTCCCACCCACAACTTACTTACCTTTTTTTTTTTTTTTTTTTTTTTTTTTATAATCCTCTCTCTTCTTATTCCCCCCCCCTTCCCCTGCTAATAAAATTTAAAAAAAAAAAAAAAAAAAAAAAAGGTCCCATCCTTGGCTTTTATCCACTTCATAACTCAAATTCCTTCTCAAGTTTCCAATCTCATTTCTAAAGTCTGAATATATTATTTAGAATAAGTTATCTCCCTTTGACAGTAAATTTAAATTTAGATTTGAAGAGAATAAATGAAAAAAATAAAAAAAAATAAAAATAAAATAAAATAAAATAAAATAAATAAATAAATAAATAAAGATTGATGAGTCATGTAAAATGAAACATAATAAAACTTAAAAAATTGGTATATTACTAAACTAATGTTTATAACGTTTTAACCTTAGTTATATGATTGCTTAATGGAATTTTGATGTTTTCTGCGTTCCTAATCCACTTCACAACTCAAATTCCTTCTCAAGTTTCCAATCTCATTTCTAAGGTCTGAACATATTATTTAGAATAAGTTATCTCCCTTTGACAGTGAATTTAAATTTAGATTTGAAGAGAATAAACGAAAAAAAAAATAAATAAATAAATAAATAAATAAATAAAGATTGATGAGTCATTTAAAATGAAACATAATAAAATTTAAAAAATTGGTATATTACTAAACTAATGTTTATAATGTTTTAACCTTAGTTATATGATTGCTTAATTGAATTTTGACGTTTTCTGCGTTCCTACTCCCAATTGTTTTCCCCTATAATACGATGATCTGACACCGGTTTTTCCACGTTTTTCCGACCCTCTCGGTCTTCTATTGTTGTCTTCTGATAATGAAAGTTGTTCTTTCGAAAATTTAAGATTACCCTTTGCCGATCTGTTACTTACCAAAAAAAAAAAAAAAAATACTATTTGGTATTTAATCAGTTTTCGTGAAATTATTAATAAATCGTTTTGAGTTTCACTCTCTCCCTGCGTTTATTTCTTTTCACTTTTCCATCTCACGGCAACCACATCGCATTGCTATAGCCTTGGACGACTAATTTACACTTACATTTACCAGCAATGCTTCAAGCAAACTACAATCTCCTCTTATATATATATATATATATATATATATAGGTAAACATACACGTATGTATATAAACTTACATACAAAAATATATAGACATAAATAAATAAAGAAGAGAGTTTGAATTACCTACTGGAGAGTTTGAACTACCTACCAGACACCATCCTCGAGTATCTTCAGTCTCTCTGTACAAGAGTTTGTCAGGACAACCTGACATGAGGATACTTCACCCTACAAGTAAACTCTGACCAATATACAAAATAACATAGTATTTTGAGCTCAAATGAGATCCCCTCAACATGGCTATACACTTGCCCATACGAGGAATGGTTCACCTTTTCCAAATAGTGTTACCTCAAGTAACAGTACTGAACTTGATACTACACCAGACCAGACGGATTCTTGTCCTGTAAGACCAAGAGACAAAAAGAAAGATATACCATAACATAATCAACTGGTCAACTGGGCAGAGGAAATGTATGTTCGTAACTTCTTTACAAACTCAACGTTTGAGAGGTAAAGGAGAACTTTAATTGAACACTTGAATATCTATGTATCTCATATAGAGATCAAGTGTTAGCCCCAGGAAGGGGCCCCTTGATTTCTGAGAACTTCCACTGAAGTAAAATGAAACAAGTACATACATAATTTATACACATGCACACACATATATACATACACACGTATACATAAATATACACATAAATACGAAAATAAAAGTGAGTGTGTTTAAAACTGATGCACTCATCATTACCTTCGTGTCAAATGGAAATGTGATTTTCGGAAAAAAATAAAAATGTCTCTGAATAATTTATATGTTGGTATGTTATAAGGCAGATTCTGTTTTGTATCAAGATAGATTTCGTAATGAATAGGCAGATGTTACATAAACCGATTTTCTGTTTTTCATCATACGTTTAATTACTAGAAAATATGTGTACATTTTTGCTAGCCTGGGAGAAATGTATCATAGTAAATGAACATATACTACACTGATCCCCAAAAGAGGAAGTAATGACTGAAAGATGCTACATTACCCGCCACCCTCTAAAAAAGGAGAAGGTAGTCCCTGGGAAGATGGTCTCATGGCAACAGAACAGATACATTACCCCCTCCTCAAAGGATGATGTAATACCTGGGATGGTTTACTCCCTCTCCCTTCAGAAAGGAGGAAGTAATTCCTGGGAGAACGGTTTCATTAAAACAGAATCGATAATACACTACCCCCCCCCCCCCCACATTGAGAGATAATACAATAATAGGTTAAATCAGGGTTTTTTTGTTCATTTAAAAATGACTAGTCATAAAAACATTATTTTTATTGCTCCTTGGCCTTTTGGCTAAAGTCAGAGTGTAGTATCTGTTCTGATGGGTGCTACATTCTGTAGACCGGTACCGTCTTGGATTTCGGGCCTTGATTCCACCGGTCTGAGGTATTGTCCTGTGCAGTTCTAGGGTGTCAATCCTCCCAGGCTTTACCTTCTCTTTGGGAAGGGGTTAGTTTATTTATTGCTAATCGCCTGAGGCATACATACCGAGGAATTCCGACGGGGCTGCTCAGACATTTCTTGTAGGCCTAAGCGCTCTAATCCTAGTGCACTGGCTAACCGCACCGGACCTTGTGTCTAACCTCCTGTCGTAAATAACTTGGCCTTTTAGCTAAAATCAAGTGTAGCTTTTTGTACATAGATATAATTTTAAAAAATAAAATTTCCAACAAACTTGGGGATATCTTAAGTAGGACGGCCCTTAGAGTAAATGTGGTACTGTGGTGACTGAGATGATTCTAGTTAAGAGTAGGATAGGTATTGTTATCACTATAGACCAAGGATGATCAACGACCCACTCTCCCCACACTTTTGATGGCCTTGTGCCTTATTTGTTTAAAATTTAATTATTTTATATTTTTTGCAAATAAATATTTCAAAGTGTAGTATCTGTTCTCAGCATCTCAGACGTTTTACTATCGACGAAACTATTCCGTATATATAAGAAGATATGATAATGCAAATTACAAATGTATATTACAGAATCTTAATTCATTAGAAACTGTTTATAAAATAAATATGCAAATTACGAATATCTGAAGGTGTTTGTGGGTGTTTTCAGATTACTATATATAAGGTATTTCAAAATGTTTTGTAGTATCATCGAATTAAATAAGCATAAGCCGTTTTCATGTTAATATACTTTGAATAGGTGAAAAAAAACATTTGCATTTATTCATTCAGATAATGTATGCTTCTATGATTAATATGTGTGTATTGTTAGGCGTTTATTATCATTTTTCGTGTCTTACTGTTAAACGAGTGATTGATGGTTAGATTGTGTATAACTAATGCATTTAACGTATCACTATTTTTTGTTGCTCTATTATGTTCATATATACACACTTTTTGAGAGGACGGGATGTCTACTCTGTATATACTCTGTCTCATTCTTTCAGGATATCATATATATATATATATATATATATGATATAAAACTTCTCATTCATAACAAAAATTTTTGGCTACGCATTTGCATACATGCTTCATGACATGGAATCAGCTGAACTTACTCAGACCAAGTTCTTAGTATGAGGGCACAGATGAAAATTCTCATCATTTTACTTTTTGACTCCCGGTTAAAATTGAAACATGTCTGCAAATGTGTAGCCAAAAATGTTTGTATGAATAAAAAGTTACATACTAAATAAATATAAAGCAATATTTATTATTGACCACTATTATATAAACACAGATTCACTGGATTAACTTTTGTGGATATAAACTCACTGGAATTCAATTAATTATATATTTAGTATATATACTAGAAGAATATCCGTCCCAAGACGAGTAAAATTAATTCCCCAAACAGAAGAGTTTTGCAACACTTTTATGTCTCCTTACGATGATGAAAATCAAGTTATAATGCTACTAAGCTTTATGTTTAGAATCCTTATTCCAACTTGGATCAAAATTCAATTTATGATTTTGATTGTAGAAAATGTCTGAAATTTAAGGCTTTAGGTATCTTAAGAAGAAATTGAACTTCAATCCTGCTTAATTGCCCCCACCCCTGTAAAATCTTCACAAGAACTCGTCTGGCTACAACCATAGCAAAGAATTTTAATTTATGTCTGTCTGTCTGTCTCTCTACCAAAAAACCAAACGGAATGTCCACGGACAAAGTTTCTTTCCTAGAACATTCCATCTGTGGAACAGAATGCTGCGAGGCTGCTTCCCAACCGACTGCAGCATGGTCGTCTTCAAGTCTAATGTAAACAAATACTTTCTCTTGAAAAATCAAGTCTTCTTAAGTAATCCTCTGCTCATTCCATCCACTGTTTCCAATCCTCTTCTTACGGCGATCAACGTCCAACCAGCAATCCTTTTACCTTCATCATCGAGTGCCCCCCCCCCCCGGGCCTTGATAAGCAATGATTCATCAATAAAAATTAAAAGAAAGGTAATTGTAAATCCACTTTTGTTTCGTTTAAGTGATTTTGGATTAATTGGATACACTTTTTGGTAAGGAGATACGTTTATAGGGGTTTGATGTCCAGAATAGGCAAGTATTTGTTTGTCATATTGTCATCTTTCGTATTTTGTTAAATCATCCGAGATATTCTTTATATATAGCTTATTGTGCCATTTTAGCAATGGTCCTAGCGATCATGTGGAGAAACCTTCCTATTGCGGACATGATGGGTCCAAATGGTACACTCGTTCTGTGTCATTTAGGGGGATCATAAGGTTGAAATTTATTAATGGAAATATTTCTTAATTTCTTCTTTTTTTGTACAATTTGTAATCAAACAGAACTTCCATAAACAGAGTTTCTTTCCAAGAACGTCCCATATCATCATTATCATATTCGGTTTAACGTGTGTTTAACATGCTGGAATACATTGGACAGCTTTAAGAAACTGACTTCCAAACTAACCTATCTCTGGCCAGGTCTTTATTTATCCCACTTTACCTCAGGTCTATTTTATCACTTCCTTCCATGTGTTTCTTGGTGTTCTCCTATGTACTAAACATGCTACCACAGCTGTTATACATCTACTGAGCCAAGAATTGTCATCCATTCTTTTAACGTGACCATACCATCAAAGTCTCCTGTTCTGCACACATCTCTCTATACTGTCCAGATTTAATCTTCCTCTGCAGTCATCAGAACTAAGCCTGTCTTTAAGACTGGCATTACACATCCATCGTATGTGTTCTCAACTCTCACTGTGAAAAACAATACCCGCTTCCCTGCTGACTGCAACACGATCATCTTCAAGTCCAATGTCAGCAAAATACTTATCGAGCCATCCTCGAAGTAATCAAATTCTGCTAAATCGACCGATTATTTCAAATCCCTTCATAGTATTGCGCATCATCCAACTGACAATTCCATTCACCATTATCCTCGTGTGGCTTTTGGCCTTGGTAAGTGGTGACAATCACACAAAACGCTGTCACCAAATACAATTTGGCACTTGTGCCTCTCATCTATTCAACACAACCAGTTTTGTCTTGTGAGTGAAGATACATACTCTGTATTTGGTTATGGCGTTTTGTGTGATTTTATTACGTGTTATTGTCTACTTAATAGTGATGATATTTTCTAGTTTCATGTGTATGTGTTTATTATTACTGCTGCTTCTCAACTTTTATCGGAGCACAAAATTTTGATATTGCAGTTTGTTCTTTTTTTCGATTGTGAAGAGTTTTTTATATGTCTCCTGGGTCTGTGTTTTCATTGTTTGGAAAGCTGGTGATTGCACTGATAACACAGCTATTCTTTAACTACAGATATTCATGTGTTTGCTTTCTATAGAAATAAATATGGTGGCACCACAATGTTTATGGTAGTAAATCAGATGTAACTTTATACAATAATAATATAATAATACTATATGGTAATATAATAATGGTAAGAGGTTCATGTAGTATAATATATAATAAATATAATGGTGTAAATAAATGTTCAAAATTATGTATACATGTGGTGTATGGAAGTGAAACATGGCCAGTCAGGATTGAGGACATGCATTGCATGGAGAGAAATAATATGAGAATGATACGATGCATGTGTAATGTGAGTCTTAAAGACAGGCTTAGTTCTGATGACGTCAGAGCGAGATTAAATCTGGACAGTATAGGGTGATGTGTGCAGAACAGGAGAATTTGATGGTATGGCCACGTTGAAAGAATGGATGAGAGTTCTTGGGTTACTAGGTGCAAAACAGTTAAGGTAGCAAGTTCAATTTACAGGGTAAGGCCAAGGAAACCATGGGTATGAAGTGATAAGAATGGACTTGAAAGAAAGAGGGATAAATAAAGTGAGTTGAGATCAACAAAATTAGAACATTATCTATATCAAACACAACGATTATTTGACGTACGATCGTTTCCAAGACAATTTTGAAAGTTTTATTTTGTATTATACTTTTGATGACTCCAAACTGTCTTCATCAGCGCCCTTTACACCATCACATACAGAAGTTATTTAAGAAAAAACATATCAGATTTCAGTATTATTTCCAAAAAACATATATTCAGACAATATTGGAGACATAACCTCCCATTATGCAACCATATATTACTCCATCAGTCAGTGAAAAAATGACAATTGAAATACATTAGAAACAGCAAATTATATATTAAAAGTTATGTTTAGATTAATGGATAAAGAAACTTTTCTTCTTTAAACTAATCTTTGTGTCTGAAACAGCAAATAATTACTTGTCAGAGAATTTCAGGAAACACAGACAGAAATATAGAAGAAGTAACTAATTGATTTAGAAACAGAAAGATATGAGAAAATGAGAGACACATATCTCAAAACATGTCACTTAATGTGACAATATAGTCAAAAAGCTGAAGAAATGAGGGAAGTAAGAAAAAGGAAGGAGGAGGAGGAGAAGAAAGGTGAGAGTAGGAGTGGGCAAAGACGGCACATGATTAGCCGAAAGAGACAGCCGCTTACCATTGATTTCTCGTTGGCAACAACAATTGGTCTTCTCTGAGATTTGGGTGACAATAATCCTCCTCAAAGTCCTAGTACTCCCCGCACTCTTTCAGTGGAGGTCTGGTTAGTGCTCTCCCTCCTTCGTCTTTCCATCCTTTTTGACCCTTCACAACTATTGTGTGGTATCAGCTGAGGCTGGTGCCATCCCTTTGAGGGAAGGAGGGGGGGGGGTCAGTTAAATGAAAATTCGTGCAGTTTCAGTTCTCTTGGGTTCATGTGATTGTGTTCTTTCTATGTTTTTGTTTTATTTCTATCACAGCTTCCTTGTGACAGGTTAGGGTTAGGGTTCACAGTTTATGTGGGTTGGTTTCCACATTCAAGGGATTTTATTATTATTACTAGCAAATATATATTTTTGCTAGGATAATATCATGGTGAACGAATATACACTACACTGACCCCTAAAGGAGGGGGGTAATGACTGAGAGGATGATATCATGACAACGGAATAGATAGTACACTACCCACTCCCCCCTCCTAAAAAAGAATAGAGGAGGTAATACCTGGGAGGATCCCATCATAAAAGGATAAGGTAATGCCTGTGAGTATGGTCTCATGACAACAGAACAGATATTAAATTATCCCCCCCCTCCAAAAGGAGGTTGTAATACCTGGGAGGGTCACCCCCACTTCTATAAAAACGGAGGAGGTAATTCATGGGAGGATGATCTTATGACAACAGAATCAATACTCTACTACCCACCCACATTAAAAGATAATACAATAATAGATTAAATCAGGGTTTTTTTTATTCGTTTAAAAATGCCTTTTTTTAGAAATATTTTTTATGGTTCCTTGGCATTTTGGCTAAGATCAGAGTGTAGTATCTGTTCCGATGGATACTACACTCTGTAGACCGGTACCGTCTTGGCCTTCGGGCCTTGATTCCACCGGTCCGAGGTATTGTCCTGTGCAGTTCTAGGAGGTCCAACCTCTCAGGCTTCTCTTTGAGAAAGGGTTAGTTTATTGCTAATCGCCTGAGGCATTCTTACTGGGGAATGCAGACAGGGCTGCTCAGGCATTTTTGTAGGCCAGAGTGCGCTAATCCTAGTGTGCTGGCTAACCACACCGGACCTTGTGTCTAGCCTCCTGGAGAGGAGGTAAATAAAAATACTTTGACCATATGTCTAACCTCCTGGAGGTAAATAACTTGGCCTTTTGGCACAGATCAAAGTGTAGTATCTGTTCTCAGCGTGCCAGCGACATGATATGTTGTACTATTGACGAAATTATTACATATACTATAAGAAAAATATGACAATGCAAATTTAAAATGTATATTAAAGAATATTCATTTATTAGAAGCTGTTTATGAAATAAATATGCAAATTAAGAAATCCTAAAGCTAATTGTTGGTGTTTTCAGATTACTATGTATACGGTATTTCAAAGTCTTATGTTGTATCATAGAATCAAATAAGCGCAAGCCGTTTTGATGTTAATATATTTATTCAATTAGATTATTATTTTCCATTTATTTATTATTACTACTACTAATTTTTTTTATCAAAGAACAAGATTTTGATATTGCAGTTTTTTTCTGAGATTGTGAAAGCTTTTATATGTTTGCTGGGTACCGTGTGGTCACCTTAATTAGCTTTGAATGACAAGAAACAAGATGTGTTAATTATTATTAGATCATTAACAGTTTCTAATGTAATGGATGATCAAAAGTTAATTATTTTTAACTAGCTGGCTCTGCCAGCTCTATCGCTACTTGCAATACTTGAAACCGAAATATTAAATAATAGACATTTTATTCATAACTTTGTTGTAAACACGAAACAATCTTTCTCATTTATTCATATAGACAGATAAACATGAACATTTTGAAAATTTCGGTACACATTTATTTATCTTTTAAATGTGACCGTAAAGAAAGGAAAAGAAATAAATCAATTTGCCTTTTCACTTGCAATTTAGAAATAGATCGTAACTTGGATTATTTGGATTATTCGGACTACTGTTCTCATCTCTAGTGTTATTCTCACAACGTTTGGCCGATGCAACCTTTGACCTTTCTCAGGTGTATATTGTTGAACTCGGGAATCTATACAAAATTTCGAACAGAACCCTTTATTTAATCCACGGGAGTAGCATGCTCTCGTTCCGTCAGTCATGACCGGGTAGAAGTCTTAAGTAATTCGTAATTGTATTCTTTGTCTCACCAGCACTGAGGATTGAACCTTCAACCCTTAGAAGAGTGTCACTGAGAACTGAATTTGGTAAATTTATAGAAGTGCACCTTTCGTATTTCGACCCCTAAAAAAAAAAAGTTTCTACTTTTTTGGACAAATTACATGTAAACAGCCTCAACAAATATCCGCGCGCGCGGATATTTGTTGAGGCTGTTTACATGTAATTTGCCCAAAAAAGTAGATACTTTTTTTTTTTAGGGGTCGAAATACGAGTGGTGAGATTCGGTGGCCAAGAAATGCGTGCTCACTTTACGTATAACTTATATAGGAAAGTGATCCCCCACCCCTCCTAACATCTAAAATGGCTGTTTACATGTAACTTGCCCCAAAAAGTAGAAACTTTTTTTTTTAGGGGTCGAAATACGAGAGGTGAGATTCGGTGGCCAAGAAATGGGTGCTCACTTTACTTATAACTTATATAGGAAAGTGACCCCCCCCCCCCTCCTAAAATCTAAAATAATAAAAAATTTTCATAATTTCTTTTCATAGCGGATATTTGTTGAGGCTGTTTATATGTAATTTGCCCAAAAAAGTAGAAACTTTTTTTTTAGGGGTCGAAATACGAAAGGTGCACTTCTATAAATTTACCCTGAATTTTACTTAGTACTTTATCTGTTACGCCACGGGTCCTTGCAGAAACATCAGATCGTAACTTGTTGAAAATCAAGTCGGGGGGGGGGGGGGGGGGGGGGCTCTAAAGAAAGTAACATTTGAATACAATTGCTAAATATTTGTCTCGGAAATAAAACAATATTGTGAAGAAGAAGTTTTGATATATTAAAATCAAAACAATCATTGAATTAAAAAAACAATAGCAAAGAATAGTTAATTAATAAAATGTCCTTTTTCAAAACTAATATGCAAATTAGTTAACCTTGTGACTGATATCGCATATACATAAGCAGTATATAAAAGAAATGATTAATTTACTATGTAAAGTTGAATTAACTTGAAATAAGACGTTTTATTTTACTGTTAGTGCGAGAAATTGGCCAAAATTTATTAATTTCCAAGTGTGATATGTTAGGTTAGCTCTCCCCCCCCCCCCATTCCTTTTTTTCTTTTCTTGAGAGGTGAGAGAGGAGTGGCATCTTGCTTGTAATCGGTACTTGCTTGTGCCTTAACTGATTATTTATCTTGAGTGAGAGAAGTGAGGAGGGAGATAGAAGAGGAGAGAGAGAGAGAGATAGATAGAGAGAGAGAGAGAGAGAGAGAGAGAGAGAACCAGGGTCAAGTGAAGAGGTAAGAAAGAGAGAAGCAGTGGAAATAGAGGAAGAAGGCACAGAGAAACCGTGGAAAATGCAGAGTGAGAAGGAGAGAAAAAAAAGGCAAATAAAGAATTAAATAACAAAAGGATAGAGAGAAGATGGTCAAGGAAGATTATATATATATATATATATATATATATATATATAGAGAGAGAGAGAGAGAGAGATAATACTGAAGGGAAAGAAAATGGGGAGAGAAAGATTAAACGTAGTGAGAGAAAAGAGGAGGAGGGGAATAGAAATGAAAACTGGAGAGTATGTGAAAGATACAAAAGAGAAAGAAAGAAAGAATTTATTCTCAAATGAAAACTTTAAGCAAATCTACACATTTACAGTTGAGGATGAAAATAACCTCAATGGACTAAAGAGTTCCATCACTAATTTAGTAGTTTAGCCAATTTGAGTTTTGACCTAATATTAATTGCAAAAGTAATTAATCAAGAAGGCTTCTTTTTTTTTTTTTACTTAGTCCTTAACTATATTCAAATAACACAGGGTGACCCCCCCCCCCTCTAAAAAAAGGGCACCCATAGAATCATTAATAAAATCTATAACCCTTTCTATAATGAAACCATTTTGGTACAAATAAACCTCAGTCCACCAAGTTTCAGTCATGAATGTCCAACAGTCTTTGTTCTATCGCTGTTCAAAGATAAACACATCTGGATATGAAGTGCAAAATTGTCAATAATTATGCCACTCTATTGGTACTGTTTCTGATTTTGGCTGTGATAACACTTTTCAGTTCAAAAAATAGTGTGGGGATTGTTTTGATGGACGCCATCTTTGAGATAACCCCCTCCCCCATTTTTATATATGGGGTTAAGGTCCGGTAAGTGTGAAGCCCATTCAGGATCACACTTCTTACCGATGAGACGATCACCAAAATGTCCCCCGCAGTCATTCCAATGAAGTGTGGAGAGGTGAAACCACAGTTCATCCTTCACAAAATCTCTTCATCATCTGCCGAAGATTGCCTAAAACTTCTTAACAACAACTAAATAGTGCTCAGCATTGATCAACACAGAGCTGCACAGTTGACGGTGATAAAACAATGACTGTTGGATATTCTTGACTAAAACTTGGGGGGCAGGTCAGGAATAGATTGAAGTGTATTTGTATCAAGTATGGTTGGATTGTAGAAAGGATTGTGAATCTTAACGATTCCATGGGTGGCAGTTTTTTTCGGGGGGTCACCCTATTATTAACTAGTAATACTAGTTACTCATGTAATAATGTGAGGATAGACTGTTGCTTAACTTGGAGAAACCATTGAATATTTAATGTTTATCAATATGTTACAGCTTTAAATATTCAATAAAAAGATCATTTCAGTAAAGATAATACTGTTTGTTTGTTATTTTGTGTGTTTAAAGTCAACATCTGTTCTGAATCACATCAATATACAAATACGGTCACTCTTCAAAAAAACGGCAAGTCAATTCTGAGTAGATTTTTATCTTTTCCTGGATTTACTTCTAAATAATAGAAATAGTTCTTTCAGTGTTTTTTTAATTTTTTTTAGTTAAACTACTTTTTTGAAGCAGTTTTGTGGGTTTTACAAACAATCCCAATTAAAGTGTATTATCTTGCCAGTTTGGGTTAAAGACACCCGTTACATGAAGAGAAATGATATAAGAATGATACGATGCATTTGTAATGTGAGTCTTGAAGACAGGCCTAGATCTGATGACCTCAGGAGAAGATTGAATCTTGACGGGATAGAGAGATGTGTGCAGAACGGGAGCCTTTGATGGTATGACCACAGTGAAAAAATGGATGAGAGTTCTTTGGTTAATAGATGTAAAACAGTTGAAGTAGCAGGGTCAGTTGGCAGGGGAAGGCAAAGAAAACATGGGAGGAAGCTATAAGGATAAACTTGAGAAAAAGAGGGATAATTAAAGACCTGGTCAGATATAGCTTAATTTCTACAAACTGTCCAATACATTTAAGCATGTAAAATGGACGTTAAACTGAAGATGATGATTGTTCGAATTACTATTCGCATCTTGGTTGTTAATTACTTAACGTTTTAGCTGATGTAACCTACGACCTTCTTCAAGTACATATTTTCGAACTTGGGAATCTTCTAGTCGAACTCAGGAACCTCTACAGAATTTCAAACTGAACCCTTTATTCAATCCATCGGGGTAGATTGTTCTTGTTCCGTCAGTCATGACTGGGTAGAAGTGTTAATCAATTATTATGTTATTCTTAGTTATTATCGCCTGTAGTAAGGATTGAACCTTCAACCTCCAGAAGACTGTCACTTAGAACTGCTTGGTTGCGTTGGGGAGAAAAAAATCCAATAGAGTGCTTAATTATTTAATAATACAAGTGTAATATTTATTTATTTACAATATTATAGAAGTTCTGATCTACATGGTACCTTAGGTTTTAAGCTTGGGTCATTTATTGATGAAACAAAACTTATTGTATACAATAAGTTGAACACAAGTCATAAGTGGGGACAAATTGTGGGCTCATACCTTTCTAAACGAAATAATTTAACACAATAAATTGGCAACAGTATTCATTTGATCAATTTACATTTACACCTTTTGTTTGTCCATTTTTTTACCAGGGGTCGGGGGGGGGGGGTGATTGATCAAATGAATATTGTTGCCAATTTATTGTGTCACAAGGTACAAATGGACAAAAGGTGTAAATCTATTTGGATTATTCAGATTATTATCATCATCTTAGTTGTTATTTTCATATTTTGGGTGATGTAGTCTCCAACCTTCTTCAGGTTAGGGTTAGGGTCAGGTGCATTTTTTTAAAACTTGGGATTCTTTATGTCAAACTTGTGAACCTTCTAGTCGAACTCAGGAACCTCTACAGAATTTCAAACTGAACCCTTTATTCAATCCATGGGGGTAGATTGTTCTTGTTCCGTCAGTCATGACTGGGTAGAAGTGTTAATTGATTATTATGTTATTCTTCGTTATTATCGCCTGTAGTAAGGATTGAACCTTCAACCTCCAGAAGACTTTCACTTATTAGAAATGATTTTAGTTGTCCTGTCACGTTAAGAACAACCAAGAGAAGTTGGAAAATACGAAGAAAAGTAAAATTAGCTTTGAATGACAAGAAAACAAAATGTGTGAAGAGTTTTTCATCAAAACGGAATAAAATGATTGAAAAAAAATACAAAAGTATTTCACAATTTTATCATTAAACAATAACAGTAATGCATGGCGTTCTATATTACAATCCGCGTCATGGCACAGCTGAGAAGCATGACTAGAAGCCTACTGACAAATGTTTGATTTTCAAATATTTATTAAGGAAATTAAGTCAACGATATTTGATAATACGTAGAATAGAATTCTGACCAATTCCTGAGAATAAGAAAATGCGTTGAAAGATAAATAAGTGAAAATATGTATGTGGATCATATTTTTTTTTTTACCAGAGAGCTTAATTACATTGTGAATTACGTAACACTTCTACCCAGTCATGGATGATGGAACGAGAGCATGCTACCCCCTCCGCGTTGATTAAATAAAGGGTTCCGTTTGAAATTCCATACAGATTCCAGAGTTCGACAAGATACACCTGAAGAAGGTTGGAGGTTACATCGGTTGAAACGTTGTGAGAATAGTAGTCCAAATAATACATCTTAATTACATCTTTGTTTTATTTAATACTTATTAGTTTCCACGGGGGGGGGGGGAACGGATTTTCATTCATCTTTCAACACATTTTCTTATTCTAAGTCAGAATGTTATTCTATGTATTATCAAATATAGTTGACTTACTTTCCTTAAAAAATCTCTGAAAATCAAACATCTGTCAATAGGCATCCAGTTGTGCTTTTCAGCTGCGCCATAAAGTGGCCTGCAGTATAGAACGGCATGGATTATTGTTATCACATTTTTATAATAAAGTTGGTGAAAAAGGCAGATTGGCTAACAGAAGAAAACTCATGTGGCGAGGAGGGGGTGTACTTGGGATATGTTATCTTTAGACAAAGGAATCAGTCTACTGGACATTATATCTCTCTTTTTTTTTTCAATTTTATTATCGTTTTGTTTTTGCTGGGGATGGGGTACCCTACTGGATGCCAGACATTCACCCGGTATTTCAGAGACACCAACCGTCCCTTTAAGTGCAACTGTTTGTATCTTTTGCACTTTGTGAAATATTGTCTTCATGTACAGCCATATGCTTCTTCAGGCGGCCACTTGACCTGCATTTTTGTGGCATATCAGACAAGTAGTGTCATTTGACCGTGGAGGTAACAGTATACGAGGACGTCACGTGTATGTATATATATATATATATATATATATATATATTAATAAATGTGTGTAACCACTTCTTGTGTGTCTGTATATGCGTGTTTCTCGCCTCTATGTAACTTATACATTATTTTATTTACTACTATTTATTGAAATAAAAGATGCAATAGTGTAAAGTACTAAATACTTTTTAAAATCCTATTTAAAAAATAATTTAATTACGAAATTAAATCCACCAGAATGCATTTCGGATTATTCGTAAACAAGTGGGTCATTGTAATCTTTTGTTAATAGTGTGGTAATGTACTTACTTTATTGGCCAAACCGGATGAATGTGCATACATTATTGCTTGCGATATACTGAGACAAACAGCTGAACCTTTACGAAGCCAAATATAATGATTATTCATGAATTACCATTTTCAACTAGGAACTATTTCTTTTTGCTTTCAAAACATATAAAAAATAAAAATAGTCCAAGCAGAGGTTAATGTATATTTCAGAAGGTGGAAAATTAATTTTAGCACTGAATTTCTTGTATGTCTTCGTTTGGCGACTCAATGAAGACAGTTCAGATTTTGTGAATATAAATGACACAATATCAAAAGATGGCTTCGTCATGAGTGCGTAAAAAAGTATATTTAAATCATCATATATAAAACATGAACATAAAATCTCACATGAATGAGCGTTCTGAGAATGTATTCATTCAATCTCCATATTTAGCAAACTTAAGTGTGACAGACCAATCAAACTCGAGTGTGACAGACCCGCAAATATGCTATTTTAAATTTTAGGTGTAAACGACCAGTGGTTATGTTATTTCAAACTTAAGCATGACAGACTAATGAAAATGCTTTTCAAATTTAAGCATGACAGACTAATGAAAATGCTTTTCAAACTTTTTTATAATAAAGTTGGTGAAAAAGGCAGATTGGCTGACAGAAGAAAACTCATGTGGCGAGGAGGGGGTGTACTTGGGATATGTTATCTTTAGACAAAGGAATCAGTCAATGACAGACTAATGAAAATGCTTTTCAAACTTAAGCATGACAGACTAATAAAAATGCTTTTCAAATTTAAGCATGACAGACTAATGAAAATGCTTTTCAAACTTAAGCATGACAGACTAATGAAAATGCTATTTCAAACTTAAGCATGACAGACTAATGAAAATGCTATTTCAAACTTAAGCATGACAGACTAATGAAAATGCTTTTCAAACTTAAGCATGACAGACTAATGAAAATGCTTTTCAAATTTAAGCATGACAGACTAATGAAAATGCTTTTCAAACTTAAGCATGACAGACTAATGAAAATGCTTTTCAAACTTAAGCATGACAGACTAATGAAAATGCTTTTCAAACTTAAGCATGACAGACTAATGAAAATGCTTTTCAAACTTAAGCATGACAGACTAATGAAAATGCTATTTCAAACTTAAGCATGACAGACTAATGAAAATGCTATTTCAAACTAAAGCATGACAGACTAATGAAAATGCTTTTCAAACTTAAGCATGACAGACTAATGAAAATGCTTTTCAAACTTAAGCATGACAGACTAATGAAAATGCTATTTCAAACTAAAGCATGACAGACTAATGAAAATGCTTTTCAAACTTAAGCATGACAGACTAATGAAAATGCTTTTCAAACTTAAGCATGACAGACTAATGAAAATGCTATTTCAAACTTAAGCATGACAGACTAATGAAAATGCTTTTCAAACTTAAGCATGACAGACTAATGAAAATGCTTGACAGACGACCTATGGACAGAGCTTCTTATAAAAATGCTTGGACACATCTCAAATAAGATGTGCTCATTCAATCTGCCTATTTAGTGATGAAAATTCCATTTAAAACTGAAGCATGACAGACCAGCAGACAAAGCATCTCAGATGAAAGATGCAGTTAAAAAAAAATAGTTCATATAAAAATCGACTATCTTGCCTATTCAAAGTATTATCGCAGAAATGTTACATTTTAATTTAATATTCATGAAAATTCAATAATTTTCTGATCTTTGAAGAAATTATTCTCAGGTCAACGTCTTATTCAAATTCATGTATATTAGATGCCTTGAATTTCTCAGCATCAAAAAACATATTTTCATCTAAGAAGCTTTCCATATAACATGTAGAATAACAATCATGATGAGGATAATAACAGTCAGAGTTGTGTAAATAGTGTAACGGAAATAAAAACCTAATTATCAACATCAACTTCATACAGGTGATGTGTAAAGACAGACTTAGATCTGATGACCTCAAGAGGAGGATTAAATCTCAACAGTATTGAGGCAGGAGACCTCGATAGTTTGGTCATGTTGAAAGAATTAGTGACGATGCTTGGGTTAATAGATGTAAAACAACTGAGGTACCAAGGTCAGTTGGCATGCGAAAGCCAAGAAAGACATAAGGATGGATCTGAGAGAAAAGGGGGATAAATAAAGACCTGGGTAGAGATAGGTGAGCTTGGAAGTTAATTTTTTAAAGCTGCCCACCACATGCCAGCATGTAAAACGAACGTTAAACTGATGATGATGGTGATGATAGAATAAAATGTACACTTCTTGGCATAACAGGTTTCAATATTCCATATGCAAATATTGCTTGAATGAAGCAGTGTTTTTATAATGAATTATCCACTCATGGACTGGCAGCCAATCAGAGCTCAGATAATGGACTTGCCCATCTTGGCATAGTGAAACATTCCAGCTTTCATATAAACTGACTTTTTTGTGTTGCTTCAGTTTTTACTTACTTTATTACTGAACTGGTCACACAGTTGAGCTCGAAGTACTAAATTCTATAATCTTAGATGTTATTTTCACAACTTTTCGCCGATGTAACCTTTGACTTTCTTCAGGCGAATCTTGTCGAACTTGGGAATCTTTCTGTTGAACCCGAGAATCTGTACGGAATTTTCCATCAGCCATGACCAGGTAGAAGCCTTAAGTAATTCATAACTGTATTCTTAGTATCGCTTGTACTGAGGATTGAACCTTCAACCTCCAGAAGACTGTCACTTAGAACTAATTATTACTTAATACTTATATCCATTATGCAACAGACCCTTGCGGACAATTCTTGTTTTAGATGTGTAGTCTTACTACTAATTACTATATATTACAACATATTACTATATATTACAACATACTACTATATATTATTATTATTATTTTAATGGCATTCTAATCTATTATTTATAATTAATGGTTACCATATCAGAGCTCAGATAATGGACTTACCCATCTTGGCATAGTGAATCATTCCAGCTTTCATATAAACTGATTTTTGGGTGTTGCTTCAGTTTTTACTTACTTTGTTATTCAACTGGTCACACGGTTGAGCTCTACGTACTGAATTCGATGATGATGATGACGACGATGGTGACGACGACGATGGTGACGACGACGACGATGGTGACGACGACGACGACGATGACGATGATGACGATGACGTTCTTCAACTTCAACAGTCTAGATGCAAACTTTCATGAAAAAGTATTATAAACGAACAGTACGAATTTTATTCAGCTTTACCGAAAGAAAATTGACAAAGAGAGTATTAATTTTTTTCTTAAACCAGTTATTCAAAAATGTATACAACAAGTGTACGCCTGTCAAAAGTGATGGAAAACAAATTATGCTTCCCTGGTGTTCACACTAATATTCATTTTCTTATAAAATAACGTCTCAGTCGGTGATGTTAGAAAAAAAAAGAAAAAAAAGTTTCAAACTGGAAAGTTTAATAAAAAATAAAAAAAAACAGAAAAAAACGTATCAGTCGATATAGAAAGAAAACTTTACTTTAAATTTAATACTCACTAGCGGGATACTCACTAGCGTGACATGTTTTTAATACTAATCATCTTGTTCCTAACCTATCCATGTTTGATTAAAATATAAGATTTGACTTGTTCACTTTTAAAAAATAAATATACAATACATGAAACAATTTACAAAACTTCTTTATATACAATATTTCTAGTGAAGGTAATATTTCGACAACTAAACTTTACTTTGTAAATGCTTTAAGTTAAATTTGGCTCCAATTCATGAGTAGCATACAAAGATTGGGAAAGTCGATACACACAAAATAACACACACGCTATCGTATTAATGTGTCTTCCTGGTCGTTCCCTCCCTACCTCCCCTCCCTTCGATCTAGAAAAAAAATCTTAGAGGTTGGTTGGGATTGAACTATAAATCAGTCGGGCTGACGTCAAAGCAGATATTAAAATCCTACGTCGCTAACCGTTGCGCCAAAGGGAAATACTTGAAAATATTAGGAAAATTAGGTGACTTGAATGCTTTTACAAATCTAGGTGTAGCACGCATGCGCAGAGCTTTTGATGTAAGCGTGACACACGAACACACACGCTATCGTATTAATATATAGATATTTTTACAAATGTTGAATTATGTGTTTATTGAATAATTTTTTTTACATTTTGAAGTAGCGTCCGTATTCATCTGACTGGCCTGGCTTGAAATGAAGAAGAGAGTCACAAGAGTTCCATATAAAAATACCAACATCTTCTCTACAATTAAATCAAATTTATTTAACAGTTTCGTTAACACAGAAACACCAGAATGTAAGGCAAGTCGGTTCGACAGACAGGTTTTAGCTGTAGAAAGAGAATTGAGTTCCAGACTTCCATCTTGTCCTGTCATGCCATGGCAAAGAACGAGAAGAGGTTTTCAGTCTAAGGTCTCCACGGCGTCTGTCTAGGAACTGTTTGTATTTTAGCGCCAAACTAAGACTGGGCGGAAATCATGGAAAAGGTGAGCATGCACAGAAGTGTTCAAATTGCCTGATGTATTTCTACGTGAGTTTGAACATGTCTGTTTTAGCTGCTCGAACCACTAACTAATCACTATGCAAAAGATTGCGTGTAAATACAAAAGAAAGTAGATCTAAGTCGCATAACTTCGACATATTATTTGGCATTTTCATCTTCGATGTTATTCTCATCCATAGGACTAGGTTGTTCTTGTTCGGTCAGCCATGACTGGGAAGAAATGTTAAGTAAGCAATTTTTATTTTATTCTTACTATCATCTTTATCCATTGTGCAATGGATAAAGGTGTTGATTAGCAATCAGTTCTAAGTGACAGTCTTCTGGAGGTTGCATGTTCAATCCCTACAACTAAGAATAAAATAAACATTACTTAAGGCTTCTCCTCAGTCATGGCTGACAGAATGAGAACAAGCTACCTGTGTAGATTAAATAAAGAGTTCAATTCTAAATTCCGTATAGATTCTTGAGTTAGATATGAGGATTATTGGAGTTCAAAAATAGGCACCTGAACAAGGTCAAAGTTTACACTGGCCGAAACGTTGTGAATATACCAACCAAGATGAGATGAGTAGTCCAAATAATCCAAATTATCAATCCTAATCTAAAAAATTCTGAAACAGAAAATAAAGGTTTGGTTTATAACATTATTTTCATATTTAGGTCTCACTGTTCCTTATTCAAATCCCTGGTACAGGGGGGGGGGTAAAACATTCACGGCAAGAACTCATCTAGCTATAACCACAGCAAAGAACTTTCTTTTCTCTATCTCTCTCTTTACCAAAAACCAAACGGAACTTCCATGAACAAAGTTTCTTTCCTAGAACATCTCGTCTGTGGAACAAGATACCACGAGTCTGCTTCCCAACAGTCTTCAAGTCTAATGCAAACAAATATTTGTTGAGCCGGCATCTTCATGATCAATTCCTCTTAAGTAATCTTTTGTCCATTCCACCCATTATTTCAGATCCTCTCGTGGTGACGATCATCATCCAAGCGACGATCTCTTTAACCCTTATCCTCGAGTGGCCCCCGGACCTTGATAAGCAGGGACTCATTAGTAAAAAAAAAAAAATACTGTTAGGTGTTCATGATGATGGCGATGACTCATTCTTGTTGCTGTTGTTCCTATTTACTTGCCTCCCCACAAGGATAAAGTTAGACACAAGGTTGGTTTTTAATGTGGGGAAAATCCAGCTCCCCAAAAAGGAGCACTCTGGATTGGAACAAAAATTTAAATTGCCTCAGTCTAAAAGGAGTTCTCCTCCACTGACTGAGGACAGAAAAGGTGAAGAGTAGTATCAGAACAGATACTACACTTTACCTCTAGCCAAAAGGCTGCTGCTCTGTTGTCATGTATCAATGATTGATGATGACTATTGTTTTGAGAAGTCGTACACAAAAAAATGTGACAAGAAAAAATAACAAATTTTATGAATGAGAAGTAACACTGTCAACCTACAAAGAACATTCTTTAATAAAGAGAAGAAAAAAAGGGAAGATATCTTTGCATGCGCTCAACCCCACCTACCCTTCTCTGCTAGCTTTCTGTGATTCACTCCCTTCCACTTCCCTGCCTTCTAAATTTCCAACATTTTTAGCCTTTTCATAACTACAGACTTATGAAAAAGTTATGTTTCAGAAAAGTTCGGTTTTTGTTATTTGTCTAATTTCTGTATCTAATATATAAAGTAAAGTTAGTTTTTTTTCTTTTCGAATCATTGTGGTAAATAGTTTTCTTCTTACAAAATCAATACTTGATTCTGAGTTGCCGTTTTTGATGGTGCTTTTTATTCGGAACATTGGTCCATGTCCTTAACAACAATAAATTTATTTCGATTTAATTTCTTACAAAAAATTATTTATCCGCCTTGGAAATTTTTTCAAATGAACATCCTCTTAAATAAACATGTTTTAATAATGACCTAGATACCAGCAAACCTGTGGCTGAAAAGAGGTAAAAAAAAAAGATTAGATGTCTTCTCCTCCTTTCGATTGCCTGAGAGAGAGAGATAGCGAGATAGATATATATATATATATATATATAGAGAGAGAGAGAGAGAGGAGGGGGGTGAACTAATAGCGTTATCATATCGTACTTGCCTCCTGGGTCAATCGTGTAGTGTGCTGTTCATAGAGACAGTCTGTGAGTTCGAACCTTAACCGGGGAGGGGGGCATAATTATTTTATTCTCATTTTGCTGCTGAATGAACTTAGACATTTCTAATAACCATATTTAATTTTTATCTTTAATCTAGATAATTCACGGAAATTAGAACTCCGTCCGGGCGATGCTGGGTAGCCCTAATAGTTGTTAAGGATAAAACCTTTTAACCTTTGAATGAATTACGGACAACAAAAATAGGTGATGCATGAGAGGAGAATAAGAGAATGAAATAAATAAAGTAGAACAATCTACCCCCCCCCCCCCCCCCCCCGTAGATTAACAGGTTCAGTTCGAAATTCGGTATAGGTTCCCGAGTTCGGCATAAAGATTCCCAAATTCGAAACGATGCAACTGAAGAAGGTTGGAGATTGTATAATCCGAAACATTGTAAAAAAAAATATAAAAAAATAAAAAGACAAAAAAAAAAAAGAAGCAAGATGAGAACAGTAGTCCGAATAATCCAAATAATCCAAATTATCCAAATTATCAATTCCTATCTCAAAAAATTCTGAAACATATTTTCCTAAGACTAAAAGTTTACATTCCACAACTCTAAAATACCTAAACAATTAGACTTCACTAAATTCCAAATCAACTTTGGAATTCGTTATGAAAATCATGAAAACAAGCCCCAAATTAAAAACACAATCTGCATTCTGTTTCAGCTTCTACTTTTACATTCTCAACCAACTTAAAATTCTTTTTAAAACATTTTTCAATTTTTATTTTAGAGATCTTCTATTCTTATTCTAACTATCCGTTTTTCATAGAAATTTGAAAACCAAATAATGTACTTTTTTTAAATGAATAACATCATTTGTTTTAAAAGCTAAGAGTCTTGACAAATATGTCATTTTCAAAGCAAGACTTCCCCTTTTTTCCTCTTCATTTTACTGATATTAACCTGAGGAGAGATGACCCTCCCGTTGAGACAGCAAAGTATATGTCTGATCTTGCTGACAAGAGTTTTAAAAGTAAAGTCTGGTGTGGATGTATATAGCGTGGTTGGCGCTTTATTTTTTTTTAATAGAATGAGTTGGAAGACTATATTGTCGTATAGTATTATTTATAGAAATTTGAAAATCCCTTTTTTGTATTATTTATAGAAATTTGAAAATCCCTTTTTTGTATTACTTATAGAAATTTGAAAATCCCTTTTTTGTATTACTTATAGAAATTTGAAAATCCCTTTTTTGTATTACTTATAGAAATTTGAAAATCCCTTTTTTGTATTACTTATAGAAATTTGAAAATCCCTTTTTTGTATTACTTATAGAAATTTGAAAATCCCTTTTTTGTATTACTTATAGAAATTTGAAAATCCCTTTTTTGTATTACTTATAGAAATTTGAAAATCCCTTTTTTGTATTACTTATAGAAATTTGAAAATCCCTTTCTTGTATTATTCATAGAAATTTGAAAATCCCTTTTTTGTATTATTTATAGAAATTTGAAAATCCCTTTTTTATTATTATTTATAGAAATTTGAAAATCCCTTTTTTGTATTATTTATAGAAATTTGAAAATCCCTTTTTTGTATTATTTATAGAAATTTGAAAATCCCTTTTTTGTATTATTTATAGAAATTTGAAAATCACTTTTTTGTATTACTTATAGAAATTTGAAAATTCCTTTTTTGTATTATTTATAGAAATTTGAAAACCTTTTTCTTGTATTATTTATAGAAATTTGAAAATCCCTTTTTTGTATTATTTATAGAAATTTGAAAATCCCTTTTTTGTATTATTTATAGAAATTTGAAAATCCCTTTTTTGTATTATTTATAGAAATTTGAAAATCACTTTTTTGTATTACTTATAGAAATTTGAAAATTCCTTTTTTGTATTATTTATAGAAATTTGAAAATCTTTTTCTTGTATTATTTATAGAAATTTGAAAATCACTTTTTTGTATTATTTATAGAAATTTGAAAATCCCTTTTTTGTATTACTTATAGAAATTTGAAAATCCCTTTTTTGTATTATTCATAGAAATTTGAAAATCCCTTTTTTGTATTACTTATAGAAATTTGAAAATCCCTTTTTTGTATTACTTATAGAAATTTGAAAATCCCTTTTTTGTATTATTTATAGAAATTTGAAAATCCCCTTTTTTGTATTATTTATAGAAATTTGAAAATCCCCTTTTTTGTATTACTTATAGAAATTTGAAAATCCCTTTTTTGTATTACTTATAGAAATTTGAAAATCCCTTTTTTGTATTATTTATAGAAATTTGAAAATCCCTTTTTTGTATTATTTATAGAAATTTGAAAATCCCTTTTTTGTATTACTTATAGAAATTTGAAAATCCCTTTTTTGTATTATTTATAGAAATTTGAAAATCCCTTTTTTGTATTTTTTGTATTACTGTTCTTATCCTGGGTTTTATTCTCTGCAAGAACCTGTGACGTAACGGATATAAGTGCTCAGTAATAAACAGTTCTAAGTGACAGTCTTCTAGAGGTTGAAGGTTCAATCCTCAGTACGGGTGATATTAAAAATACAATTACAAATTACTTAAGACTTCTACCTGGTCATGAATGACTGAATAAAAGCAAGCTATCATCATCATCATATCCGGTTAAACATTCGTTTTACATGCTGGCATGCGTTGAACGGCTTTAAGAAATTGATTTTCAAAATAACCTATCTCTGGCCAGGTTTTTATTTATCCCTCTTTCTCTCAGGTCCATTTTTATCACTTCCTCCCATGTTTTCCTCGGTCTTCCATTGTGAACTGGACCTGCTACCTTAACTGTTCTACATCTACTAACCCAAGAACTCCCATCCATTCTTTCCATGTGGCCATACAACCCTGTGAATTAAAAGAGTTTCATTCGAAATTCCATACAGATTCCCGAATTCGACATAAAGCTACCTGAATTCGACAAGACACACTTTAAGAAGGATGGAGATTACATCAGCCGAAATGTTGTGAGAATAACATTCAAGATGAAAACAGTAGTCCAAATAATACAAATAATCCTCATCTCAAAAATTCCGAAACATAATATCCCTTTTTCCTTGTAAAGAGATATAGAATTAACCCCGGAAAAAAGTAACCCATGGTCGTTAAGAAGTTTTGGGCAGCCTAGGCTAGACGACGCAGAGGTGTAGTGAGGGTTGAACAGTGGTTTTAACAGGAAAAGGCAACTTCCCACACTTAAAATGACTCAGTGGAATAATTATTGGGTCACTTTCGTGATCGTCTCATCAGTAGGCGTGATGGTAAATGGGAGTCATACTCACTGGACCATAACCACCTAGATTGTTAGCTGGTGCTACCAGATAAGGCTGTCTGAAGATATCGTCTTCCTGACTCAAAATGCACCAAACATTGATGTTTTGCTTTTTTCTCTTTGCAAAAATCAATTATGTTCTGCAAAACCCAAAACAAAAATTTTCCTCCCTCCCCACCTCCTTCCCCTTTTCACTAAACCAAACACTTTGAATAAATATTTGAAGCTATAAAGAACTTGAAGTATAAAAACGTTTACCAAAATGACCTGATTTGGCATTAAATGACCCGAAAAGAGTTGATATGCCGTACAACAAAACAACAAAACCAAACACCATGAATAAATACTTGAACATATAAAGAACTTGAAGCATAAAAACTTTTGCCAAAATAACCGGATTCGGCATTAAATAAGCCGAAAAGGGTTGACACGCCGTAAAACAAAACAACCAAACCAAACACCATGAATAAATACTTGAACATATAAAGAGCTTGAAGCATAAAAACTTTTCACCATACTACAACTAATGTTTCGGCATTAAATGACCCATAAGACATTGATATGTTGTAAACCAAACCAAACCAAACCTAGATTATTGTCTGTGGTGTTATCTCAAAGATAATGTTTATCAAAACAATCCCCAGACGATTCCTGAACTTTAAAGGGTCATCACTGCTAAAATCAGGGCAGTGCTAAAAGAGGAGTCTGTCAGAGTTATTGACAATTTTGACCGTTGTATCAATGTGTGCTTTATTATTGAACAGCGAAAAAACATCCAGTCTTTGTTTTATCACCTTTCAATGACATGGGGGAACACTTTGGCGATTGTCTCATCAGTAGGAGGTGTAATCCTGATTGGGCTTCACACTCACCAGACCGTAACCTCCCAGATTTCTATCTGAGGTTATCTCAAAGATAATGTCTATCAAACCAATCCTCAGACTATTCTTGAACATAAGAAAACCATCACAGCCCAAATCAGAACAGTGCAAAGAGAAGAGCATATCATTAACGGTAATAAAACTAAGACTGTTGGACATTCATGACTGAATCTTGGTGGACAAGTCATGCATAGACTGAAGTTTATTTGTACTAAATATGGTTAGATTGCAGAAAGGATTGTGAATTTTATTAAAGATTCCTGTACATCTTCAATTTGCAGAAAAATACAATTAACAAATGAGATAAATAATTTTATATAATTATTACACTTTATAATGATTGATTAATTTGGTAAAAAAAAAACCTTTAAAAATAATTGAAGAGTTTAAATGCAAAACGCGATAAATCCAATTTCTTTAAATTGAGAAATTAAACAATACAATGACGATCATATCAGATCTAGACTTGGTTAAAAGTTTATTTTGATTGAAAGCAAAGAAAAATTATGTTGATATCAGATAATGTAAAATAGGATTTTGTGTAGTGTTGAAATGCAACACTTTTTGTAGTGAAAGTTTTTGAAAATGGCGTTTATCGTGTTTTGCATTAAAACTATTCAAAAGATTTTGAAAAAAAATTTTTTTAATTATATTAAAAAAAAATTTTTTAATTATATTAAAAAAATTTTTTTAATTATATTTAAAAAATTTTTTTAATTATATTAAAAAAAATTTTCTTAATTATATTAAAAAAAATTTCTTAATTATATTAAAAAAAATTTTCTTAATTATATTTTAAAAAAATGTTCTTAATTATATTAAAAAAAACATTTTTAATTATATTAAAAAAAAAATTTTTTTAATATAATTAAAAAAAATTTTTTTAATTATATTAAAAAAAAAATTTCTTAATTATATTAAAAAAAATTTCTTAATTATATTAAAAAAAATTTTCTTAATTATATTAAAAAAATTTCTTAATTATATTAAAAAAAATTTTCTTAATTATATTAAAAAAAATTTTCTTAATTATATTAAAAAAAATTTCTTAATTATATTAAAAAAAATTTTCTTAATTATATTAAAAAAAATTTTCTTAATTATATTAAAAAAAAATTTCTTAATTATATTAAAAAAATTTCTTAATTATATTAAAAAAATTTTCTTAATTATATTAAAAAAATTTTCTTAATTATATTAAAAAAAATTTTCTTAATTATATTAAAAAAATTTCTTAATTATATTAAAAAAATTTTCTTAATTATATTAAAAAAATTTTTTTTTGCAAAATCATTTTTTTGTGTAAACAAATTAGGCATCTTCATTTTTGTCCTCCAATTTTAACATTACGATTTTCCTTGCATGTTGTTTAACGAACACAATCAAAAATAGAAACATAACGCCATTATTATTGGTTTCAGTACAAATAGAACCCACAAAAGCCGTCGGATCGCTATAATCCAGTACATTTTTGGAGACCAAAAACTCCCACATTCCTCTATGTTGTTAATTTTGCTATTTATAAATCTGTCATGAGGATATTGCTGGCAGTTAGTAAAACGATAGCACTAAACATTATTGTGTTATATATTGCTCTTGGTTTTCTAATTTTTTTTCATAGCAGCTGGTCATTTTTTACTAGAACCATGCTCAGTGGCATGTCAGAGAGGAGGTAGTAGAAAGGTGAGAAAGAGTCTTTATTTATAATAATCACATTTAATTTCAATAATTTTTTTAAAAAGTGGTGATTAATATTCAGCGTAGAAAAATTATAAAAAATGAAGGAGATATAATTTTAAAGATTATATTTAATAGCGTTGCACTTTGCATCGATAAAAACGAAAAAACTTTTGATACAATCCGAAAAACAGATGAATGAAAACAAAATAAACAGCGGGTAGCCAAAACCAATAGCATCGAATCAATTCATCATGAGATTTTAATATTTTGTTTTCATGAAAAAAAAAAACTTTGTCAGAAATGCATGAAGATGTTATTTTTTCGTTACTGGTACAGCTTTTTGACCAGACAAAACCGACTTTTCGTTCGGCTTTTTCCGACTGTTTACATAAACAGCCGGGAGATGCCAAAGCGACTATCCAATCAGAAGGCAAGAAAAGCAGACGACAAGTTCAATTGTAAATTGACTATTGTCAATAGTTTACAACAGAGAAGAAAAAGGTGAATAAACAAAAACAAATAAATAACTGTTACCAAAGGCAATAAAAGTAGGTTAGGGTTAGGTTAACAAAAAACGGTTCGGTTTTTATCTGGTACACAAGCTGGCCAAGTACTAAAAAAAAAAAATTAATTTAACTTTCTTGTGAAAATTTTTTTTTTTTTTTAAAGTTGTTTGATTAATTTTCTTCATCTAAAAATAAATAATTTTTCATAAAAATTAACATACGGTGAGTGTGTTTTTTTTTTGCTTTAAATGTTGTTTCATTATTTTTTCTGTTGGAACGTCGCCTTTGACGCTAATTTGTTTTCATCGTTTTTTTTTTTCGGCTGTTTACATAATTCTGCATTGACAAAAGTAGGAGTTGTCTGGTTCAAAAGCTGTACCAGTACCAATTTTTCTTGTGGTCTGTTGCAGCATGTTGTTAAGAATAAACTGTAATATGATTTAGGGTAAAAAAAAACTAGAACTAAAGAACCCTCCAGAGCGCTGCTTAAACCATCTCTCCAGCAAACACACACACACTTTCCCAAAAAGTAGGGTTTGTCTGGTTCAAAAGCTGTACCAGTACCAATTTTTCTTGTGGTCTGTTGCAGCATGTTGTTAAGAATAAACTGTAATATGATTTAGGGTAAAAAAAAACTAGAACTAAAGAACCCTCCAGAGCGCTGCTTAAACCATCTCTCCAGCAAACACACACACACTTTCCCAAAAAGTAGGGTTTGTCTGGTTCAAAAGCTGTACCAGTACCAATTTTTCTTGTGGTCTGTTGCAGCATGTTGTTAAGAATAAACTGTAATATGATTTAGGGTAAAAAAAAACTAGAACTAAAGAACCCTCCAGAGCGCTGCTTAAACCATCTCTCCAGCAAACACACACACACTTTCCCAAAAAGTAGGGTTTGTCTGGTTCAAAAGCTGTACCAGTACCAATTTTTCTTGTGGTCTGTTGCAGCATGTTGTTAAGAATAAACTGTAATATGATTTAGGGTAAAAAAAAACTAGAACTAAAGAACCCTCCAGAGCGCTGCTTAAACCATCTCTCCAGCAAACACACACACACTTTCCCAAAAAGTAGGGTTTGTCTGGTTCAAAAGCTGTACCAGTACCAATTTTTCTTGTGGTCTGTTGCAGCATGTTGTTAAGAATAAACTGTAATATGATTTAAGGTAAAAAAAAAACTAGAACTAAAGAATCCTCCAGAGCGCTGCTTAAACCATCTCTCCAGCAAACACACACACACTTTCCCAAAAAGTAGGGTTTGTCTGGTTCAAAAGCTGTACCAGTACCAATTTTTCTTGTGGTCTGTTGCAGCATGTTGTTAAGAATAAACTGTAATATGATTTAGGGTAAAAAAAAACTAGAACTAAAGAACCCTCCAGAGCGCTGCTTAAACCATCTCTCCAGCAAACACACACACACTTTCCCAAAAAGTAGGGTTTGTCTGGTTCAAAAGCTGTACCAGTACCAATTTTTCTTGTGGTCTGTTGCAGCATGTTGTTAAGAATAAACTGTAATATGATTTAGGGTAAAAAAAAACTAGAACTAAAGAACCCTCCAGAGCGCTGCTTAAACCATCTCTCCAGCAAACACACACACACTTTCCCAAAAAGTAGGGTTTGTCTGGTTCAAAAGCTGTACCAGTACCAATTTTTCTTGTGGTCTGTTGCAGCATGTTGTTAAGAATAAACTGTAATATGATTTAAGGTAAAAAAAAAACTAGAACTAAAGAATTCTCCAGAGCGCTGCTTAAACCATCTCTCCAGCAAACACACACACACTTTCCCAAAAAGTAGGGTTTGTCTGGTTCAAAAGCTGTACCAGTACCAATTTTTCTTGTGGTCTGTTGCAGCATGTTGTTAAGAATAAACTGTAATATGATTTAGGGTAAAAAAAAACTAGAACTAAAGAACCCTCCAGAGCGCTGCTTAAACCATCTCTCCAGCAAACACACACACACTTTCCCAAAAAGTAGGGTTTGTCTGGTTCAAAAGCTGTACCAGTACCAATTTTTCTTGTGGTCTGTTGCAGCATGTTGTTAAGAATAAACTGTAATATGATTTAGGGTAAAAAAACTAGAACTAAAAAACCCTCCAGAGCGCTGCTTAAACTATCCCTCCTGCACACACACACATTTCCCTCAGAGGTAGATAGAACTAGCTCGCCCTCTCCACATCCACCCACAATTCCTTCTTCTCCGAATGGCAATTTTCCAAACATAGTCCCGATTGTGCCAGGACTGTCACTTAAAACACCTTACACAACAAAAGACAAATATAATCTCTTTTCAAGATCCTGACAGAAACGATGCGACATCCTTTTATTTCAACGGAGACAAGATTGACTCAGCGGCAAAAATGTGGCTGTCAAAACAAGGACGACCTTGGGAAGTTGCATTCGTGCTACATTTTTTGTACGACTAAAAAGTGTTTCCTTTTATCACAGAAAGGTCTGTCATTATGTCGACTTTGAAGAGGCAAATCATGAAAAAAATATTTTAATTAAAAGAAGAAGAAAAAAAACTTGCTTACATAACCTACATCTAATATATAAAGTTAAGTAAGTCTCTTTATCCTTTCTTTAGCCGTCTTCTTAGCCCCTCCAAGAAAAGGCCACTTGCAAAACTTGCTTAAATAACGTAATCTTCTAATATATAAAGTATAGTAAGTTCTCTTTATCGTTTCCTTGTCATCGACAGCTTTCTTCATACAATATCAATATTTGAGTCTGGTTCGTCAAATTTTTTTTATTTTGTTGTTAAGAAGAATAAAATGTAAGTAGATCCAATTCCTTCGAAAAAATACTTTGTCAAGGTTGGAAATATTTTCAAATAGCCGCCATCTTAAGGGATGTAAATCTGCATTCGTCGAGAATTACTTCCCTTGTCGACTTTGAAAAAGCAAAACATTAAAGAAATATTTTAATTGAAAAGAAGAAAAAACACGAGAAAGAAAAGGTAATTTGTGTGTGCAAAATCATCACTTGCTTACATAACGTACATCTTCTAATATGTAAAGTCAGTCTCTCTATCATTTCTTTGTCATTAATAGCTTTCTTCCTACAAAATTAATATTTGATTTTGGTTTGTCAGTATAGAATCAAACTAACACTTACCGGCATAAAGGCCTCAACTGGCATCCATCTCACAGAAGAATACTTATTCGAATGAATAAACATTTATACACTAGAATGGACACTTATGAATCTCAGCCAATCAGAACACAGAGAATGGACTTTCCCTTCTGAGCATAATGGAACATTCTAGCCTTATTATAAACCGGCATTTTGATGTGCTTGGCAGTCTGACTTATCTTGCTGCTAAACTGGTCGTACAGTTGAGCCCTAAGCATCGACTCTATAGTCAGTTTTTCTTGTGGATCGTTGCAGCATGTTGTTAAAAAGAAAAAAATTTAATTCGATTTCATTCCTTTCAGAAAATACTTTGTTTGGGTTGGAATTATTTTTTCAAATGGTCGCCATCTAAAAAAAAAGGACATAACTCTGTATTCGTGCATACACAGTAACTTTACTTTGATTGGAATTTGGAATTAAAAAAAAATATATTTCGGAAAAACAACATGGCATATATTAAAAGAAGAAAAGCAAAAATTGCAAGTAAATAAAATATCAGGTAAAGAAAGCAACTTTTACATAATTCATTTTTTAAATTTAAGTTATGAGCATGATAAACCAACTCAAACAGTATCTTGTAGAGAAAATTGGATGAAAATGCTATTGCAGATATGTTACAAACAAAACTTATGTGCGACAGACTGATGAAAAAGCTATTTAAAACTTATGTGTGACAGACTGATGAAAGAACTATTTCTAACTTATGTGTGACAGACTGATGAAAAAGTTATTTCAAACTTATGTGTGACAGACTGATGAAAAAGCTATTTCAAACTCATGTGTGACATACTCATGAAAGAACTATTTAAAACTTATGTGTGACAGACTGATGAAAGAACTATTTAAAACTTGTGTGACAGACTGATGAAAAACTATTTCAAACTTATGTGTGACAGACTGATGAAAGAACTATTTCAAACTTATGTGTGACAGACTCATGAAAGAACTATTTCAAACTTATGTGTGACAGACTGATGAAAGAACTATTTCAAACTTATGTGTGACAGACTGATGAAAAAGCTATTTCAAACTCATGTGTGACATACTCATGAAAGAACTATTTCTAACTTATGTGTGACAGACTCATGAAAGAACTATTTAAAACTTATGTGTGACAGACTGATGAAAAAGCTATTTCAAACTTATGTGTGACAGACTGATTAAATAACTATTTAAAACTTATGTGTGACAGACTCATGAAAGAACTATTTCAAACTTATGTGTGACATACTGATGAAAAAGCTATTTCAAACTTATGTGTGACAGACTCATGAAAGAACTTTTTCAAACTTATGTGTGACATACTGATGAAAAAGCTATTTCAAACTTATGTGTGACAGACTGATGAAAGAACTATTTCAAACTTATGTGTGACAGACTGATGAAAGAGCTATTTCAAACTTATGTGTGACATACTGATGAAAGAGCTATTTCAAACTTATGTGTGACATACTGATGAAAGAGCTATTTCAAACTTATGTGTGACAGACTGATGAAAGAGCTATTTCAAACTTATGTGTGACAAACTGAGGAAAGAACTATTTCAAACTTATGTGTGACAGACTGATGAAAGAGCTATTTCAAACTTATGTGTGACAGACTGATGAAAGAGCTATTTCAATTTTATGTGTGACAGACTGAGGAAAGGGCTATTTTTAACTTATGAGTTTGACAAGATGCATCGGAAGAACATCAGAGATTATATGGACCGAAACATGAGAATAACATCCAAGATGAGAACAGTAGTACAAATTATACAAATTATTAATTCTAATCTAAAAAAAATTCTGAAATATAAAAAGAAAGAAAGAAATTGGAAGCCATTCCGCCCACCCCTTTTCTTTTTAGAACACGTAATTGCTGACAGGACAAAAAAAATTATAGACTAAAGAAGATCAGACATCAAACAAAATGGAGATTATAACATCAAAACATTTTACTTTCAATTATGGGGGCAGATTAAGGAAACATTAAAGTCATTGCTTTTTTTTTCTACCTTCCTCATAAATCTTGACAGAAAAATAAATCAAGACTAAAGTAAATTGGTTTTCATCTATTAAAAGAAAAGGAAAGGAAAAGAAAAGAAAGGAAAAGTCTAAGATGGAAAAATATTACCAATTCTGGCTTCTTTTAAGTAGATATTACAAAAATGTCTACACCATTTCTATGTTTCGGAATTTTTTGGATGAGCATGTGGAGGGAGTTGGTGTGGTTGAGATGCTTGTTGGAGATTGCCATTTTTAAGTAGTGTCTGTATTTATCTGCCTAGTCTTGCTTGAAATTAAGAAGAAAAAGGGTCACCAAGTTCCAGAAAAAAACACCAACATCTTCGCTACAATTAAATCCACTTCATTCAAGAGTTTGGTCAAAGAAAATAGGAAGCAAAAAGAAGTTAGCAACATGGGAACATAAGAATATAGGACAGGCTGGTTCGGCCGGTGGACATTGACTATAGAAAAAGAATTGAGTTTCAGAGTTTCATCTCATCCTGCCACACCATGGCAAAATACGATAAATGGTTTTAAGCGTCTGGTATCTACAGCGTCTGTCCAGGAACTGTTTATATTTGCATGCCAAATAGTCTGGGTGGAAACAGGAAAAGGTGAGCATGCACACTGTGTTCCCAAACACCCACAGCATTGCTACGCAGATCTGGGCATGCGCAATGCTGCTCTGATCACCTGTGTATCACTACACGAGTTTGGACATGCCTGTGTTAGCCAACCGAACCATATACTAATCACTATGCAAGTGATCACATGTAAATGCAAAAGAAAGTAGATCTCTGTCATGTAACTGCTACAAGGATTAATAATTTGGATTATTTTGACTACGATTCTTCTCTTCTTAATTGATATTTTCACAACCTTTTGGCCAAAGAAACCTCAAATTTCGTCGGGTGCATTTTTTCGAACTTGGGAATAATTATGCCAAACTAGGGGCCCATGGCGCAACGCATAATGGTGTTGATTAACACTCAGTTCTAAGTGAGTCTTCTGGAAGTCGAAGGTTCAATCCTTACTACAGGCGATAATGACTAAGAATAACATAATTAACATATTTTACGCAGTCGTGTCCGCCTGAACGAGAATAATCTACCCTCGTGGATTAAATAAAGGGTTAAGTTTGAAATTACGTACACGTTCGTAAGTTAATGATATAAATTATTAATCCTTATCTAAAAAAAATTTCTGGAACTAAAAAGATAAAAAGATCTGTAAAAAAATATTAAAACCAAACAAATAAAGTAAATTTGTACTAATCAGTCTCGTACAACGTTTGACTGACTCGATTCTGTTGTTGGTGTTGGTTTCCCCAATTCTTTCGAGAATCAGGTACTCACAAGAGGGACCACGTGAAGGTTGGCAACATCTATAGTGAAAGTGGTGCTATGGAACTAACAGGATTCGAACTTGGCACGCCCAAGTCATCTGCCCATGTTGGTGACCGCCATCTCTCATGAAACAAATGATTAAAAGTTAGTAAATATGAAAAAAAAAAAAAAAGAATTGAAGGCCAGGATTTAGATTTAATGGTATTCGTAAATGCAGAACAAAATGATAAATGTTTGACTTAAATATTTAAATTATATTCGAATTCTATTTGATATAAATGATGAATTACAAATATAAATTCAAATTTGATAATTATATTTGATATAAATGATTAATTAAAAATATAAATTTGATAATTATATTTGATTTAAAAGCAATTGAAGCAGCTTATCCCGGCAGCTGAAACGATCCAATCTGTTCGGCATACCAAACAACTTTGTGGATCATTAGGAGGAAATGCGTAATCGTTTCGGGGCGTACCTCTCGACGACATTTTCACGCACCGCCCCCCCCCCACTGATGTGAGGTCCAATCAACCTGGATTGGATGGTTCTGATAGGTTCACTACACCCAATCGATTTAACAGCTCCCCACAAGGACAACATTTATGCCGCAATGCTTCATAAAGATGAGCGCTATGATCACCTAGTGACTGCGTGTGAAGATGCTGGATGGAGACGAAGCATTTCCTGGTTCAAGTTGGATGCCGAGGATTTATTGAACCGAGGTATTGAAGATTCTTGTCGATGTTTTTTCAAGGACATTGGAAGATATCAACACGGAAATAAGTAACAGAAGAGCAATAATAGATCCAATGCCAGTAGATTTGGTTGAAGAATACGAATAAGATGGTTAATGATGACGTGTGGAATGACACTTCAGAGATTGCAACGGATTTTCCTGGATTTGAACGTTTCTTCCCGATACACAAAAAACGACTGACATGGTCATTTGGTGTACCGAAAGACAGATTATCTACCCGATCGAACTAACAGACGAAGACAACATCGATGCTGCAATGATTCGTAAAGATGAGCGTTATGATCACCTATTGACTGCGTGTGAAGATGCTGGATGCAGACGAAGCATTTCCTGGTTTAAGTTGGATGCTGAGGATTTATTAGAAGAACATTAAGGAAGTTCTTATTCTGGATTGGATTGAAACACCGTTGTGTCAATGATGTCATGAAGAGAGTTGAATCAACTGTGGAAAAAGCCAATTATTAGATTTGGTTGAAGTTTTATATGATTTTGTTTAACTACAAAATAAGTTCAAACATCTAAACTTACATAAAACAACCCCATTACAAATTAGGTATATTCTCGTGAACAACACGGATTGGATTAAAACACCGTTTTTACAATGATGTCATAAGATAGTTGAATCAACTGTGGAAAAAGCCAGTCATTGGATTTAGTGGAAAAAGAAATGGCGGTTGATTTGAGTGAACAAATCAGTACTACCCAATCAAAGTGGATTGAACCTCAAATCAGTTAGGAGGGCGGTGCGTGGACAATGTCGTCGAGAGGTAGGTACTGAAACGATCACGCATTCTCTCCTGATGATCCATGAAGTTGTTTGGTATGCCGAACAGATTGGGTGGTTTCAGCTGCCAAGATAAACTGCTTCATTTTCTTTGATTTAAAAAGAAAAGTAATAATTGTATGTCTTGGACATTGACAATAAGCATATTTTACATCCTAAAGAACAAAATAATTGACATCGGTTCCCCCGATTCTTTCTAGAACCAAGTACTTACAAGAAGGGCCACATGAAGGTTGCTAACATCTATAATGAAAGTGGTTCTATTGTAAACATGCACTAGGCAGCATGTTTAGTGGGTTGCATGTTTTTGGTGCATGCGAATAGCAGACTTGCTACGGATTAGAGATGTTCGGCCAAGAGAAGGAAGGGGGGTGGGGCACAGAGGAAATTGAAAATATCTCTGATTTGGAGTCCGGCTACCCAGAATTTTATTTCTCTTTGGAAATAAAGCAATGTCTCTTTAAATGGGGATTCATACTGAGAACAACCTACTTGAGAAAAGTAATTATTGTCTGCAGATAAGCCCTTTTGAGTGGACACTGGCTGGCCATTATCTCGAGTGGAAATCTTGAGTAGTCAGTCTATGGGTGGTCGAATCAGAATGACTTAAAAAGGCTTTAAGATTTCCAGTCAAAAGTACATATATTCCAGCCTATGAAAAAGGGGAGGGCAGTTAGATCTGCCCATCCTGGTTGTGAAGCAGTCAGTTAGAGTTGGAGATCTGGGAGTCAGTTGGATCTGTATGTCTCTCCAAGCAAGATGTGTCCTTGGGGCTCTTAGCTAAAGGATTGTGTTGATTGGACTTATGTTTTGATTTGGTCGGGTAAAAATCTCATTTTGCAAGTCTGCTATTCAACCTAAGAAAATGAGTACCATCTTAACTCCCAAAGGAAAATAAACCTTGTTAATTGTTTTTAAACAGGAGTTATGGTTATATTTGGAGGGAGAATTCCTTTTTTTCAGCACTGAAGAACAACTTTGGACTGGCACAGCGAGTGGAAAGATCACGGCCTGTACAGTGGATGAACACATGCATGTTCATCCTATGGAACCGACACATGACACATCTAGGTCTTCAGTCCACATCGGTATCCACTTCACAACAACCACCTCCCACCAAGCAAATCATATAAAGTTAGAAATTATTTTTTAAAAAAGGAAAGAATTGAAAACCAGGATTTAGATTTAATGGTATTCGTCTAAAGCAGGAGCCAGATATTATCTGAACCAACCAAACGACCATCGCAGTCATCAGAGACAATGAAGAGCATCTTAGTGACGTTATGAATAATTCTGTATTTGGCCATTGATTGAAAATTCTGGAGAACAATAAATTCATCGAGTATCATCCGCAGAGGAAATCCATCAACGAAATAATAAAATTAAAATCAATGCACCACGAGAGAACACGTCTCCTAGTTGTTCTTCTTTTTCCATTATATTGTAAAAATCAATAATTCCAACGCCATTGGTCTTTGGTGGAAGACATTTTGAATGATTTGCATTTCCACTCTTTCACCCTCGTCTACGCATTGTCTCTTTGCTTCCTTTTCTCCAAACATTGTTGCCCCAATTCCTTCTAGCTGTTCCTCTTTCTTCTGTCTTCCTATTTTCTTCTCTACTGTCTTCTTTCCTCGGTTTAATCTTCCAAATATTATCTCTCTTTGCTTCACTTCTGTTTTCCTAATGCTCTTTCTCCCCTTTTCTGTCTTTCCAACACTTTCCTCTTTTCTGTCTTCCTAACACTCTCTCTTTGCTCCACTCTCATCTTCACAACCTCTCTCTCTCTTCCTTTCTTCCTAATGCTGTATTCTTTCCTCAGCTCAAACTTCTCTCTCTGTCTTTCTAACGCTCTCTCTTTGCTCCACTCTCATCTTCACAACCTCTCTCTCTCTTCCTTTCTTCCTAATGCTGTATTCTTTCCTCAGCTCAAACTTCTCTCTCTGTCTTTCTAACGCTCTCTCTTTGTATCTATTCTGTTATGTCTATCTAATGATCTCTTTTCTTCCCTCTATCTTCCTAACGCAAATAGGAACTCTTCTTTTTTCTCTCTTCTGTCTTCAAAACGTTCTCTCCCTCTCTTTTCTCTCTTCCTTATGCACGCTCTCTCTCTCTCTTCTTCAAAACGCTCTCTCTCTTCTTTCTTCAAAACGTTCTCTTTCTCTTTTCTTATCTTCTGTTTTCCTAACACTCTCTCTTTACTATCATGTTCCTAATGCAGAGAGGAACTCTTCTTTTTACAAACTCTCTCTCTCTCCATCCTTCTCATTTCAATTTTCTGTCTTTAAAACGCTCTCTCGATCTCTCTTTCCTTTAATCTGACTTCCAAACGTTCTCTCTTTGCTTCCGTTCTGTCTTCACAACGCTGTTTTTCTTTATTTCTTTTCGCTTCTTTCTCGGCTTATTCTATGTCTTTTTATTTTCTAACATTTCAAGTTATTTTCTTTTTCTCATTTCTTTAGCATATCTAATTTCCCTCTCCCATATTTGTTTTACTGTTTCTCATTAACCTTCTTCATTTTCATCATTTACTTTCTCTCCCTCAATTTTAATTACTCTCACTGTTACCTTCCTCCCCCCCCTCTATTCCTCTTTAACCCCTCCCTCCTCCCCACACTTTTCTACCCCTCCCTCTAAATAATTTAACCTTTTTACCCCTCCTCTCTGTAGTATCTCACCATTTTACCCCTCTCTCTCTGTATTCTCTCACCCTTTTTGCTCCTCCTCTCTATATCATATCATCGGTGCCGCTTTGGCTTGTTATCTACTTTGGTATGATATCTACACTTTGTTATGCGATCGACACCTCATATTGCAAGCAGCACGGTACAAGAGCAAGGAAAACACTTCAAATTAGTGTCGAGAGAGAATGTGTGGTTACCAAGTCCGGAACCCTAACCCCCAACACCAACCTTAACATTCAAAGAAGAAACAGTGCAACACTTCAGCCAATTATTCAACAAGGAGTCGCTGAAGACTCAGTAATCTATTCCTATGAATAGAGAGCTTACGCTAATTTCAACCAACTCAATGTTCGTAATTTTTGCGTAAATCATCAGCAAAATTTCGTCGATCTCAACACCGGAGCAAATACGCAAGGAATTGAAAGATCATTGCTTGATGTGAAAATACATTATTGAAAATGTGAGAGGCGTACAGTGTAGATATTTTTTCCTTGTAAATAACAAGCCAAAGCAGGACCTATTTCGCCTTTTTACTCCTCCTCAGCATTAACCTCATCTTTTTACTCCTGTCTTTATCATCTCACCATTTTACCCCTCCTCTTTGTATTCTCCTACATTTTTACTCCCATCTATATATTAACTCACATTTTTACTTATTCTTTCTATATTATCTCATGTCTTTACTCCCCCCTCTCTATTATCTCACCTTTATACTTACCAAACGAAAAGAAAACAAAGCCCTTCTATAAATAACAATGATTTATTTATTTGAGTGACCTACACCGTTGGGTGTAGGTTGCCGACAGTTAAGACAGTGCCACAGTAATAATAAAGTAAGAAACTTTGAGTAGTGGAAAATAGCCTTGCTCGGCTGTCCAATGGACAGAAGCAGGAGAGAGGACATCTTTCTTCGTTGGTGTCGGGGAGCTTTCTGACTGCTGTCTGCAATTTCCGAAGTTGCTGGAAATAGTTCTTCAAGCTTTCGGTTCAAATTAGTACACCCTGGAGTCTGATTGGTCCTCGTGTGACCAAATCACCTCACATCGGCTGCTCTCCACAAGGAAAAAGTACTGTTAATGTTTATCACTGCTACAAAATAACCGCAAAATAGGTTGATATGCCATAAAGCAGGATAGATATTATTCTCACTGCTCTCCACTCACTCTTTTCCTTATCTTCCTTTTCAGCTTAACTTTCTCTTCCTCTTACTTCGCCTTACTTTTATTCTTTCTTTTCTTTTCTTTTCTTTAACCTCCCTCTTTATACTCCCTCCCTCCCTCTATTCTTTTATCTACCTTCCACTACTTCTCAATCATTTTTATTTCTCCTCCTCCCATTTATCTTTCACTCCGTCTTCACATCTTCTGACCTTCATTTTCGACTGCTCCCACCACCCCTTTAAAATTATCTCTACCCCCCCCCCCCCCCATCACCACCGTTTTTCACTTCTGATTTACTTGTCAAGAAGATTACACAACGATAAAATCAAGTCAGCCTGAATTATTTGTTATTCAGGAAATTAGAAAAGAAAAAATAAATATCTACAAACAAGACACTGTTCAAGCTTCCTTCCATACGTGTCTCTAAATCTCACCGTAACATTTCACACCTTCACTCCCGGCTTTATTTATGAACAACAAGGGAGATAATCCAGCTGAGATAGCAAAAAGAAGGGAAAGGTGGGCAAGGCGGTGGCGACAGAAGAAGAAGAAGAAGATAAATGTGCCAATAATTAATTTCCTTTATCACCCATCCTTCACCCTGAGCCCCACCTCATCACATAACCATGTCCAAAAGCACTTCCTATCGGTACCACCACTACCGGAAGTTACTTGTTTGGCTGATTCACTCATAACAAATCAAAATTAACGTTCACAAGGTTTTAGTAGTGTTTTCATTCGGTGATTTTCTGGATCTTACTTTGTACTAACAAACAAGTATTTTTCATTAGTTAACTAAGAATAACAAATTGACACTTCGATCAAGTCGTGGTTGACGGGTCACGTGTTGTCTAGATAAAGGACCCGCTTAATCCCGTCTCGGATTTGATGGATAACGTCATCATTTTGTGATGTCATCCACTGTGCCCGGTCGTCCCTCATCTCTGTTTTATTTGATGACGTCATCCATTGTGCACAGGAACAAACAAGATCCACAATGTCTTTAATTAATTCTATTTATAATTTTTATTAAGATTATTATTATCGAGGAAAATATTTTAAATACATCTGAAAATCTGAAAAAAAAAAAACAATCATGAGTGTATATTTGCGAATATTAATTTATTAGAAGCTTTAAAACAAATTAATTATGTGAATTTGAAAGACGCGTGATGTTTGGGGAAGTTTTGGAATGGGTATATATAGGAGCTGATAAGTAGATATAAAAAGAGAGCGATTAAAACTAATAATATAGTTTCAGCTTAAGACAGACAGATAAATAATCTCCATTATTAATGTATATGTGTGTATATATATATATATATATATATATATATATATATATATATATATATATCCCATTTAGAATGGCCTACGCAAATGCAATTACGTTTCTACAACCTTGCGCTTCGTCAGGGTTGAAAGGGTTGCTGAAACCTTATTGCATTTGTGTAGGCCGTTCTAAATGTTAATATAATAAATATTTATAAAGCTCTACTTAGTATATTGAGCACTTTGACAAAAATATTCGTTTTAAGCTCATTTTCTCAGTATATCTGAACTTGTTTGATTTCTCTCTCTCTCTAGAGAGAGAGAGAGACGCGAGTATATTCATAATTATAGAATAACTTAATATAAATGTATATTTTCCTCATAGAAGACGTGAATTCATAACAGTAACAATAATTATAGAATAAATATTAATGTGTGTGTGTATATATTTATATATTATATATATTAGTCCAGAGACACATGTTTCATCATCTCTACTACTTATCAGTGTGGCTAGACCGAGTGGGATTCAAAACCAGAATCCCAGTGGTTGGCATCCGGTGCTCTAGTAACTGAGTTAAACGAAAATGCTAGTGGGAGAAATTATATCGAATATAAATGAAGCTCTTTCTATTTTTTATAATACTGATAACTGAAAATACTCAATTTTTTGTATAGAAGAGTATTGCCTTAACGCTAAGTGGAAATTATCATTTCCTCCACCGAAATTCTCCTCCCATAGGGAAGTGTGTATATATATATATATATATATATATATATATATATACACACACACGCTTCCCTATGGGAAATGAGAGATTGACCGGCATCGTTTGAATCAACGAACGTCTTCAGAAATAGTGACCATTTGAATATATATATATATATATATATATATTACACAACGATAAAATCAAGTCAATATATATATATATATATATATATATATATATATATTCAAATGGTCACTTTTTATGAAGACGTTCGTTGATTCAAACGTTGCCGGTCAATCTCTCATTTGTTTTTTTTTTTATCTTTCCTGCATTTAATTGTTTTTCCATTCTGTCTTTCATACATTCTGTCTTCACTACATATCATTTTATATATATAGTAAAGTATGAAAATATATTTATCACAATAAAGGCACTTAGCCTGACAATTCCCTACGGGAATGAAACACGGACGCCTCTGTGTAGCTTAATTGCTATGAATATATTTTCATACCTCACTACCTAGCTCTACTCACATATCGAGCACTGTTGAAGTAAAATAAAATACTGAAAATCTATACATATTATACTTCTTTATAATATATGTGTATACATGAAATAATATATATATATAATTATATATATATATATATATACACACACACATGTATATTCATAGGCAAACACCTAAATACATACACATGTAGATATAATTATTGGATATCTTTGTAAATATTTCAACTATAGCTCATATATTGAATATATCCAAGCCCATATATTTACGTTTGCTGATCAATATCGTTGTACCCCCCCTCTTTCACAATAGCCATTGGTCACTCTGGTCAGTGATTAAATACAAGAGGCCATAAATTATTTGTTATTGTCTGGCACTGTTATCACAACTTTCAGGCAACAGACATGAAAATGTCCGACCAGCCGCCGAGAAAGGAGAACTCCGATCCTCATTTGCATAATGTTTGTTTGATCATCTTTTAGATTGTGGAACTCTTTAGACGTAATCAGGAAAGTGCCAGAAATTCTGGAGAGTTGAGCGAAAAATAGATCAGGCTTTCAGAGTGGGTCAAAATCACCTGACAATAGGCGGATAAAACAAAACTAGTGTCTTTGCCAGGTGAGCTGCGGTACCTACCCGAGATTGATTCAAATACTGATACAGCCACGTCTCATTCTATTTATACTGTTGTTGTTATATTTATCTATTTATAATACAGGGTGCGCGACATATTTGAGAACAGATTTATACATACACACAAAATTATTCTTAGAAATAGATAATAATGTCTTTTTACTGAAAAAAAAATCTTTGAGAATAAAAATAAATATATCGTTTTGTAATTTTATTCATTAAAATCTCCTTCGGCATCAATAATGGCTTTCATGTGAGGTATGAATTGCTTACATGCTAGGATCAGATGGCCCTGTCAAAAAAAAATCACTGTACAATTTTAATCAGTCACAAACTAAATAAGTAAAAAGCACCTTGACTGGCTAGTCAGAATCAGATATCGATTTTTCAAATTCAAAGATATCTCTGTGAAAGTTCGAAAAAGTTCGGCTGACCAGATTTTATATATTAGAGTAGCTGTATCTACCAGGCGTTGTCCGGGAGTAAAAGAGAAAATGATTGACTTGTTTACGAATAAATGAAAATTAATTTTGGTGACTTTAATTTGGTAATCAAATTATTTTATGAAATAGGAAATTTTTTTAAGTTCGTTTTAGTACTTGACACTGATTAGTTAATTAATCGATTAATCGTAATAAACAAATGATAATGTGTAATTAATGTGGAGGCGGGTAACACACACAATCACCATGACTGGCTAGTCAGAATCAAATATCGACTACAGATACACGTTCACACAAGTATCATAATCTAATATGTATACAGAGTTTGATTGGTTCTCGCATGGCCACATCACCTCACATGAGTTGCTCTCCACAAAGAAAAAGAAATGCTAATATTTATGTCTGCTACAAAATAACACCAAAATAGGTTGATATGCCATAAAGTAGCACATACATTATTCTCACTCCTCTTCGCTCGCTCCTTTCCTTATCTTCCTTTTATCTTTTTCTTCCTCTTACTTCTCCTTCTCATTACTTTTACTCTTTCTTTCCGTTCACTTCCCTCTTTATACTCCCTCCCTCCAGTCTTTTATCTACCTGCCACTACTCCTCAATCATTTTACTTCACATTTGAGAACAGTTTTATACATACGCAAAATGACCTTTCGAATAGATTTTACTGAAAAGAAAAAGAAGTTTTTCAGAATAAAAATGAATATTGTTTTGTAATTTGATTCATTATAGTCTCTTTTAGCTCCGATAACGGACTTTATGTGAGGTATGAATCGCCTACATTTGTTTTTATGTACTAACGAGTCACCGCTTATCAAGATCCAAAGGCCACTCGAGGATAAGGGTTAATGAGTTTGTCAGGTGAACGGTGAGACAACACCGTGAGAATTGGTAATGATGGCTAAAACTGGGCAGAATTTGATTATTTAAGAAGATAGTTCAACAAAAATTTGCTAACATTGGACTTGAAAACGACCATGTTGTAGTTAGCTGGGAAGAAGCTCCGTAGTATTGTGTTCCACAGACGGATAGTTCTTGAAAATAAGCTTTGCTCATGGAAGTTCCGTTTAGTTTTAAGTACACAGAGAAAGAAAGGAAAATGACTTACAGTGGTTATAGCTAGACGAGTTTTTGTTGTGAATGTTTTGCAGAGAGAAACCACAGATTGGAGCTCAGTCGAGTACCTACCATGACAATAATAGCCATTTCTAGCATCAAGTGGTCTTTGTTCATATAGAACATTACTCTAACTATGGATACTTTTAAGGATTATTTAACGTTTGGAGGGTGCTCATCACCTTTTTACTCAACTATGTTTCATGCATAATGTGATAAAATGCCTTGGTGCCACTCAAAGTGTAACAATCAAGAGGAATGATTGACAACGTCTACCCCAGTTATTTCTCATAGTACTGTGCCGCTTTAATTTGCCTTAGTGACGATATCTGTTAATCAAGATGGCACTAGCAGTGAAGTTGTCAATTGAATTATCTCCCCTTTGCAGATTGACTGTTTAGAGTTTCTAAAGCTAGATGGCTCTGGCTGGCAGTCAATTTGCATAGGTAGTGGTGTTATTTGTATAAAAACTGTACTTTTTGGATTGAAGAGGGTCAGTTGATTGAGCACAGAGAAGTGCAGAGTTGTTGAAAGTCGGATTGCCTTTGAAACCCTTTTTTATTTTCACTTATGGGTAGATTACACATAGACCGAAAGATTGAGATCTGGGGAGTTAAGACATCAAATGTTAGGGGACACGTAAAATGACCCCGTTTAGTCATCGCATAAGACTTGTATCTGATGTCTTTGTGGACAATATTTCAGATTGCTCCTTCTGACATACAGTGTTCTTTTGCAATCGACCTCATGGATTTAAGATTACCACCAACGGTGTGCTGTACTTGCCGAATAAATTTAACTGTTCTAATGCTATCAATGTGTCTAGAATGTCTTACATTCTGATAATGATGATATCTTTCCATCTGAAGCCTTTAAATCTTTGTGAACTTTGTCAACAAAAGATCGAGCGACTTTTTAAAATGGTTCTATTTCGAAATTGCTATATTCAGCCTTCATAGTGACGATAACTGTGTGCCTCTTCATTTGTTGTGCAATGGTAGGGGATGCCATTGATAATTCTGAAATATAGAAAATATATGGGTAAATAATATTCCTGCTATAGTAAAAATGACGTTACTTTTTTTTTTTTTTACTTTAATCGCACAGGACTTAACGTCCCCTCATTGTATTAAACACAAAATTCTGCCTCCGAATTGCATATTTCTCGGCTGTTTGAAAAGAAACACTGTACTGTTCCCTAATGCTGTCAGATCATCTTTTTAATGGGTGTCCTCTTGGTCTTGCATTTAGAAGTCTTTTCTGTAGCTGGCATTTATCATCCCACTACTCCTAGCAACATAACCAAACCATCAAAGCCTCCTAGCCGACACCACATCTTCGATGGGTTCCACCATGCCCAGCACTTCGCGTATACAAGCATTACTAAGCCTGTCATTTCTTAGTAACCTTAAGGATTGTCCTAAGACATTTTATCTCAAACACCAATAGGGCTCTGACCTCTTGTTCTCCAGTAGTCCATGTTTCTGAACCATATATGGCTATTGGTAGAATGAGTGCCTTATACAAACTAACCTTAAGGATTCTGGACATTTCTCTAGAGATCCATACTGCGTTTCTTAAACGGCCAAATGCCTGTGACGCCATGGATATCCTGTGCAAGACATCTGAAGCACAGTTGGAAACTAGACTGCCAAGAAACTTGAACTCTGCAACTTTTGGAATTAATTGATCGTCTATTTTGATTTCTTCATCAGCTTCTGGTGACATAATTGCACATTTAAGGGGATTAATCTTCAAGCCCCATTTTTGGCAGACTTTTTCAATAACGTATGTTATCAAATTTATTTAGTTTTTACCTTTGTTCACTTTAAACAAGGTATATTACCACTGAGACGTAGGGGACTACTGTGACTAGGGGACATATTTATAGGGGCATCAGTAGCAGGAAGTTGTGTAGCAAGATATTTGTTAATAATACATTTAAATTTCTGAATGTTGATACAGTCAAAGAAACATGGAGCAGGGAGGGAATTCCAAAGGCAAGCGGTCCAAGGAAAGAAGCTATTATAGAAAGTTTTCCGGTATCTGGGGACCTTTACAGTGAATGGGTGGGATTTAGATGCTAGTCAGGTCGATACAAAAGAGAAAGTGCAGTAAGTTTATCAGAGCACATTTTAAAACAAACACAGGGTTGTAACATTGCGATGATGAGACAGGGACTGGAGTTTGGTAGACAATGCGGGACCTATTAGCTTAGAGACTCTTTTTTTTAACCTTGTCTAAGAGGGAGAGGCTAGTGGTTGGAGCACCAGTCCAGATGTGACAATACTCCAGCCATGGACGAATGGTGGCTTTGTAGAGATATAAGATACTGGCAGGTGTGAGAAGTTTTCTAGCCCGGTAGAGGGAGCCCACCATCTTTGCAGCAGCCTTAGCAGTATCTTATGTGTATTTATTCCAATTCATGTTGCCTGTGAATGTTAGACCTAGGAGTTTAAACGCCGGGCTCTTGGGAAGGGTGCTATCAGCTATGGCAATTAATAATTGGAAAGGTTTCTCATAAGGAGAGTAAAAAGTGGACCTTAGGTTTACTTTCGGCAGCCTCATAACTCTTGCTTTCCTTATTTTGTTCTTTATTCCTCACATTCCATGAGCAATGTTTCTGACAAAGGGGGGATAATTGCTGTTTTCTGGGTCGGAATCTGTCCCTCTAACACTTATAGTTGGCTGATTTTCGACCTTGGAGTAGTATTTTTTTAGCTCCTTATATCAAGTGGCTTCATGCCTTGTCTGGAGCGATTTCCATAAAAATATTGTTAAAAGAAAGGAGCTTGGCCTTGGTAGCATTTTTTCACTTATGCACCCTATATATTACATATATATACCTCTAGATTTACCTAAGGGTAAATTATTCATCATCCATAAGTGGTAAATTCACATATTTGCTCCCATCAATAACTGCACTCCCAAATCCTTACATTTACTGTATTATCCGGGCATGGGTGAATACCAGCTCTGTGCAAGAACAGTAATACTAGTGAAAACATCTAATATTTAAGTGAATTATATTAGGTTTAAAGACTCGGAAATAGTATCTTATGTCAGATATAACCTTTCCTTTCAATTATCTGATGGATATTGAATCAAATTATAAGGGTTACCCTTGTAAAAAACAAGTTATTTTGGTCAAATACTGAACTAATTCAAACCCTCCTTGCTCCGTATCAAGCGGTAGACATTCCTTTTCTGAAATCTCTTGAAGCTTCAACCGTTAGGTAGAAACGGATTTAGAAGTTAAAACTCTGGGTGATGATTTCAAAATAAAGTTGAAGTAGGGTTTTAATGGGTCAGGTAACCATGCGATATATACAATAAAAAAAATACAATGCGGACACAAACAATGTCATATTTACAGTTTTTTGCCCATTGAACATAAAAACTGGTGATACATTGGTTAGGAAGAAGATTCTCCAAATACGGCATCCACCCAAAGACTTTTGATCCTGCAGTTGGGTAAAGAAGGTTGTGACACTTTGGAGGCTCAAGGTTTGTTGAAAAAAGATATTCGCATGATGATCAAACATTGATTTTCTGTTGGGGACAAGAAAGTAGTGTTCACTGATGTGCACACCATGTTCGACACATAAGCTGCTCACATCTATCTGGGATGCACAGGTTAGGGTTATTGCAATTTGTGTATCAAATCAATGGAGGACGGTCTTCAACATATCAAGAGAAGAGAACTCTTTTCCACTGATTGCAATGCCCAGATGATGCACAACATTTCCGATGACTTGGTGGGCGAAGATGGCGAGATCACAAAGCAACCTTATAATTACGATACACAGTAAGGTGAAATACATAAGCGTATACTAAACCACAATGTCAAATCAACACAAGTTCTTTATGGCTTGCTTCAATCATTTGATCATTCCATGAAAGCTGTAGTGCATAACTGCAGTGGAATTCAGGGCTCTTACAACAAACTCTTGTAGACAACAGCAAAAATGTTCTTTGATAAGCATTGGCAGATACCTTGCACATCAAATGGGACCAACCAGATCCTGCTTGAAAAGGTAGATGCACAACAAGAGGTAATAATGTGCATCTTTTGCTCAACACACACACACAGAAGCTATGATCAATGAACTAGACGTTGAGTGGAGAGAAGTTTTCTAAGTAGGATCAACATCTGTCTATCATATTGAGTGTGATTTCCCCTAAATGCCTGGTCAATATACATGTGTTTAAAGAGTTTTGTCTTGATCTGTATGTTCTTATTGTTGACACTTTTCCTTGCGTGAGAATCACCGGTTCTGTTCATATGGTACTTGGGCATTCATGGGAGTTGAAAGGTCGAATTGGTGTTCTTGATGAAGTACATATGGTACTTGGACATTCATGGGAGCTGAAAGGTCGAATTGGTGTTCTTGATGAAGTACATATGGTACTTGGACATTCATGGGAGCTGAAAGGTCGAATTGGTGTTCTTGATGAAGTACATATGGTACTTGGACATTCATGGGAGCTGAAAGGTCGAATTGGTGTTCTTGATGAAGTACATATGGTACTTGGACATTCATGGGAGCTGAAAGGTCGAATTGGTGTTCTTGATGAAGTACATATGGTACTTGGACATTCATGGGAGCTGAAAGGTCGAATTGGTGTTCTTGATGAAGTACATATGGTACTTGGACATTCATGGGAGCTGAAAGGTCGAATTGGTGTTCTTGATGAAGTACATATGGTACTTGGACATTCATGGGAGCTGAAAGGTCGAATTGGTGTTCTTGATGAAGTACATATGGTACTTGGACATTCATGGGAGCTGAAAGGTCGAATTGGTGTTCTTGATGAAGTACATATGGTACTTGGACATTCATGGGAGCTGAAAGGTCGAATTGGTGTTCTTGATGAAGTACATATGGTACTTGGACATTCATGGGAGCTGAAAGGTCGAATTGGTGTTCTTGATGAAGTACATATGGTACTTGGACATTCATGGGAGTTGAAAGGTCGAATTGGTGTTCTTGATGAAGTACATATGGTACTTGGACATTCATGGGAGCTGAAAGGTCGAATTGGTGTTCTTGATGAAGCACATATGGAAAGCTGTTATAAAGTTCTTTGTGGGATTCAAACCAGACTGTCAGAAAAAATATCCCAACAAGCCAAATTAATTGACACCATACCTCAGATCCATTAGTCAACGATGAAAGAAAGGAGTGGTCTTTCTGCAAGAACTGCAAAGTCCGTGGACATTCCACACACTATTGTCCATCTCAAAAAGCTGATGGTGTAGTGAAACATGATGTTTTGTTTAATTCTTTGATTTTATGATTATTGGATGAGAAATTTGTTTTTAATTTTAGCTATATGATGATATTAACACAATCAAAAAACTTTGTGTTTTAGAAAATGTCAGTTCAAAATATTTAGGAAAATTTTGCGTGAAAGCTAGCTCTACCAAGATGATGATGACATGTCGTGATGTCACATTGCGTCACGTCGCCTGTGTGATCACACATGATGTGTGTGACTACGGTCACATTTTGTTTTAGAATCCTTCTTATAATAAGATATGATAATAATTCACTTCATTGTGTCAACTTTATGTTAGTTAAGTCAAAATATTGCTATCATTGTTGATATTTGAGTATTAAACAAAGGGAAATCCACTTGTTATTCATCCAAAATTCTTGTTATGAATCATTTTAAGGTATTCTTCAAGGTTTTGAATCTAAACAAATTCATGATATTAAGATAATTAAAATAAAAAATTAAACAAAAAATACAACTAATAAAAATATACAGATCGGTTGCAAATTAAATTTTCCAATGATTGGATACAGTTATTAGCTGTATTTTTGTTTAATTTTCGATTTTTAAGTTGTTACACATACGATTGAGGTTTTACATAAAGTAAAGACACGACGCCATGTTGAATCTGTCGGGTGCCTTTGAGGCAACGATACAAAATAAATTTTAAAAACACTTACAGAAAAAGTGTTAAAACTGAAAAACTATGCTAATCGATAGAGGATTAAATTTTCTTGCGTTTGGTAAGAGTTATTTGTTGTAAATTTGTTGGATTTCTTTCACCTTTTTTTCTTGTTAACTATACTGCACAATCGTCAACGAATTTTTTTTATGGAGTTTCAAGCATATTATTACAAGTGTACAAAGACGTTTTTACTGGTCGAACTTCAAGAACAATGGATTCTTAAAAGATGAAGCACTTCGATCTGCATGTTCTTTTATGTTTTTTACAAATGTCACCACTTATCAAGGCCAAAAGCCACTCGAGGATAAGGGTTAATGAGTTGTATAGATTGTCAGTTAAATGATAAAAAATATTATGAGAGGATTGAAAATGATGAATGGAATGAATAAAGTTTGATTAATTATGAGGACGGTACATGACAAGTATTTGTTGATATTAGATTTGAAGAAAAATATGTTGCAGTCTGCAGAGAAGCAGTTCCGTGGTAATGTGTTCCACAGACAGGAAGTTCTTTGAAAGAAACTCTGTTCATGGAAATTCCAGCTGAAACTAGGCACACCAAGGAAGAGAAAGTTCCTTTAAGTTTGTTTTTTTTTGTTTTTTTTAACATAGCTCACCTCAAACAAGGTAGGACGCCACTGTAGACGTAAGGGGCTACTGAGAAAAAAGGGAGAAGGTTTGGGGGGTCAATCGAAATTGAGAGCTGCGCAGCGAGATGTCTGTTTACATTAGTTTTAAATTTCTGCATGTCAGTACCGTCGGGAAAACAGGGGCAGGGAGGGAGTTCCAGAGGCCAGCAGCACGAGGAAAGAAGCTTTTGGAGTAAAAAGCTCTCCGGCATCTGGGGACCTCCACAGTGAATGGATGGGATTTAGCTGATTGTCGAGTTGGTTTAGTGAATTTACGTTGAGGAGGCACCAGAGTAGCCAATTTATCGGCGCATAATCGATTGAAGTATTTGTAAAACAAACACGAGGATGCTACATTGCGGCGATGGGACAGGGGCTGGAGCTTGGTTGACAGTGAAGGACCTATTAGGTTGGTGACTCTTTTTTGGACCTTGTCAAGGAGGGAGAGACTAGTAGATGCTGCACCAGCCCAGATGTGGCAACAATACTCCATGAATGGGCGGATGGTGACTTTGTAAAGATACAGGATAATGTCAAGTGTGAGGAGTTTACTAACACAGTAAAGGGAGCCCACCTTCTTTGCTACAGCCTTGGCAACAATACTCCATGAATGGGCGGATGGTGGTTTTGTAGAGATACAGGATAGTGTCAGGTGTGAGGAGTTTACTAACACAGTAAAGGGAGCCCACCTTCTTTGCTGCAGCCTTGGCAACAATACTCCATGAATGGGCGGATGGTGACTTTGTAAAGATACAGGATAATGTCAAGTGTGAGGAGTTTACTAACACAGTAAAGGGAGCCCACCTTCTTTGCTACAGTCTTGGCAACAATACTCCATCAATGGGCGGATGGTGGTTTTGTAGAGATACAGGATAATGTCAGATGTGAGGAGTTTACTAACACAGTAAAGAGAGCCCACCTTCTTTGCTGCAGCCTTGGCAACAATACTCCATGAATGGGCGGATGGTGACTTTGTAAAGATACAGGATAATGTCAAGTGTGAGGAGTTTACTAACACAGTAAAGGGAGCCCACCTTCTTTGCTACAGTCTTGGCAACAATACTCCATCAATGGGCGGATGGTGGTTTTGTAGAGATACAGGATAATGTCAGGTGTGAGGAGTTTACTAACACGGTAAAGGGAGCCCACCTTCTTTGCTGCAGCCTTGGTGGTAAGAAGACGAGTTCTTGATGTGAATGTTTTTACAGGAGGAACCAGAGATTGGAGCTCAGTCGAGCACCTTCCATGGAAATGACTAAAAACGTCTCTTGTGTGAGAAAGAGGCTATAGAGAACAGAAAGGATCTTCACCCAGTAGATTGCAAAGTCAATTGTGTCCTCTGTCAAGGCAAGATAGAGTGTTCTGAGTGGCACCTCCTCAGATGTGTCAGCAGGACTCCATCTTGGGGCGTATCTGGCTGTTATATAGGTAGAGGATTGCACGAGGAGTCAGGTACGTTCTGGGGTGTTAAAATGATCTAGCCATTTTTGCTGCAACCTTAGCAACAGATTGAATATGTCTTCCAATTTTGATATGTAGTGAATAAAAGAAAATAATGATGAAAGTAAATCAACATTAAGTGTAACACACCAACAGACAGAGCCTCACATAGAGATGTTTGGACGCATCTCAAATAAGATGCGTTCACGGAATCTATGCGTTTAGTGTTGAAAATGATATTTCAAACTGCAACACAACAAACCGACCAACAGAAAACGATTCTCAGAGCTATGGGTCAAATCTGAAAATTTAGTTTCAAACATTCAAACAAAGTTATTCAATTGTTATTATTTGGATTGTTATTTTCACAGCGTTTCGGCCGATGTAACCTCCAACCTTTTTCAGGTGCATCTTTTTGAAATTTGGAATTGTTTACATAAAGTAAATAATAACAACGATTCGTTTTGAAAATATTCTCAGAGATGATTGTGGTTGTCTTTTCTTCATTTTAGTCATATAACAATATTTACATCTTTGTGAAATTCTCTTAAGGGCACAACATACAAAATCGAAGACGACATTCTTTTCTCTTTTCACAATTTGATGTTTTATTCAATAAACATGAAAGTATGAAAAGAAACTGAAAACTTGAAGCCGATTTGGATTTACTCACAAAAAAAGATCGTTTAAAGGCAACGCCATGTTTCAGAATTTTTTGAGATGATAATTTCGATGATTTGGACTACTATTCACATCTTGGTTGTTATTTTAACAACGTTTCGGCCGATGTAACCCTCGACCTTTGTCAGCTGCATCTTTTCGAATCTAAAAAAAATTTTTAATGCCAAACTTGGGAACCCATGGCGCAATGGTTAAAGGTGTTGATTAACAATCAGTTTTAAGTCTTCTGAAATTTGAAAGTTCAATTTTTATGATAATGACTAAGAATAATATGAAAATTAACATTTCTACCCTTCCTCCCCCGGTCATGACTGACGGAACGACAACAATCTACCCCTGCAGATTAAATAAAGGGTTCAGTTCAAAATTCCGTATAGGTTCCTGTGTTCAACATAAAAATTCCACAAATCGAAAAGGTGCATTTGAACAAGGTCGGAGGTTACATCAGATGAATTCTTGTGAAAATAACAACCAAGATGAGAATTGCAGTCATCAATAATACAAATTATCAATCTGCATCTGAAAAATTCTGAAAGAAAATTTTTCAATTGTTAATTTTGAGCGAATATTTATATTTTGTGTAAGTTTGAAATAATTATATGAATAGGAAATTTATTTCAATACAGATTCTCAGATATGTTTCGGGATTTTTGGATTGATAATTTGGATTATTTGGATAATTTGGATTATTTAGACTCATGTTCTGATCTTGATTGTTATTTTCACAATGTTTCGGCCAATGTAACCACCGACTTTCTATAGGTGTATCTTCTCAAACTTGAAAACCTATACGGAATTTCGAAGAACTGAAATCCTTATTTAATCCATAGGAGTAGATTGTTCTCGTTCCATCAGCCATGACTGTGTAGAAGTGTTCATTTTTACACTATTTTTAGTTATTTTTGCCTGTAGTAAGGATTGAACCTTCAAACACCAGTAGAAAATCACTCTTCTTCTTCCTCTTTGCGTGTCTTTGAAGCATGCGGTCATACAACAATGTCTTCGAAGCATGCGGTCATACAACAATGTCTTCGAAGCATGCGGTCATACAACAATGTCTTCGAAGCATGCGGTCATACAACAATGTCTTCGAAGCATGCGGTCATACAACAATGTCTTCGAAGCATGCGGTCATACAACAATGTCTTCGAAGCATGCGGTCATACAACAATGTCTTCGAAGCATGCGGTCATACAACAATGTCTTCGAAGCATGCAGTCATACAACAATGTCTTTGAAGAATGCGGTCATACAACAGTTTCCCACTTTTTTTTATGCAGTCCTTTGCATTATTGTTGTACTCTGCAAGATCTTTCAAGCTGCACCGGTTGGGCAGTAGAGGGCAGACAAGGCAGTGTTGCATCGTATGGTCCTCCTCTCCACATTCGTAGATGGTTGGGTCAGTTTTGTAGCCCTATCTACTCATAGCAACTTTTGATCGCCCCATTCTCATTCTCAGGCGGTTGAGCGTTTTCCACTGGAGCCAGGATGCCTCTGAACCGGAAGTGAGAAAGGCCCTCAGAAGGGGGGGGGAGGTATACCATGTCAGTAGGAGAGCATTATCTAGCCGTCACTTACACCTGATTGTTACTTAACGCCTTCGGCTAAATTACTGTGAAAATAACCAGGATGAGAATAGTAGTCCGATGAATTCAAAGAATACAAATTTTCAGATGTATGAATATTTATGCCCTCTAGTATTCAAAAGGCATAAGATGTTATTGCACACATTAAGAAGTGCTGTATTTACTTATTAGCTTGGCAGGCTGATGCCGTAAGGTGTTAAAATCTATGTGGCCTCTGTAAGTTTTTCCATTATCTCCCAGTTGGGGTCGACTGCATAAGTGGTATAGCTTAAGGCTACGTTTCGTCTAAATGTAACACTGACATTAAGATATATATGTAAGGTATCATGCGACCACACACTTCGCAGTATGAGGTAAACACAGCCATTTCATAAAATCTGAAAATAAACATGTTGTGGCGAAAGTTTACAGGTGCAATCCAAAAAGAAGCTCTTATTTGCACGCGCACATGTTTATCGAAAGCGAAAAGATTTTGATAAACAAATCCTATACTGGAGAAGAAACCTTTCACATACAAGATTTTTGGCAATTAATCCTTATCATTTGTTTGTTATTCCTCTTTTGTCATCTCTATTTTTGACCATCTTCTCAACTTCAGCTCTTGTTTTTTTTAAATCATTGCATGAAACATATAAAATCAAATTTATTTGGCACCCAAAAACTAGCATAGTGCAACAAGCCATGGAAAGAGACAGGTAGAAACTATTTACATCCAATAACAGCCTGAATGTTTGTCCAAGGCTGCTTTAACCTGGATATGGTAATCATCGTCATGACCTCCTCTAGTAGGTTGTTCCACTGAGTAGAAACACTGACAAAGTGTTATATCATAAGAATAACCATAAGTAAATAAGAAACCCAAGACAGGAATTGAAAAGAATAGGAATTGTATTAAGAATACTTAATTACAATAAGTTGGTTGCCATTATCGGCTCGAGGCAGACGTGCTAAGCGGTTTTCCAGGTAAGGAAAAAGGTGTCGACTTCATAGTGACCTGACAAATCTACCCTGTCACTATGGGTGAATCCGGATCAGTCCACAACACAAAGAGTGGTGTTTTTCTAGTTATTTTCACAACGTTTCGGCCGATGTAACCTCCAACTTTTTTCTAGTTGCATCTTTTCGAATTTTGGAATTGTTTTATGCCAAACTCAGGGAACCAGGGCGTAATGGTTAAAGGTGTTAACAATCAGTTTTAAGCAACAGTCTACTGGAGGATGAAGGTTAAATTTTTATAATAATAACTAAGAATAGCATAAAAAATTAACATTTCTACCCCCCCCCCCCAGTCTTTATCCGTCGCTGTCTACCCAATATAAAAACACAGCTATGGCATAATCACATCGACACACCGGTTCTCGTGGGATCACCGTAGTTAAGTGATGTTAAGCCTCATCAGTATCAGATGGGTGACAATTTGGGAATAACAGGCGCCGTATGTGGAGATGACAACATTCATCAACCGGCAGTGCTGGACAAAATCACGGGTTGAATATGTAAAAATGCAGGGTTGCCCACTTCACTCCGATCACTTAATTCAAAGAAAAATCTTGCTTCCAATCAAAAGATGAAAAAAGAGCTTGGCAATTATACTTATATGGCCTTCTCACTTCAAGAATATCATCCACTAGGTCATTTTGGTAAAAGTTTTTATGCTTCAAGTTCTTTATATCTTCAAATATTTATTCATGGTGTTTGGTTTGGTTGTTTTGTAGAAGAAAAATGTTTTTGTTTTTTGATTGAGTTGTGCAAAGGGAAAAATAAAAAAAACAATAACATCAATGTTTGGTGCATTTTAAGTCAGGACGCTGGTATCTTCAGACAGCCTGATCTGGTAGCAGCAGTATACCTTGCCAGGGTTATGGTAAAGCCATAAGAAGCATCTTGGTGGATGTGTTCTCTCAGCAGATCAACTCGGCAGATTAAATAGTGGAGCACTTGAGTTCAACAAAGAACTACTGCGTTGTCTATAGGGGTGACGTCCTTAGTAAAAAAAAAATACAGCTATCGAAAGATTGACTATGATTCATACAAAACAATCAGACATATTGCGTAAAAAAGTGTAAAGAATCTATTCCACTAGCACGACTAGATAAATAGATGGCTTGCGTAGGTGCACGGAAAAAAATCATTTGAAAATATCTTGACAAGAAGTATTTCGAACAAAATAAAAGACAACCAGTTTTTAAAGCATAGAGAATTAAATGTATATTTATAACCAAGAAGTTAACATATTCAACATCTTAAGAAACTGATGAAAATAGGCAGTGTTTTAAAAAAATAAGAAAATAGATCGTTAAAGAAACTTAAGAGTTGAAAGAGAAAGATTATTCGAAGGTACTTTGACACCTGTCACCGGTTAACAGGTGAAGCTTCAAAAAACATACATTTAAAAAGACTTTCAAAGCTATTTAGAGTTATGTGAAAATACCAGGAAAAAAAAAACATGACTTTGGGAATATGACCTCATGATCATTAAGCGAAGTATAAATACGGGTGTTTTAAAGTACTTTATGACCCCCTCAGAGCCACTATTTTATTCAACTGACGTTTTGAAGAATTATGTATGTGTGTATGTGTGTAGGAGGGCAAATACTTTTCAGGGTTGTTCTGATATGTTAATACATGTGGAAGGGGAGGGGGGGGGCTTATGGATGCTAGAGTTTAGAATTTATTTTATATTTTCAATCTAAATCTTCCAATTTACACTGGACTTTTATTACATCTGAATTCTGATTACTCAAGTTGAGGCATAGTGGAGCGTACCCAACCTGGTCAGAGTCACACCTACAAAGAGACACACTGATGTGAGCAAATACACACACATCAATATAAGGAGATTCCCTTGATAAGTGGGAGAACACATAAGCAGATCTTGTTTTGAGGATATGTTACACACACACACACACACACATTTTATATATATATATATCAGTCAGGTTCATTTCATATTCCAATAACCATGTTTTTATTTTATCATTTTATTTATTTTCACATTTCCAAAAGACATAACATTTCTGTGAGATGTATTTTTTACGGTTCGCTTCATTTGCCGTGAGCCAAACAACATTTTGTTATGTCAATATCGTCTCTGCAACACTACAAAATCATCAGAAAAATTCACAAAGAGTAAAAAGTTCTTGGATTAAAATATCTTGAAAAAAACTTACACTATACAGTGGTTCATTTTTGGGTGAAAACCAAATAAAAAAACAAAGAAAAGAGCATATATATATATATATATATATATATATATCTTTACCCATACACAAATACAATAATCTGGTGTGAAATTCTCCAAAATAAAAGTAAAATATTGAAGATTGTTTGGATTATTCGGACTACTATCTTGGATGCTATTCTCACAACATTTAAACTGATGTAACCTCCGACCTTCTTCAGGTGTGTCTTATCTTGTCAAACTCGGGAATCTATACATAATTTCGAACGTAACCCTTTATTTTATCAATTGTTCTTGTTCTGACAGCCATGACCGGGTAGAAGTTTCAAGTAAATTTTATTGAAGGTTCAATCTTCACTGTATATACTTCTGAGCTTGAAGCTTCTTGTAAGAAATGGGGGATGAAAGTGAACCCAGGTAAATGCAAAATATTTCACTCTTCTCGAGATAATATCTCAATAAACAACAAAACTGTTGAAAAAAGACCCAAAAAATTTTGTGTTTCTTGGCTCAGTGATTCCAGGATCCTCATCTGAAGAATAGGAATGGTAACTTCTGCATTTTGACGTCTAAAACAAAAAATATGGTGCAGGAAGGACATACTAACGCCTCTGAAGTTAATATTTACAATGCATTGATAGTTGCTATTGCTGTAAATGCAAGTGAAACATGGACTATACTGGCAGAGAATGAGAGAAAGTTCAATGTCTTTGAAAGTGAATGTTTAAGAACTATCTTTGGGGTAACTTTGCGAGATAGACAAAGAAATGCAGATATTAGAAAGTGCTTAATATCAACAGATCCATCATGACGTTATTTGAAGAAAAAAAACGAGATTAATGTGGTTTGGACATGTTTCCCGGCTACCAGACTCCAGCTATGCAAATATATCACATAGAGAAGATTTAATTCAGGAAAGAAAGATGAAGAGAACAACCACCAAAGAGATGGGCTGATGAGATATGGAGATATGGGTTGAGACTGGGATGGCACTCCTGGCATCTGAAAGACTGGCCGAAGATTGTGATAAGTGGCGGAATTTTGTTTTCAAGCATGTGGCAAAGCGCTTTGGAGTATGCATATAAGTTGACTTAAGTATATATATATATATATATATATATATATATATATATATAATAGAGAATGGTAGTTTGCTTGAAGCATTGCTGGGAATAGTAGTAGTATGTTTTTAAAAGGCTGTGGGCAATGCAAAGTCCCGGGTAGGATGTAAGCTGGAAACAACAAAAATAATAAATCGAATTCGAAATCCATTTCGATAGATTCTCTGCACAGACGGAGTTTTCCTCTGGTGTTTATTATTTTTGACAAAGGGAAGTTTCTTTTCCCGAAATATTAAATAAATGATTTTTAATAATAATCCGGACAACACACAAACAGCTAACACCACATTTGCTGTTATGTAAGATTTTAAGAAAAAATAAATAGTAAGTCTCATTTCGTATTCGATTTATTATTTTTGTTCCTTCCAGCTTACATCCTACACGGAATTTGCATTGCCCACAGCCTTTTAAAAACATACTACTATATATTAATATATTAATAATAGTCAAGACCAATCTTAGATCAATTCATTAATACTATAAGGGGCATTTTCTATGTGTCTGTGTGTCCATCACAATTTCGAAATATCAGATCTTAACTATCTTTTTCAGATAGTAAATTACCAACAAAGTGGGTGCCATGACCAGAAATCGAAAACGAAACCTTGAGATCTTCAGTCTGATGTTTCCTCGAACTGAGCCATTTAGATTTTCTTATATAAATCATAACAAAATAATTATCGCTTCGATGTGACGTCATAGATTTATGATTTACGTCATGTTTCAAAACATATCTATAAATATATGTAGTGCGTCAATGTATAGTTTTTAAATAAATAATTTGTATCAATATTATATAATTATAAATTTTTAAGAAAAAATAAATAGTAAGTCCCATTTCGAATTCAATTTATTATTTTTGTTCCTTCCAGCTTACATCCTACCCGGGACTTTGCATTGCCCACAGCCTTTTAAAAACATACTACTAATATATATATATATATATATATGCATGATGATATTAATAGGATGACAGAAAAGCTTGAATATTATATTAATACTCGTCATCATCTTTTTTCTGTAGGGTTTCTTGTCTTTTTTGGATTTCTTTCAATTTTTGCAAGTATCTGTGTATCGGTGAAGAATTTGCCAAACAACGTGCTTTCATTAAATATGAAAAACAACTTTCCCTCCTTGTTCGAAGGTGATATTGTTGAATAGCCCTTTAAAACAATTCATACCTTCGTATTTTCTCGGCCGGCTTCGTCGTCCAGTGGTTGAGTCTTTCTTCGCCTCTGCACTGCAGTGGCCATCTCCGGGGCTGTCTGTAACAAAGGACCTTTCTCGCTTCATAAGACAACAACCTTATTATTTTTAATTACTTTTATTCAGGCGTCGTTTGTATTGCCGTGGCGTTGTGTCTTGCTATCGTCGAGAGAGAGAGAGCTTTACGAATATCGTAGTTAGATTATTACTGCTGTCCTAACTATTCCTAGAGAGAGAGGTGGGGAGGATCCTTGCGCCTTTCTTCCATTTAGGGAATACTCCCTTCTGTTAACGTCACATTCTTGGATCTTGACTCTCTCGCTTCTAGACAGTGACTGACTCAAAATCCAATTCAATGTTCTCACGCTAGAGAAATCTCGTTCAAGTCTCGCGACAACACGCGGATGTGATCTGACCTCTCTTGAACTCAGGTCTCATCACTCAGTAACCTTGCCAATGTCTGCTCCCCGACGGTGAGAACTAGGCTTGTTCTGCACTCGACTGCCCCGCGCTAATTCGCGCAAATCAAACCCGACTTCCACAGATGCGTCCATCTCTCCAGGGCCATTATCTAACACTCTCATAAAGATTTTTATAATCCCACAAGTTACGTCCGTCATTATATAACAATATGGTTGTGAACCGAATAGTGGAAGCAAACACATATTTAACTTTTCGAATACTGTGTTAACAGACATTAAAATTAAAGTGTTGTCTAAGGGATCAGATTTCTGTATCTCCCCCCCACCCCCTACTAATATAAATAAAGAGAAAACACTTGCTTCTTTCGAGGTTCTGTTTTCTTAAATTAAACATCATTCTCCAATTTCCCAGAGATCATTTTTACGGTATGAAATCTAGGTTGATTGCCTTGGCACACCGATACACTGACTTTTTCTGGAACAAAACGCATTTTAAAATAGTAAAAACATTAAAGTCTAATACAGACATTTATATTTGTAAATCAGATAAAGGTGCAGGAGTTGTGGTAATGGATCGTGCAGATTACGTAGTGAAAAAGCTATCTATTCTCAACATTACATCTTAAATTGTGTAAACTTAGCCCCATCGAGTCAGCAGATAATACTTGTAGGAACGAGATTAAAATTCAGAAACGTTTACTTTCTTTATTTAAAAAGAAGTTATTTTCCAAGGAGGTCTATGATAGGATAAGACCTTCTGGGTCACTACGACCTAGATTATATGGTCTTCCAAAAATACACAAGGAGTGTGTTCCACTGAAACCTATATTATCTATGATAGGGTCCACCAACATTCTTTGGCTCAATGACTCCTAGAAATCTTGCAACCTGTGAGTGACTTATATACTCCGAACTGCATACCCAATTCCTATCGGTTCGTTGAATGCCTACATGGGTTAGAGTCGGGTTCTGATACATCCTTTGATGTCTCCAGTCTCTTCACCGATATACCATTGGATGAGACCATACGTATTTGTTCTGGAGGTGACCTGACTTTTTCATGCTTTTGAAAAGAGATCTTCGTAGAATTGGTACTTCTTTGTACAAAATCTGTAGAGGTAAGCTTTACCGATATTATGTATAGTCAGGTTGACAGGGTCTCAATAAGGAGTCAGTTGGCCCCAACTTCAGCTGATATCTTCGTTGGATACTATGAGTTCATACTATTTAGTTCTTTAGCTAGACCCACGGCTTATGTTAGACCTAACCCTAACACTCACCACAAGCTAATGGAAAGGACATAACCCCAACCCAACACTAACAACAAGCTAATGGAAAGGACATAACCCCAACCCAACACTAACCACAAGCTAATGGAAAGGACATAACCCCAACCCAACACTAACCACAAGCTAATGGAAAGGACATAACCCCAACCCAACATTAACCACAAGCTAATGGAAAGGACATAACCCCAACCCAACACTAACCACAAGCTAATGGAAAGGACATACCCCCAACCCAACACTAACCACAAGCTAATGGAAAGGACATAACCCCAACCCAACACTAACCACAAGCTAATGGAAAGGACATAACCCCAACCCAACACTAACCACAAGCTAATGGAAAGGACATAACCCCAACCCAACACTAACCACAAGCTAATGGAAAGGACATAACCCCAACCCAACACTAACCACAAGCTAATGGAAAGGACATAACCCTGACCCAACACTAACCACAAGCTAATGGAAAGGACATAACCCTGACCCAACACTAACCACAAGCTAATGGAAAGGACATAACCCCAACCCAACACTAACCACAAGCTAATGGAAAGGACATAACCCCAACCCAACACTAACCACAAGCTAATGGAAAGGACATAACCCTAACCCAACACTAACCACAAGCTAATGGAAAGGACATAACCCCAACCCAACACTAACCACAAGCTAATGGAAAGGACATAACCCTAACCCAACACTAACCACAAGCTAATGGAAAGGACATAACCCCAACCCAACACTAACCACAAGCTAATGGAAAGGACATAACCCCAACCCAACACTAACCACAAGCTAATGGAAAGGACATAACCCCAACCCAACACTAACCACAAGCTAATGGAAAGGACATAACCCTAACCCAACACTAACCACAAGCTAATGGAAAGGACATAACCTCAACCCAACACTAACCACAAGCTAATGGAAAGGACATAACCCTAACCCAACACTAACCACAAGCTAATGGAAAGGACATAACCCCAACCCAACACTAACCACAAGCTAATGGAAAGGACATAACCCTAACCCAACACTAACCACAAGCTAATGGAAAGGACATAACCCCAACCCAACACTAACCACAAGCTAATGGAAAGGACATAACCCCAACCCAACACTAACCACAAGCTAATGGAAAGGACATAACCCCAACCCAACACTAACCACAAGCTAATGGAAAGGACATAACCCCAACCCAACACTAACCACAAGCTAATGGAAAGGACATAACCCTAACCCAACACTAACCACAAGCTAATGGAAAGGACATAACCCCAACCCAACACTAACCACAAGCTAATGGAAAGGACATAACCCTAACCCAACACTAACCACAAGCTAATGGAAAGGACATAACCCCAACCCAACACTAACCACAAGCTAATGGAAAGGACATAACCCCAACCCAACACTAACCACAAGCTAATGGAAAGGACATAACCCCAACCCAACACTAACCACAAGCTAATGGAAAGGACATAACCCTAACCCAACACTAACCACAAGCTAATGGAAAGGACATAACCCCAACCCAACACTAACCACAAGCTAATGGAAAGGACATAACCCTAACCCAACACTAACCACAAGCTAATGGAAAGGACATAACCCCAACCCAACACTAACCACAAGCTAATGGAAAGGACATAACCCTAACCCAACACTAACCACAAGCTAATGGAAAGGACATAACCCCAACCCAACACTAACCACAAGCTAATGGAAAGGACATAACCCTAACCCAACACTAACCACAAGCTAATGGAAAGGACATAACCTTAACCCAACACTAACCACAAGCTAATGGAAAGGACATAACACTAACCCACGACTTATGTTAGATATGTTGATGACACTTTTGTTAAGTTTTCATCGTAAAGTGAAGAGTTAGCATTTTATAATGAGTTGAATTCCCTTTATGAGGCTTTGAAGTTTACGATGGAAAGTGAGAAGAATAACTGTCTTCCCTTCTTAGATGTCCTCGTTGAACGTTCAAAACGCGGCTTTTTCACTACCATCTACAGGAAGCTTACTTTTACTGGCCTGTATGTAAATCCGTCTTCTTTTGTACCAAAATCTAGAAAGGTTGGCTTAATTTACACCTTGGTACATAGAGGCCTTATGATCTGTTCTCCTAACACATTGGATACCGAACTGAATAGTATCAGGGAAATATTCATTAATAATGGTTAACCTGAAGACCTTATTAATGATGGCATCAACAAAAAGGTTGCTGATTTCAAATCTCCTAAAATATTTGGCCCTTCAGAATGCCCCATTTATTTAAAATTACTCTGGATAGGGAGGGAAAAGTAAAATACTTGATAAACAGATTGTTTTTTTGTTTTTTTTATGGTAATCGCTCCAGACAAGGTATGAAGCCACTTGATGTAAGAGGCTAACAAGAACAAATATGGTTATCGCAAAGACAGGAGATGCCTATTGGCCTTAGTCTTGAAAAGACCAAGGTTATAGGTAGAAGGAAAACAGTCAGCAGAAAGAGAGTTCCACAAGCTTGCGGTTATTGGAAATAAGCTACTGCAATAGGAAGCTGTATTACAATGAGGTATCAAAACAGCGAATTGATGGAGACCACTAGACCAACAAGTCAAACAAGCTGGAACAAAGGAAGCAGGAATAGATCACATAATTCTGAAGAACACATGCCATAATAGTATTTATAGAAAAGACTCAGATTAGCAACTTCACGTCTGTGAGAGAGACGGTGCATAGAAGAAGAAAGGGTAGGGCCAATCAAATTACAGACACGTTTCTGCACCTCATCAAGAACCCTCAAATGGGACAGAGATTCACCAGCCCAAATATAACAACAGTACTCCATACATGGTCTGATTGTAGATTTGTAGAGAAAATGAAAAAAAAAATGGGGGGGGGGGGGGGGATTTATCCCCCCCCCCCCTTCGGCACCCCCTCCCTAAAAAAATCGAGAGTGAACGCAGACCCAATCGTATTCTGGAAGAACAGATCGAGTGCGGACGTAGACCCCAAAGTATATAAAGAACCAATTATTAAACGATCATTTATTGGTAAATGAGAGATGTGAAAAAAAAGCGATTTGTTCAAGTAAGAAAATTAAATTTAGAATTTAACTATGTCTTAGTGGGGGTTTCGTTAGAGCGTTTGGCTGTTAGCGTCAAGGTTGTGAGTTCGAATCGCGACGTTGACGCCAAAAATTATTTATTGTTTATTTAGTCGTTAATATGTGGCCCAATGTATTTGTTTATGTTTCTGACTTTGAAATTAATTAAATAGTAATTATCTCGCGCCCCCCTCTCCCCTCTGTTTACAAAAATTCCCCAAGACAGACAGACAGACAGAGAAGGTACTCGTTATATTATAATCAGTGTGAGAAAGTGTTTGGAGCGATAGAGAGAACCGACTTTACTTTTCTATAGGACACAAAGAAACACACACACATTTAGTTTTATATATAGAGACACTGAGACAGCTCATAACAGTGCTCAATATCCTAAATAGAGCAGGTGTGTTTAAACGCATTGTTGCCTGGGATAAAGTATTTCTCTGCCTTTTTTTATAATGTTGCATATCCCGGGAGCCATAATGTAAAGTGCTTAATATCCTTTATCTTCACATTATTGTGAAATGGGGGCATGGACAAGAAATTAGTAATTTACTGGGATCATTTGTCCGGGATCCAAAATTGTAAGATTACAGTATTACTTTAGGTAAGGGATATATAGTAAATCTCTTCAGACTACTGAATTCATCAACATCACGTATCTTCTTAATATGGCATGTGTTCTTCAGAATTATGTGATCTATTCCTCCCGCTTCTTTTGTTCCAGCTCGTTTGACTCGTTGGTCTAGTGATGTCCATCAATTCGTTGTTTTGATACCTCATTGTAATACAGCTTCCTATTCCAGTAGATTCTTTTCAAGAACCGCAGGCTTGTAGAACTCTCTTCATGCTGACTGTTTTCCTACTACCTATAATCTTGGTCTTTTCAAGACTAAGGCCAATAGGCATCTTCTCTTTTTGCGATAGTCATATTTGTTCTTGTTAGCTTCTTACATCAAGTGGCTTCATGTCTTGTCTAGAGCGATTTCCATAAAAAATGTATATATATGTTGAAATGGAGGGGGGGGGGGAGAAGAAACTAGAAATTGACCGTGACCATTTGTTCTTCTCGTCATTATTTACTTTCTTTTCTTTTATGGCCCGGGCAACGCCGGGTAATCATGTTAGTAGATACTAAAAACTGAGACAGTTTTTACCAAAATGATACCAGATAACTTTACGTTTGATAGACTGTAAATAATGCACACATTCTCACGGTGATGACAGACGAGGAAGACACTCGTCCAGTGTGTGATCAGCACAATGGATGATGAAGGAGATATGACTAAGGAAACTAACTGACAATTGCAGAATTTGACATTGTCATCAGATCTGTCAATGCTTCCATAGTTAATCCAACTTTTTTTTTCCGCTGAGTCAGCCACGTTAATTACAGAGGAAAACCATTTACCATAAGCTTTCATTAACGTTATTATATTTCTGATATGTAGAACCGTGGAAACGGCGAATTTCTCGCTTAATATATTTCACCGTTGGTTCATTCTGTCTCGCCTAAATGTTAGGAATAATTACTTTCTTTAAAAAGAGAAAATAATGGTTTCCTTGTTCTGCCGGTCTTTTATAATAAATAACCGCCAAATAATAAGTAAATGTAGGGCATTTTGAATTTGTTCGTTCGCTTAATAATCGACTTCCATTCAGAGTTATGGGGGGTGTAGAAAGTCAACGTACGAGAGGATTAAGCAGAAGAAGAAGAAGAAGAAGAAGAAGAAGAAGAAGAAGAAGAAGAAGAAGAAGAAGATAGAAAAGAAAAAAGAAAGAAAAAGATAAAAGAAAAAAGAAAAGGAAAGAAAAAAGAAAAAAGAAAAAAGAAAAAGAAAAAAGACGAAAAAAAGGAAAAAAAGAAGAAAGGGTAGTTTTAATTTAAATAGAAAATGTCAGAATTCATAGAAAATGTCAGAATTCATAGAAAATGTCAGAATTCTACAAAAGCAATCAAATCATATTTATGGTTTATATGAGCGGTTACACAGAGAGTTGTTTAAATTAAAATTGCATTGGGGTGTGGGCGTGGCTCATTAAGAAATACTGATTACTTTTGTCTTGCAAGCATTTTATGTTAGCACTAATTAAAAAGGAAACTACAACAGGATAAACAAAATAGGAAACTAATACAAGAATAATTATGTCGTGCCACCTTGAAGCGTCACACAGAAAAATTAAATACTATTGAACAGCATTTCTTTGTTTCATAATGATGAGAAAATAGTTTTTAGGTTGTTTGCTGAGCTTATATGTCTATTTATATAAAGTTAGGCACGTGTATATGTTTAGATTCCTATGTTTCACTCCTAAACTTAGGAAAACTAAGACAAAGCTCCTTTCCTTTAACTACAAGAAATCTCTTCAACCACCGAGTGCCATGGCAAATAACACCCTACCTGAGAGTCCAACGTTCAAACTCCTCGGCCCAACATTCACAGGTAACATGAATTGAAACAAGACATTGCCAAAGCTGCTGCAAAGAAAGTGGGCTCCCTCTACCGTACTAGAAAACTTCTCACACTAAACAGTATCCTATATCTCTACAAAGCCACCATCCGCCCATGCATGGAGTATTGTTGTCACATTTGGGCTGGTGCACCATTCACCAGTCTCTCCTTCTTAGATGAGGTTTAAAAAAGTCACCAACTTAATAGGTCCCTCACTATCCACCAAGCTCCAGCCCGTGTTCCATCGCCGCAATGTTGCATCCTTCTGTTTGTTTTACAAGTACTTCGATGGAATGTGCTCCGATGAACTTGCTGCTCTGGTGCCCCCTCGACATAAATACACTCGACACAGCTCCCAATTAAGGATGACCCTTAAAACTTTTACCCTAATTCTCAGTAGCCCCTGTGACAACTTGCCTTGTTTGGCGTGAACTAAGTTAACAGAAAAAAATAAATTTAATGTGGGCTATATTTAGTTTAGTTTGAATGCGAAGGTGGTGGCAAAGAGGGATTGGAAGCCTTTGATTTTTTTGAAATTTTGATTATATATATATATATATATATATATGATCGTTGAACTCTATTCTCCGATTTCTTTTCATTTCGTGAGTTGCTGATGATTTGAATGGACACTAACGGCCTTTTCTAAACGCTGAAAGGTCAATCCATTTAATGAAACCATGGTACGTCGCTGAAATATATAACATAGTTTTTTTTTTTTAAATAATTTGTATTTTAGCTCTCACAATTTTTGCGATTGAGCGCTTTATTTCTTTTCAACATACGCCGACACACACTCTCTCTCTCTCTCTCTCTCTCTTTCATTATATATATATATATATATATATACATACATACTAGCTGTTTATCTGTTTATACCCGGTGTTACCGGTTTATATTTTCATTTTCTTAATCCCTCAATGTTTATTTGTATCAAATCAGGTTGGATTGCAAAAAGGATTGTCAATTTTATTAACGTTTCCATGGGTGGCATTTTTAATGGAGTCACTGTATGATTATTTACCTACACTCATATTACATGTTTATCTAATTAGTAATTAATTAGATGTTGATGTTATGCAGAATGAGAGAGGTCTACTCCAGTGGATCAAACAAAGAATCTGGTTCGAAATTACCAATGACAAAAGGAATGATGAAAGGTATGATAGCTGAAGCGTGGTGAACATGACAACAACCATAGGAGTAGTAAAAAAGGGGGGGGGGGTAATGAAGGGTTAATAAGGATGACGTGATGTTGAATGAATTAATAAAATAACCGCACCGATCGCTTACCCCAAACGCATGTGCCGTGGTTTTCTTCTTCATCTTCTTGGCCATGTTGGCATTCTAGTGCAGTCAATAACAGAGAGCGCAAAGCCATAGCTCACAATTTGAATACATTATAAAAACAGCAATCACAGTTATTTTCATAGAAGTGACTTGTTGAACATAGGTGTGTTTGTGTGTGTGCGTTATTAGGGTCCTGTCACTAGCATCTACACCTCTCATCTTTCAAATTCAGGATCTCAGCTAAGTCCAACTCTGTCGTTTGACCTTTCTGACCCATTTCTGTTGAGCTCTGTCGCCGATCTGTCTGTTGAGACCATTCACTGCTGAATTTTCTCACACATCTGTTTGTCGATCTCCTCAAACATCTCTCTCTTTCTCCATTCTACCTGAACAGCTAGTGTCCCCCAAATATATTCTCTTCTTGACCAGAAATCCTTAATGTTCGATTGCCTCTCATCTTACTACCAAAAAACTGACCACATCCACTTTCCTAAGCTTACTTTTTCCATCGTTATCTGACCACCAAGAAAACTACAAATAATTGTCATGACGTCATTGGTCTCTGTAACACAATGGGTCCATGGCTTTAATATTGTTATTTATTTCCTAGTTAATCTCTCCCGGTGGTCCTGGTTCCAGTTGTGAGGGTGGGGCAGTCTATAGTATCACAGAAACAGATGAAAAAGAAAATAATTTTTAAAAAAACAAAAAAAAAACAAGACAACAATCATTGTAAGGTTTTTAGAACACTTACTGCTTGATCATTGGTTGCCTGGAACCTAGTAACCTGTATCTCCTTACATTACCCCTGCAGATGTGAAACAGGAAGTTGCCAACCGAGTAGAGATCACAAAGGCTACAAGTGATGAACATAGTCTCCTTCACGGAGGTGAACTCTCTGACCCAACGACTGAAGTCAAGGAGAATCTTCCTCAGTCATATCCAGCCCCTAACAACATCTCAGGATTAAAGTACACTACGACTGTGGACCAGAAGACTAGAGAATGACTTTCCTCTTGTTGGCATCTCCTCCTTTTGAAGCCCTCCTTCCCTGGATCAAAAGCACCATGGATCTAGTGAGGGAACTTTAACCACCTGAGAACAGGAATGGGCGATTAAAAGCTGCTATGGCAAGATGGGGCTACAAAACTGACCCGACCATCTACGAATGTGGGGAAGAGGACCATAGCACATTACTCTACAAGTCCTGGATCTAACTAAATAAGCAACTACTTTTAGGCAAAATTCGACTTTATTCATCAACATAGTTTTCTTTTTCACTGATTCCAACATTTCTCTAACAATTCGATGCGTTTTTGTTTTGTAGTACGATTTGTCTTTGGGCAACCTAAACATTCAAAATCATTTGTGTTTACAATCAGCATACCACCTCTTAACTGATGTCCGACGGAATAGAGGTGAATAACACTTATCAGGCCATTGCTTTGCTTGAACAATATTTTTCCCATCACAACGTGTTAACTGGTAAAGGGTACGTCGCTAGGAAACATCTGATAATTTGGGTTCATAGGGCAGCATGCACAGGAAATCGGGGTTATGGGGGTCAGCATGTGCACTCAGATGTAACTTCAACCTGCTGTAGCTAGAAACGGACGTGATGTCACATGGCTACAAGAGAGAGAGAGAGAGAGTGAGAAAAGTGGGGAGTTCGGTTGGAAGCTTTGGAGTGGACAGCACGTGTAAAGAAATGATTTAAGAATCGATTATAAACTAAGGGCCCAACTTGGGGAACTTATACAGAATTTTCGACCATGGCACAATGGATAAAGGCGTTGAGTCACAATCAATTCTAATTAACAGTATTCTGGAGACCGCAGATTCTGCATTCACTACAGGCGATAATAACTAAGAACATTATAATAATTAACACTTTTACCCTGTCATGGCTGATGGAATGAGAACAATCTACCCCATGTATTAAATAAATGGTTCAGTTCGAAATTTCGTAGTGATTCCCAAGTTCAAAAAGATGCATATGAAGAACATTGGAAGTTACATCGGCTGAAACGTTGTGAAAATAACGACCAAGATGAGAATAATAGTCAGAATAATCCAAATAATCACTCCTCATCTCAAAAAATTCAAAAACATAGCTTCGGCTTTAAAAAATCTTCTGTGATTTTGATTTTCATATTTTTTTCCCCTTGGTTTTTATTCTCACAACGTTTCAGCCGATGTAACCTCCATCCTTCTTCAAATGCATCTTTTCGATTTTAGGAATTTTTATGTTGAACACAGGAACCTATACAGAATTTTGAACTGAACACTTTATTTAATCCACACAGGTGGATTGTTCTCGTTCTGTCAGCCATGACGGGAGGTGGGGGTTAGAAATGTTAATTTTCATGTAATTCTTAGTTATTATCATAAAAATTAAACATTTAACCTCAAGAATACTGTCACTTAAAACTGATTGTTAATCAACACCTTCAACCATTGCGCCATGGGTTCCTAAGTTTGGCATTAAAAAAATTACAAAATTCGAAAAGATGCAGCTGAAAAAAGTTGGAGGTTACATCGGCCAAAACATTGTTAAAATAACAACCAGATGTGACACAGTGTCCGGGGCCCCATGGGGATCGGGTACCCTGGTTATGCGCTAGTATGCATCTTGGTGATGATGCTAGGCCCTGCGTAGAGACAAAGTGGAGATATAAAACTAGTATATATTTGACGTGGAAACAAGCTTATTCAAACAACAGAAAACGGCGCCGGTTTGTCTGGCAGAGTCGTGTTTGGTAGTCAACACCGATCGCCGCTACAACAGGAAGAGAGTGTCCAGATGGGAAGTTAAAGATTTAGAAAAATCCATGTTCTTAGCGTTAATTTTAATAAATGTCGACAAACACATATAGTTGTTTGAGTGACTGATACGCTTTGGGTTTGCGATTCCGGAGGTCTGCTTTAACTGGGCAGATAATCATTTAGGCCCGTCATCGTTAATTACAAAAGAGAGCCTCCGGCCCACAAGGCGAGAATGAGAAGGCAATTTTTTTTATGATAATGCTAGGCCAGAAAGGGAATTCCATTTATTCTAGGGAGGGGGGGGGGCGAGGCCCGTGTCCCCCTCCCCCCCTGAGAGAGGAAGAGACGCAGAGAGAAATATGGCAGAGAAAGGGGGTGTGACGATAGACATTTTCAATAAGAGAATGTGCGTTTTGACGCATGAAAGAACAGAACCACGAGAGAACAGAACGAGAAGAGACGGTGAGAGAGCCGGACGCGCCCGACACCGCGCGCCGATGAAGGTGCGCGACGAAGAGAAGAAACCCGAACGAACTTCCTATCGTTTTCTTATTTGATTTGTGACTAAACAACCACTTGTAAACGAATTTACACACACACAGAGAACCAACGAGATAACTTAGAGCAAGCAACTTTTACGAGTACATTAGACATTAATCTAATGTAAAATCAAATCTTTTTTATTTTTATTAATAATTACTCTTCCATACAAAAACCCCGACCGAGTTGTTGAACATTGTTCTTTTCCTTTTGTTCTGCTTTGAATGATCCTTCGCCCCACAGAGCCAACCGGTTGCTGTTCACCCAGTGATCGCTCGCTGATATAAACAGTTTCAACGTGGGAGTGTATTTGTAGCTGGACGATGCGACATCATCATCGTCGCCATCCCGGCCGAGAGGAATTTCGATCGACATATATTTTTATTGCCACTACGACGATCGGCTGAAGTGTGTTCATGGTCTGGCAAGACTGTGCGCGCGAGTGGGGTTCACACATTGGCATCGCGACCAGGATATCATACACCTGTGTGTGCGGTGACCACGATCCCCACGGTGCGGACGCGTGTGGGTTTATACAAGATGAAAATAGTAGTCCATATAATCGAAATTATCATCTCAAAAAAATTCTGAAACATGGCGTTGTCTTTAAACGATCATTTTTTTGTGAGTAAATCCAAATCGGCTTTAAGTTTTTATTTTATTTTCATACTTTCATGTTTATTGAATAAAACATCAAATTGTGAAAAGAGAAAAGAATGTCGTCTTCGATTTTGTATGTTGTGCCTTTTAAGAGAATTTCACAAAGACGTAAATATTGTTATATGACTAAAATGAAGAAAAGACAACCACAATCATCTCTGAGAATATTTCCAAAATGAAGCGTTGTTATTATTATTTACTTTATGTGGTTAAAGTGAAAAATTCTACTTGGTCATGGCTTCCGGTCTTGAAATTGGAAATTGACAAGCAGTGTTTATTAAAAAACAGTTAACCATCATATTTTAGGTGGAATGTTTTGTTTTTGTTTCTTTTTTTTTTTTTTTGTTTTTTCGTTTTTTCATGGGGGATTAATAATTTGTTTTTACTATTTTTTTTTAATAATCATTAACACATAAGAAAATCAAACTGGTTTTATAATTAAACTTTTTTATTACAAATAATCAAATCAAACTTTTGGTGGGGGGGTTCTACTTTTTTCAAAGATTACATGTGGTTTAACGACCTTGCAACTCAGACTTAGGGTAGGTGGTAAAAGAAATTTGGTTAACTCTATTACAAACTAATGAAATTAAAAATTCCAATAAAATCTAAGTGGTCTAAAATTATGAGGGACTGTTTTTTGATAAACACCGTTTGTAAATTTCCGATTTCAAAACCGGAACTCGTCACCAAGTAAACTCTTTCCCTTTAACCTTTTATGTAAATATTTACGACCGTTACCCTCATGGGGGACATGAAACACGTATAGCAATGCAGGTGCGTAAAAACGGTATTTTCCGCATAGGGTTATTGATGAAATTTTGAATATAAAAAGGGCATCTGTTGTAATAGTGATTGCACACTAAAAAATACATACAATCTAACATATAAAATTATATTACTGAAATTTTTAAAGTCAGACCCCAATTGCAATCCATCTGAAATATCGATACTTGATTCAGAATAGCCTATTTTTCGTTTCTTCATTCCATTATGTTATTGGCAGGAATATATTTGATTTCGCACCAGTTTCTTTCTGAAAATATTTTTCTTGAAAAAAAAACAAACTTATTTTTCTTGATTCCAGTTTATTGATCAAATTAGGAAATCATTTTTTAAGTCGAACCGTTTATTCATTTCAGGTCGAAATAGCTTGTAACAAACACAGTAAGGTGCCAACTCGGAAGAAACTATTGTTTAGAAAACACCGGAACAAAACTAAGAAAACTACCAAAACTAAGAAAACTACCAAAACTAAGAAAACTGCCAAAACTAAGAAAACTGCCAAAACTAAGATACCTACCATAACTAAGAAAACTACCAAAACTAAGAAAACTACCAAAATTAAGAAAACTAAGAAAACTACCAAAATTAAGAAAACTAAGTAAACTACCAAAATTAAGAAAACTACCAAAATTAAGAAAACTACCAAAATTAAGAAAGCTAAGAAAACTACCAAAATTAAGAAAGCTAAGAAAACTACCAAAATTAAGAAAACTAAGAAAACTACCAAAATTAAGAAAACTAAGAAAACTACCAAAATTAAGAAAACTACCAAAATTAAGAAAACTAAGAAAACTGCCAAAACTAAGAAAACTGCCAAAATTAAGAAAACTAAGAAAATTACCAAAATGAAGAAAACTAACAAAACTGTCTCCCAAGTGCATAGATATATTTCTCGCCTGTTCACGTCCACCACCGATTTCTTTCTGCCTCATTGTCATTGTATCTTTATTTTTTCCAAATGGGCTTGTGTTCACACATGCAATTACTGACACCTAAACAAAAAAAAAACACTGAACATTCACTTTTGACCTCTTGCAAATAGCTACTCGACAAGCAAGACATCACTGGTGCTTTGGATTTGGTAAGTGTGAACATTTATTGTCCCATATTTTTAATCTGCGATTAAGTTTTTTGTGGACAACGCACAACAAACAGTGGAATTACATTAGCCAGTTTCAGATTTTCTCTATTCTGATTCTCACTCTCTCCCTATTATTATGGCTAGCATTGATCTTAGATTTTACTCAAGTGAAGTCCAATATTCAATGGTTTCTGGCTTTTTGGTTCAATGTGAACTATTGCTTTTGTTTCGTAATAATTAGTCTCTGTCCTGCTCACAAACTGTTGAAGACATGATTATTTTTTAAATGAAAACATAACAACCTAAGCATTTTGATTTATTCCATGTCAAGTCACAAAAGCATTTTATGTTCTGAATAATGATTTTATTTAAATATATATAAGAAAAATAAGACAATATAATTAGAAATGCATAACACAAAACATTAATTTATTATAGACTGTTTAAAAAGGCAGTTATGCAAATTAGGCATTCAAATAGATGTCTTTGAATCTTTCGTCTGTACTATATATACAGTATTTCAAAATATTATGTTGTATTATTGATTTAAATAAGACTAAGCCGTTTTGGTGGTAATATAGGAGTGATGAATTAAAAAAAAAAAAACTTTTGCATTTATTCATTAAGATATTTAGTATTTGGTGTGCAATTCAATCAAGTTTATTTGCTATTTATTTATAACCAGTATGAATTTGATTGTTTAATTAATTACTGTTAATATAGACGAACCTATTGCATATAGGTAGCCAACAAAAGCTAATGCAATTCCAAAATAATAATACTAAACATTAATTAATTATGTACAGTTTAAAAAATAGTTATGCTAATTAGACAGTCAAAGGGTTCTCTCTTAATCTTTTATATTCACTATATATACAGAATATCAAGATTTTATGTTGTATTACTGATTTAAATAACAGTAACCCGTTTTGATGGTAATATATCATCATCATCATCATCAACCGGTTTATTTGTTGAATCAGGCCACAATTAATCCTCTGATGAGGGTGGGGCCTGATTGTCTAGTCTCGAAATCTAAGTCTTCCTCTCCACTCCTGTCTTTGGCAAGGCTTGATGGAATCCATATCCATGGCCTTCCTATCACGTTTGACTACGTCCTCCCAAGTCAACTTGGGTCTGCCAGTGGTGATGTTCTCTGCTGGCACATTCAACTTTCGGACTTTAGCAATCCAGCCATCGCTACGCTCAATGTGACCCAACCAACGCAGTCTGTTCTTCCGCATGATGTCCGTAAGGCTTTTCAAGTCGACCTGTGAGAGCAGGGATTCAAAAGAAACGTACTGTTCAGGCCTCACCAAACAGATCCATCTGACCATTGCTCTGTCATTACGGCGCAGAGGAGTATACACGCCCTCTCGTAGTTGTTGGCAGGTGTTTGCTTGTCAGGATTGGTAGCAGCTCTCTAAATTTTTTCCAGGCACACTTGCAACGTGTAGCTGCCGTGAGTTCACAGCCTCCACCTAATGACAGCACATCTCCAAGATAACAAAAGTCTGTCACTATAGGAGGGATAAATGAAAAAAAAAAGAAAGCTTTTGCATTTATTCATGTAGATTGTGTCTGTCATAGAGTGAAGTTTGAGCTGAGGCTTACATGGATATAGATTACGCCCTACAGATTGCCATCACGCTCATCTTCCACTATTTGGGTGACATGTTGATTTTTTTAAAATAAAAATACAAAATTAGTCTCTCTCTCTCTCTCTCTCTCTCTCGTTTATAATGGACTATTCCAATCTTTTTATTCTTTGTTTTCTTTATTACTTTCCACTGTTCATAAACACAAAGACAGACAGACAGTGTGTTACCGAAGCGAGAGTGATAGATATAGTATAAAAGAAGAATGGTGGTGTCATGCAACATGCAGTAAGTGAGTGATACTATATCAAAATTATTAAGATGGGTCACTTCGTGAGTTAATTTCAAACTGTAGTCAATTAGAACAATAAAAAATGAAAATTATTTTCAAACATAACTCAATCCCAAAACTGAGGAACATTTTAGCATGTATTTTGCGCGATTAAAATATATAGGTAAAAAAGCCTTAAGGAAACAAACGTTGATTAGTTCATTTTGACTATGATAACAGATAAGTGATATCATCCTCCTTCTAAAAACAAGATTTGATCTTGTTATAATTAATTGTACATCCCTCAGTTCAATAACATTCGGGTTGGAATCAAAGTGTAGTATCTGTTCTGTTCTCGCTGAGAGGAGGAGACTCTTCTTAGATTACGGTAATTTTTTATTTTTGTCTCAATCCATTTTCGGAGTGAGCTGGATTTCCCCCATATTAAAAACTGGCCTTGTATCTAACATGAAGTAAGGACTGATCTGTGTAGCAGGCTTGTCACACCCGCATATTAAAATGGACTTAACTCTGGACAGAAGCCTAACGAAGAGGGGAGGGCTATCCAAATTGGGGAGGTGGATCCAATCATATTCAAATTATTTCCCTTTCTCATATTTCTCAGTACTAGTTCTTATACAGGGTGGGCAAAAATAAGGGTCCTATTTTTAAAAATTCATAACTTTTTTATTTATTGATTTTTTTTTTATTTTTTTTTTTTTTTAGAATAAGTAAAGGACCCCTTCCGAAGCAAGCATGAGCCGTATTAGCCCTAAGGAACGTACCCTCATTTAGAAAACATTATTTTTGCTTAAAAAACTCAAAACAGTGTAAAAAACAATACTTTAGTTTTTGTAAGTTTTAAGAAGTGTTTTTCGGCTAAAATTTGTTTTGTTTATTTCAAAAAATCTCGGAAGGGTCAGTCTACACACACATAAAGTTTGGTGAGTTTAACTTTTATTTTGTGGAAGTTATTCAAATTCAAGTTATTCAAATTTAAAGATAGGACCCTTATTTTGGCCCACCCTGTACTTGAGTCTTTGGTACCTGGTGTAGCATTCACCATGGGCAAGTTGAGCCGACTTCCTCCAAAGGAGGAAGTTTCTAGGGAATGTTAAATTCACAGACGGTCTCCAGTCGCATGTATATTCTGGTCGGGGGAGATGATGATGTATGTTTTTTGCAAGGAGGTGCTGCTGTCTTCCCACATACAGTGCCTGGTATTCTCAAATGGTCACCCATCTGGTACTGACCAGGCTCAACGTCGCTTAACTTCGGTGATCTAAGGAGAACCGGTGTGTCAATGTGATTTTGCCGGGGCATACAATCAAGGAGTTGGCCCTGAGCATCACCAGACCTCTTCCGTATGTCATTATTGTGAATAAAATGGAACCGCTGAGAGAAAAATTGCATCAGTTTATATTGATTTCCACGGTTCCTGGAACTCGATAAAAACTTATGCAATTTCTCTCAGCAGTTCCCTTTCAGTCGCAGCTCTAATCTAAGAATTACTTTCTTTATGTTACCTAATATTTATAGATCTTTATGTGCAAAAGATATGGTGAATATTCTTTGAAGAACCAAATTATATTCAGAGATTTTCAAATAACTAGCTACTAAAAAAATTGTTTGGAAAAAGAAAAAGAAGTTCAACGAAATATAAAATATTTATTGAAAGTCTTTAAGAAAAAAAAAAAAAAATTAAAAGAAAAAAAAAACCTTATTCAAATATCAGCTTTGTCTCTAAACGACTTTGATCTTCTTCGGTAATATTATATCTGACGCTTTCCCCAAGTAAAAACAAATTCAAAAACACCAATTGTTGATAATCTCCCCCCCCCCCCCCCATAAAGCAGACAGAATGTCTTCACTTTTCAAACGCTACTTTTCCTCGGATTTTTTATATTAAAAAAGGAGTAAAGAAAATACAAGACAAAAGACAAAGAAACCCAAAACATTTATTCCATTTTATCTATCATCCAGGTTAAAATCAACAGGTTTGTACTTGAAAGTATTGTTCTCTGCAAGAATTGTGATTCTGACATCAGACTTTCTTGAAAGAAATGCTAAGGCAGGATTTCGATTTTCCTGGTGGAATTCAAAGATGCCAAACGATTGGAGGGGAAGGGGGAGTGATAAGAAATCAGAGTAAAAATGAAATGTATAGAAAATGGAAAATAAAAGGAAGAATGTGGTTGATTAAACATGTATGATGAGAGAGGGGAGGAGAAGAGAGAGTCAGAGAGAGAGGCAAAGAGAGGGAGGGAGGAAGGGAGGGAGAGAAGAGAGGGGGGGAGAAGAGAGGGGAGGAGAAGAGAGAGTCAGCGAGAGAGGCAAAGAGAGGGAGGGAGGGAGGAATGGAGGGAGAGAAGAGAGGGGAGGAGAAGAGAGAGTCAGCGAGAGAGGCAGAGGGAGGGAGGGAGAGAAGAGAGGGGAGGAGAAGAGAGAGTCAGAGAGAGGGACAAAGAGAGGGAGGGAGGGAGAGAAGAGAGGGGAGGAGAAGAGAGAGTCAGAGAGAGGAGCAGAGGGAGGGAGAGAAGAGAGGGGAGGAGAAGAGAGAGTCAGAGAGAGGAGCAAAGAGAGGGAGGGAGGGAGAGAAGAGAGGGGAGGAGAAGAGAGAGTCAGAGAGATTAGCAAAGAGAGGGAGGGAGGGAGAGAAGAGAGGGGAGGAGAAGAGAGAGTCAGAGAGAGGAGCAAAGAGAGAGGGAGGGAGAGAAGAGAGGGGAGGAGAAGAGAGAGTCAGAGAGAGGGGGAGAGGGAGGGAGAGAAGAGAGAGAAGGTAAGCAAATGAAACCTGAGAAACCTATTGTTGCCACATCTGGGGAGGTGCCGCTCAGAGCACCCTTTCCTGCCTTGACGGAGTACAAAACTGATTTATCTTGAAGATATAATGACAAATAACCCGAGTGGAAGGTCTTTAAAATAATAGGTTTATTTCCAGATGTATATATCTTGTACATACAAGATATGTTAACAGAATACGTAATAGGGCAGACCGACTAAGGAATACGTAAGACAGAATGTTAAGACTGCATGTGTCTTAACTCAAATGTCTCGACTGCTTGCTGTAGTCGTACTTATAGTCCGACGAGTCCATCTATTTTGTGAATGGGGAAGTCAGGTTATCCCATCACAATAAAAACCAATTTCGAAATCTAGTTGGCAATGTCCTCTTCTCTTCCCTTAAGTATAGTCTCTTTCTCACAGAAGAGACGTTGCTAGTCTTTCTCTGCTCTGCCGTTATTTTCATTGTAAGTGCTCGACTGAGCTCCAATCTATGGTCCCACCACCCTGTAAAACATTCACAACAAAAACTCGTCTATCTACAACCACTGTCAATAATTTCCCTTTCTTCCTCTGTGTACCTAAAACTAAAACAGAACTTTCATGAGCAAAGTTTCTTTTCTAGAACTGCCCTCTGAGGAACACAATACCATGGAGCTGCTTCCTGGCTAACTACAACATTGTTGTTATCAAGTCCATTGTAAACAAGTTTTTGTTGGGCCGTCCTCTTAAATAATCAATTTCTGACCAGTTACAACCATTATTACTAATACCCTCAGTGTTTCACCGTCCACCTAACAAACTCAATACCCTTGATCCTTTAGTGGCTTTTTAGCCTTGATAAGTGATGACTCGTTAGTAAAAAAGAAAGAAAAAAGAGTAAGTAAAAAAAAAGTAAGAGAGAGGGAGGGAAAGAAAGAGAGAAAGGGATAAGGGCAGAAAAAGTGATCAATCAAAATTTGAGAGAGAAAAGATAAGCAATTAACATTTGAGAGAGAGGGAGAGAGAAAAGACAAGCAACCACAAGTGTGTGAGAGAGAGAAAGGGGGTGAGCAATATTGGTGTGTGAGAGAGAGAGAGAGAGAGAAAACAAGAGAGTGAGAAAGAGAGAGAGAGAGAGGAAGACAAAGAAAAGGTGACCAACCAAAATTTGAGATAGAGAAAAAGTGATCAATATTAGAGAGAGAGAAAGAGAGAGAGAGAAAGAGAGAGAGAGAGAAAGAGAGAGAGAGAGAGAAAGAGAGAGACAGAGGGCAAACAATTACAATTGTGTGTGAGAGAGAGAAAGAGGGCAAGCAATCAACTGTGAGAGAGAATGGGGGAGAGCAATATTGGTGAGAGTGAGAAAAAGAGAAAGGGGAAGACAGAGAAAAGGGTGACCAACCAAAATTTTAGATAGAGAAAAGGTAAGCAATCAACAATAGGGAGAAAGAGAGACAGATAGACGGCAAGAAGGCAAGCAATTATGATTGTGATAGATAGGGAGAAGATAAGCAATAAACTGCTAGAGAGAGAGAAGAGAGAAGATGAGCAAATTGTAGAGAAGAAAAACAACTAAAATTTGAGAAAGAGATAAAAAAAAAACTTCTCTTCAAAATTGTTTTAAAAAAAATCATTCCTTGCAAATTTTTATAAAAATTCTCAGCAAATTTTTTCCTATAATTCCTCAGATTTTAAAAAAATATTTGCTAGACAAAAAATAGTAATATTCATTCTTAACTTGATTTACAGATATAGTACTTTAATCAAAACAGCTTCAATACCCACAATGCACTTTTTACTATCAAGAAAGACACATACAAACACTGGAATATTAAAGCTACCGGCTAGAAGCGAAATGGCAAAAAATAAGAACAGTGCCAACAGTTGGCAGCAGCAGCAGCAGTAGTAGTAGTAGTAGTAGTAGTAACACCAATCGTAAAAAGTAGGATTTGCAGAAAACCCTCCTGACATTTTAATGGAATTCATGTCATGCTAACTTATAAGTCTTCACGTCCGCATTCCTCGTACAGTCTTTACATGATGCAGCATTTAATCCAATTGCAACTAAACCGTACAGGAATGCTTTTCTGACAGCGATAGTTTCGAGTTGACTCTCAACGGAATATGAATACATGAATGAAACATGAACAAGAATATATGCAGCCATTATGTGGTACGAGAACGTACCTTTCTCTGGCAGTTGATTCCTGAAATGGAGAATTTCCCAGGACACTAATGAAACTTTCACTGCATAAAAATCGAGATTCATTCAAAGAAAACAATAAAATGATCCAAGGAAACTATCTTATCAGTCAGAACGCATAATATGCACTGACGAAGACAGGAAATATTTTGAATAATATATGTTTAATATATATATATATATATATATATATATATATAAACTTCTTTTGTAATGTAGCAGGAAAAATCCCAGCAGAGTGCTCAATTAATTGAGAATTAAAATTTAAAAGCGTAATATTTATTTATTTTGGTACATAAAAATTAGTACAACATTCGTACCGTCGGTTTCAAGCACAGAAGGACTTAGTCATCCGACTCTCTTCAGCTTATGTTGTCATCTGTCAACATAAGTTGAAGAGAGCCGGATGGCGAAGTTCTTCTGTGCTTGAAACCGACGGTACGAATGCTGTACTAATTTTTATGTACTAACAGTAAGCCCACCAATTTTACAATTTACTGTTTTTATATTTACATTTTGAAATATAAATGAATTGATCTAAGATTAACCGTCTCTTGTCATTAATTTTTGTTCATTCTTATTACACCTTCCGGTTTTCAACATTGCATTGCTCCTGCCTAGGAATTATCACCTTCATATTTACTTGTTTACTAGCAATGCTTCAAGCAAATTACTATTTCCTTTTAAATAAATATATATATATATATATATATATATATTAGTAGTAAGTTTTTGAAAGGCTGTGGGCAATGCAATTCCGGGTAAGATGCAAGTTGAAAGGAAAGGAACAAAAACAATAACAATAAATCGAATACGATATAAGACTTACTATTTATTTTTCCTTTTTTTTCCTTTTTTTTTTTTTCTTACATAACAGCAAGAGTGTTTTAGCTGTGTGTGTGTATGTGTGTGTGTGCCTACATACAATTTAAATGTCATATAAACCTTAGCAAATGCAGGAAACAAATTTTAATACATTCATCAAAAAGACAGTTTTTATTTGCATACAATTGTTTCGGCTTTTCCTCAATCACATACATATTCATACAGAATATATAAAATATCAATTTCTTGAGAGGGCTTCATCAATACCTATAAAATGTTCACTCATTGGGCGAGAAAAAATTAAAGTGTATTCAGTATTCATTTATTTTTTTGTTTTTTATATATTATATTTTTTATTCTATATCATCATCAGATTTATTTTTAACAGGCCTTTGATTAGTCCCCTATAAAAGGGTGGGCCTGTCTTTCAGCCTTGATCGAAGTCTTCCTCTCCAGGCTCAGCAGTTGCGACGATCAAAGTTCGCAATCCCCAGGGACACACGGTCGCGTTTACACAGCTCAACCCAAAAGAGTTTTAGTCTTCCAGCCTGCCGACTTGATGCGATGCTTTCCTCAACTGACACAACCGGCCCGATTTTTGTTTTCTTTTTGAAAAAGAGGGGTTGTTACTCTCGAAATGATTAAAGTTTCTACCATTTCGGACCTTTAAATATTTAGCAGTAAGCTCACCAATTTTACAATTTACTGTCTTTATATTTAAATTTTTGAAATATAAATAAATTGATCTGAGATTTACCATCTCTTGTCATTTATTTTTGTTTATCTCATATTCTACTTTCCGGTTCTCAACATTGCATTGCTCCTACCTCAGAATTCTCACCTTTATACTTATATATATATATATATAGGTTTTTATAAAGAATGTATATTTTCAATTTTAAACTTCTTACAGTATCAAAAAAATGTCCAACTACAAGCTCAATGAAGTTGTATTACAAGATTCAGAGCATATATATTATATTGATTGATTCCAATGACCATGCAAAAATCAATCCAAAATCATAATTTTCATAAGTTCCTTCAATTTTTAATTTTTAATTTTTTTATTTTATATTTATTTCAACACCTCAATGGATTTTTATCATTCCGATTTACATCTTATATACAAAAAAAAAAAAATCTTTTCATCTTTAATCTTACACATGTTTCTTGGCAGATTGGGACAAAAATTACAGTTCAGTAGCCCATCTGTCAATCTTCAGAGAACATTAGAATGTGTGTTGAAATTGTAGCAAAAACCAGAAGACAAAAAAAAAACGAAGGAAAAGGGGAGGAGATGTAAAATTAATGTTCCAATAAAAGCTTGGTATATGCAGCAAAAACAAATGGACCCTCCTCCCCCCCCCTGAACAAACCTACAGGATTCAAAAGCAATCTCACCTATGATCCTTTAAAAACATATATATATATATATATATATATCTCTTAAAGTTCGCAGAATAGCTCAATAGTGTATAATATGACTAGAGCTCTTAATTTAATTTAAATGAAATGTTTTTGAATGAACTAGGATTATATCATGTTATATATCGACATTTAGTTCACCTTATTTGAAAACTCGTACAAAGCAAGTGTAAAAGTCATGAACCATGTCGACCTTAAAGTTCATTCCAGTAGAGTGCTACTTAGCCCATATAACTAAGAGTTTGCAACCCTCCACGCTATAATAAAGAGCAATGTGTATTTATTGGTAAATAAATGTCCATCCCGTCACACAAGAGTCTGTCCGAGAGAAAATATTGCAAATCTATTTTCATGAGACATTTTCTTTTTTTTCCTTCCTGCTTTCTCTACCGATTTATACGTTTTTCTTTCCTTTTTTTTAAACTTTACAGTTTAAGACGTTAGAGAGATTAAAAAATTAAATTAAATTTATGATTAGTATTTTTTCCTTTAGGTCATCAGAAATTACTCACATTTTCTTTTCAACTCGCAATAGTTCAGTTCCTAATTATCCTATTGAGGAAAAAAAGAAGAAGCAAATATCAAGTCAGATAACCCCCGCTGTCCGAAATGAATTTAGAAAGAAATCCTCCACTCTAAATAAAAAGTTGCTTGACCTCTGGGAACTACAGAAGCAGTATCTAGACACAACAGAACCTGCTGGAAAAGTGCTCCTGTGGTCCCCAGTGGTCAAGTGATGGGCTGAAAGGCCTCATAATACTGTTCGTTAATGGCCCTATGGGGATGGACGCATCTGTTGGAGATCGGGTTTGACTTGCGCGATTTGTAGCGGAGTCATCCCGTGCTAAGTTGGTGCGATGTGTTCCCACGATTCGCGGGGACAGTTGACGAGACCTTTAGTTCAAAAGGTTAGGTCACACCTGTGCGTCGATCACGAGATTTCGTGACGTCACAGTTTTTCCCACTGGGAAAACTGGAGTGAGATTATCAGTTCTTGACTGGAGGCCAACGAGAGAACACGCATTAGCCATGTAGCGATTACAAGCTAGGAGGTTTCGGATCCCCCAAAAATGAGAGCCAAACGATGTCCCCCAATTTCCTTCCTTTGCAAGTAGCTAAGTGATTAGGTAATTAATTAAGAAACTAACTAGCGTAAGCCTCTCTCTCTTATACAACGAACTTGCTCGGTGTCGACAGGCTAATACCAATAAATGGCTCAAAGTAAAAAGAAGGGCTTGTTGTCTTGTCGTGTGCGGGGAGATTTGGTTTCAGTTACGGAAAGAAACCGCCGGCTGAAAATGTAACAACGACACAAAGCGCAGAGAATGGTGACGGCAATGGCTCAGCAGGCTAACGATAGCAGTCGCGACACAAAGCAAGTGGTGACAATGACGGTGAGGAGGAGGGACGCAGGTTAGTACGAATAGTTGCATACAACGACGAAGCAATGGAGAAAGAGAGAGACAAGGTTAGTACGAATAGTTTCCGGGCCGTTGGGATTCTCGAATCGAGAAACGACATATCGTCCCATTAGTAGCGATGACGTTCGTTCTGGATCAACAAGGAACAGTTCTACGACGACCAGAGATTCCGACACAACGTGTTATAAACCAGCAAATGTAACAATACGATCAAGACTCTTCTGGAGAAAGGCACTGGCCTCTCGGGATTGAACCTTCTGGCCGCAATGAGTGAGCGAGCATCATGGACATGAACTTTGTGAATGTTTCACTGTCAATTGATGGATGACTCAAGTCAAGACAAGAATACTAAAACGCAATTCCTATTATAAATGATTTGGTTCTTTTTTGTTTGTTTTGTTTTATAGCACATCAATACTTCAGTGGGTCATTTAATGCTGACCAAAGTTAAAAATAGAATAATCATTCTACCTGCAGCGTGTTCAACGGTTGGCAACCAGGATGGTGACAGAACTCTCTATGCTTACCGACAAAGAGCGGCTCCAAAGACTAAATCTATTCTCACTAGAGCAGAGAAGAAGGCAAGGAGACTTGATTCTGGCATGCAACATCATCGACAGGAATGTAAATCTACCTTTCGAGAAGTTTTCCACCCAAGCGCCAAGTCGTGGTCTCCATGGGCACTCACAAAAGATGTACAACAACCGTCGCTTTCGGCTCAATAGAAGAAAGGTAGCATTATTTGTCCGTGTTTCTCCTCTGTGGAACAACCTGTCAGAGAAGGTTGTGACGATGACTACCATATCCAGGTTTAAGGCAGCCTTAGACAAACATTCAGACTGTATGTGGATGTACATCGCTTCCACCTGTCTCTTTACATGGCTTGTTGCACTATGTTATTTTTTTGCCAATTAAATTTAATTTGATTTTTTGGTAAAAAGGATCTGATTTTGTTCACATTCTTTGCATTCTTTGGAATACATTACCATGAACATTCTTGTTGAGCCGTCCTCTTAAACATTCTTGTTGAGCCGTCCTCTTAAACAACCAAATTCTGCCCAGTTTCAACCATCGTTACCAATCCTCACGGCGTTGTCTTACCGTCCACATGACAAACTCATAAACCCTTATCCTCGAGTGGCCTTTGGGTCTTGATAAGCAGTGACTCGTTAGTACATAAAAAGGGTAGGGGTAAGCTCTTTGATACAGGGGCTAAATGGGTTAATAGCATTTATTTTTTACCTGAAAAAGGGTTTTGATTCATTCATTGGTGGAGATTGTTTGTTCGAATATAAAACCATTTAGGGTAATTTAATATCAAAAGATAATCTCTATTATAATTGATTCATTTATTGGAGGTTTGGACTGTTTTTATGCCACATCAACATTTTGGGGTTATTTAATGCAAAAATGCAATCCCTGTTATAAATAATTCAATCATTTGTGGTTTTTAAGGGCTAGGTAATCCCAAAAATTTGGCTCAAGGAACAGATTTTCAGGATGCCGGAATGTCTAACTAAACTAATTAAAATAGAATCCCAGGAGGATCAAATTCAATGTCCTAAAGTGAAAAGTTCGACCAGAGGTGAAATTTTTTGTTAAAACGAAATAACCCACCACCCCTTTGTTTAATCTGCCTTTCTCCCCTTTTCATGCCTATCTCTTACATATGTACATTCTTGAATTTTGGTAACATAATCTCTTCTAGGGGGAGGGGGGTAGAATAATAAAAAAAATAATGTTTGGCATTGCTTTCAAATAACAAACACAAAAATCTCTCAGCTCTGGTGAAAATCGAGACATGAATATCCTCAATATTTTCAAAATCATTCCCGTTCAATGATTTCATTGAGTCTTTTATGTTTGTGCGAAATTTGGATACTTTGTTCTGTTCCATTTTCTTAATGAACATTTTTTTTTGTAGAGCACGAACCATCTCTATATCGTAGTTATTAAAGCAACTCTTTTCTTCTAAGTGTGTTAGAAGTGATTCTGTATTTCTTTCTGCGACTTTAAAAAGGGTGTACGTTCGCTAGTATATCGATAAAAATATCTTTAAATATATTAATTTATAGAAATATATCAATTAACTTTATAATTTGCTTTTTTTAATTGCTAAGCTTAGTTCATAGCATAGGAAGTTCATAGCATAGGAGTTTTATTGCAGTTTCTCCTAAATAAATTGAATAACAATTATTTTGTTATTTATTAGATTTTTCAATTTTCGTTTTATCTCGTCCTCAATCACTGTGTTATGTATTGTCCAAAAAAATGAAGATCCATTCGAAATCATAACATAAAATATTTATTTATTTTTACAGCAGTATTTTGAATGGATGTGGGAGGAGTGTTATTTAATGTGGAAACATTCCCTATTCTAATTAATTCTTACATTGATGGGGTTTGATCTGTTTTATGGCATATCAACACTTTGGGGGGGGGGGGGGTCATTTAATACTGAAATGCGATCCCTATTGGAAATGATGCATTCATTGGTGAGGAGAATCTGTTTTTTATGGTACATCAACTTCTGGGGAGTTATTTTATCATCATCATCATATTCGGTTTAACATCCGTTTTACATGCTGGCATGTGTTGAACCTATCTCTGGCATCTTTCTATAACATCGATTTTTATCACTTCATCTCATATTTTTCTTCGGCCTTCTCCTGTGAACTGGGCCTGCTACCTCAACTGTTCTACATTTACTAACCCAAGAACTGTCATCCATTCTTTCAACATGGCCATACCATCGAAGTCTCCTGTTCTGCACACATCTATTTATACTATTGGGGGTCGACTTGATTTTTAACAAGATCTATTTCTAAATTGCAAGTGAAAATGCAAATTTATTTCTTCTTTATTTTCCTTTCTTTACGATCACATTTAAAAGATAAATAAATTTGTAGCGAAATTAGCAAAATGTTAATTTTTATCAATGTGAACAAATGAGAAAGATTTTGTTCCATGTTTGCAACAAACTTATGAATGGAATGTTTATTATTCTTAATTAATGTTTCAAGTATTTAAAGTAGAGGAAGCGACAACAAAACACAAATAGCTATTTTAACTATAAGTAAAAAAACAAAAACCAAAAAAAATAAAAAAACTTTTTTTAAGAACAAAGGTTTGTGGGAGTTGGTGTTTATCTTCAATTCTTGCAATGCCAAGTTGAACAGATGGTCTACCAAGCCCAATAACAAGATTCTAACTGGTCACTGGTTTTACCACCAGCTAGGCTGGAACCCCATTTACACGCTTGAATGAAATGTTTGCTTATAACACCTCGTATTACTAAACAATTACAAAGTACTGAGATTTGATGTCTTAGTAAAATTTTGAAGAGAGGATTTTTTTATATTATTTCTCTCTAATTTTTATTGTTTGCCCCCTTTCCTTCATTCTCTCTCTCTCTCTCCTATTGGTCTCTTATTTTCTCTGCCTTCGAGAGAGAGAGAGAGAGAGAGAGAGAGAGAGAGAGAGATGAGCAAATTTCAGAGAAGATAGGCCATCAACTTGGGTTGATACTTAGGTCATACTTTTCCCAATAGTATTACGTTACATGGGGGGGGGGTCGAATGATTGATTAGCATTCCCCCCCTCCTCTCTCTCTCTACGAAACAGAGAAAGAAAGACACCAATACGAGATATTACAGACGTTTTACTATTATTTGTTATTGTTTTTTTTTGTTTTTTTAATTCAACGAATTTTATTTGGTTTTTAATGCAACGAATATTTGTTTCGCAATATTGTTTTTATTTCTACAAGACAGAGAAAGCAGGATGTCAATATATGAGAGAGAGAGAGAGAGAGAGAGAGAGATGAGTAAATTTAAGAGAAGGTAAGCCATCAACTACGATTGATACTTAGATCATACTTTTCCCAATAGTATTATGTTACATCGGAGGGGGGGGGGGGATCCTAATTGAATCATAGAGGAAAGGGTCTGATTGGCGTATAGTTATTGATGTAATTCGGGGCTGGTTTGAATGTTAGAAGAGATCCAGTCGAGTTAAGAGCCTGATGAGTCAGGGCGGCTTTGTCTGGTATGTACCACAAACTGACTTCTTTATTAACAAAAGTAGATATGGACTCAAAAATAAAATATAGAATTAAAATGACGTTGTCTTCTTTTCTTTGAAAACTTAAAAAACAAAAAAACAACAAAAAAAACAACGACGACTAACTCTGTGACAATGACAAAGTAGCAGTGATCCCTTTTTTAGTAACCAGCTCGCTTCACAATTCCATCCGACCTAAGGCTCAACTTCCAAACAACTCTCCCTACTGTATCGTTATGTTCTTGGAAGGTGTTCGCCTGAACTCCAATCTCTGTAAAACATTCACAACGAGAACTCGTCTAGCTACAACCACAGCAAAGACCTTTCTTTTCTCTATCTTTCTCTTTACCAAAAACCAAACGAAACTTTCATGAACAAAGTTTCTTTCCTAATACATCCCATCTGTGAAACAAGATACCACAAGTCTGCTTCCCAACCGACTCCAGCATGGTCGTCTTCGAGTCTAATATGAACAAATACTTATTGAGCCGTCCTCATCTTCTGTCCATCCCACCCATTGTTTCCGGACATCATCGTCCAACTGATGCTCTCTTTAACTCTTATCCTCGAGTGGCCCTCAGACCTTGATAAGTGGTGATCCATTAGTTAAAAACAAACAACTAAAACCATAACAATTACTGTATATGACGGGATATGAACTGTAGCAAGATTGGATATGGGTGTGTAAAAATAATGTTAAAAACAGAATTTTCCATGTAAGTAACAGTTGCACATAACGTTGAGATTTATTTTTCCTTTTTCCATTTATCCAATAGAATAGTTATATATATATACACACACACACACTTCAGAAAAAGTGAAGATTTGGAAACAATTTTATTTTGAAGGCACACACATGGGAGAAGGAAAAGATGATCCGATTGGACCATATGAGAAGACTTTCAGTGACATTGAAATATGATTTGACAAGTGGGTGACATATTCTTCTTTATTTCTTATTCTTTTTTTTTTTTTTTTAAATATATTTTTATTTATTTTCTTTTTCACTTACACACCTACTCAAATTGTTTCCAAATCTTCACTTTTTCTAAAGACGTTCGCTAACACGAACGAAACCGGTCAAATCTCTTGTTTTTGTTTGTTTTTCTCCTGCATTTTAACCTGTTTTCTGTTTGTCATTTTTCACACACACACAAGAACACTTGGACCTGTTGCCTTTTGTGCAAAAACAGAATGGAAAAGATAACTTTTTTTGCTTTGTTTTTCACATATGTCCACACATCTCTAAAAGAAGCTGTGTTCGTCTATTGGTCTGTCATTCTTTAGTCTCAAAAAGCATCTTCATCACTAAATGTGGAGACTGAATGGACACATCTTAATATATTATTTTTAAACTGCAATTATTTTGGTAATGTTGTTATAGTCATAAGAAACAAAAAGCAAAACGCACATTCATGTAAAACCAATAACATATGTCAGTTGTGAATCTGTAGACCTTCGCCTCACAACGTAATGATATGCAAAAGTCTTATCTGGGCCTTACTTCTCCATATTGTATGAAGTATTCCCGAAGTTATCCCATGGAAACGTTGATAACTCAAAAACTATTTATCTGATCATGCTGAAATTTTACATGGAAGTTATTGTTAGCAAACAGCATCAGACCCATAAATCGAAAGTTGAAATTTCGTAAAAGTTTCGACTATGACCGAACTTTTTAAACATGATGTCAAAGATAACGGTCATACAAGATGCAGGATTTCATTGGCTACAATATGGGCCAAGTGTGAGTCTCTGCAATGAACAGAACTGAAGTTATCACCAAAAATGTGACTTTCATCTTTTCCGTGACCATGACCTAGATATCCCAAAATTGAATCAGTTCTAAGTTAGACCATGCCCGATACTTTGACTAAGTTTTGGTGGCGATTGGTCAAGTGATGTGGACGCGAAGGCTGTAAACAAATAAACAAAAAACCATGATGACAAACCAACAAATAAACTCAACAAACATAACCTCCTTGGCGAAGGTAATAAGAATCAAACAAATCAAAATGCATACCGGACTTTTTTTCTTACAGTTGAAATGAGATTCCTTTGTACATATCCCAAAAAAAAAAAATGGCCGACTTACCTGAAAAACAAAAAGAATGAAATGAAAGATAAATAAATAGCGTAAAATTAATTGCGTTTTTTTTTTTTTTGGTTGTCTTCAATTTAAACTGCAAACTGTAGATAATGAAAATATGAAGAATAACATTTGTTATTCTGAATTGTTTGCTACAGATTTTGTGTGATTTAACAAAAAAAGTTGAATAGTAAGCTTAGTTTTTTTTTTGGGGGGGGGGGGTCACAAAAGAGACAAAGATTACAATTACAAAGAAATGTTAAACATAGAAATTAGAAAATAAAAAAGAAATAGATGAAATGGACAAAAAGACTAAGTATAAGAAAGTGAAGGGTTAAAAGAAAGA
>OY744526.1:18842662-18910162 GCA_963556195.1 Sepiola atlantica | reverse complement strand
CAAAGAACTTTCCTTTTTTCCCTCCGTGTATCTAAAACCTAACATAGTTTCTTTCTAAGAACTTCCTATCTGTGCAACACGACATCATCGGACTGATTCTCTGCTAACTAGGTATATATGATAACTTATTCGGAATGAGGATAGAAGACAGGTGCAGTTTCTTCATCTTTTATTCATCATCCATAAAGATGATGCACATACATGGGCATATTATAACAGATTACAATGGTTGTCCCTAACATACATCAATGGGCATATTACAACAGATTACAATGGTTGTCCCTAACATACATCAATGGGCATATTACAACAGATTACAATGGTTGTCCCTAACATACATCAATGGACATATTACAACAGATTACAATGGTTGTCCCTAACATACATCAATGGGCATATTACAACAGATTACAATGGTTGTCCCTAACATACATCAATGGGCATATTACAACAGATTACAATGGTTGTCCCTAACATACATCAATGGGCATATTACAACAGATTACAATGGTTGTCCCTAACATACATCAATGGGCATATTGCTACTTATCTACTAGCTACAACACGGTCGTCTTCAAATCTTGTTGTGCCGTTCTTCTCACTTACTCAAATTCTTCCCATTCCACCTATCGTTTCCAATCCTCTCATAGTATTGTGCATCATCCAACTAACCATCTCATTAAACCTTATCCTCAAGTGACTTTTGGCCTTGGTCAGTGGTGACTCATTAGTGTAAAAAAAATACCCTATTAATGTATTTATTGTTGAGAAATAACATTTATTATATTACTATTATTGATATAGAAACAGCCATGCAACAAAAAAATAGAATCTCTGCACTGTTTTACATCGTGTGACGTCACTACATTTTCATCATATTGATGCACGTTTGCATCCTCATGCACACTTGCAAAATGGCATCTTACATAATTGTTTCCTGAGCCAGTTTTTACTTTTACCAAATCATAAAAACGGTCCTTTTTTTATTGTATCATTAGAACCTGTGACGTAACGGTTATAAGTGCTAAGTAATAATCAGTTCTAAATGACAGTCTTCTGGAGGTTGAAAGTTCAATCTTCAGTCCAAGCAATACTAAGAATATAATTATGACTTACGTAAGATTTCTACCCTGTTGACGGAACTAGAGCAAGCTACCCTCGTGGATTAAATAAAGGATTCCACTCAAAATTCCGTATAGAATTCCGAGTTCGAGAGAAAGATTCCAGAGTTCGTCAAGATGCACCTGAAGAAGGTTGGAGGTCACATCGGCCGAAACGTTGTGAGAATAACATCCAAGATGAGAACAGTAGTCTGAATAATACAATTATCAATCCTCATCTCAAAAATTCTGAAACGTAATATTGAATTATTTGGACTACTATTCTCATCTTGGATGTTATTCTCATACTGATATATATATATATATATATATATACATACATATAATGTATACTTAGGCAGCAAGTTTTTATCCAAGCAAGCGTTGTTGAACGTCACGGAACTTTCTCGTTTGTAAATTTTCTTCGTGAGGTTCTCAAACCATCGAGCTATCCTTCTTGTGTTAAACTTTTTATTTTAAAAAACCTACTCCCAAAGACGACTAAGAAAGTCGAAAGCACTCGAAAAAAAGAAAAATGGCCGAATTAAGAACAATCGGTTAAATACTCTACGGACTGCCACCTGAAACCAGAAGGATAGCTCGACTGTTTGAGAACCTCACGAAGAAGATTTACAAACCAGAAACTTCCGTGACGTTCAACAATGCTTGCTTGGATATATGTAATGTAGCTATTTTGTATTATCTATAAACAGCAGAAAAAGAAAATGGAAGTAATTGTGGTTTTGTTCAAAGTAAAATCTTACCCAAGAGAAAAATATGTAAGACGCCATTTTGCAAGTGTTCATCACTATGATGGAAATGTAGTAACGTCCCACGATGTTGTAATGGAATTAAAAGAAAAAAAAAAAAACAGTGCAGAGATTCTATTTTATTTACTTTCTATCTATTTCTATATCAATAATGGTAATAAAATAAATAAATGTTATTTGTCAACAATAAGTGAACCAATAAAGTAGTATTAGCAAGTACTATCCATAAGAAAATTTGTCGCAGAGAAGAAACATGGCGTACATTTGAATATGAATTTACCGTGGATAAACTAAACGGTTGGGTTCGAAACTCTGTATAGATTCTAAAGTTCGACAAGATGCACCTAAAGAAGGTCGGAGGTTACATCAGCCGAAACGTTGCGATAATAACATCCAAGATGAGAACAGTAGTTCGAATAATTCAATAATCCAAATTATCAATCCTCATCTAAAAAATTCTGAAACATGGTTCATTTATTTAGGAAATTGCGTTCAGTTTTTTTTTTCGTAAACATAGCAATGTAAACAAAAGTAATGTATTCTTATGTGAACATATATAAATATATATTAAAAGGAATATTTCCAAATATTGAGCTCAACGTGTATAGAACACATTTTATGGAATACAGGATTACAAACTCATCACATATCAGATAATAAATTTATTTCGGCCTTCTCAAATCTAGACTGGTTGTATTACTAGCTAAGTACAATAATTTCTCCAGAATGAGGACATAAGACAGGTGTAGTTTCTTCATCTTTTATTCATCATCCATAAAGATGATGGAAACAGGCTTCCTAAGGAAACAATAAAAATAGGACACATATTACTCTTTCATTCGTACATGGACATATTACAATGGTTGCCCCTAACATACATCAATGGACATTTTGATACCGATCTAATTACAATTTTTTCTTTTCTTTTTCTTTTTTCATATTTACCGCAACTCCTTTCAGAAATAAATTTGTTTCTGCTTGTTCTGAAAATTTCCCCTATTTTCTGAAAAGGAGTTTCGATAATTGTAAAAAAAAAAAATTACAAAAAAGAGGAAAGAATGATTTTAATACAACCAGTCTAGATTTGAGAAAGACGGAAAAGGCCAAAATAAATGTATTATTTGGTATGCATCGAATTTGTTATTCTGTATTCATATATATATATATATATATATATATATATATAGATAGATAGATAGATATATATATATATAATTGTAAATATTTGTTTTATCTACATACGTATACGTTTCATCCTTTTGGGAATCGTCAGTGTAGAGATGATTATTCATACCAGTTGCAGGATTCGAAACTCCGAAACACGAGTCATCTTTTTTAACTCAAATTCCGATGCTTTAGCCCACACGGCCACTATAAACAACCTGATAAAGCAGCGAGAGATTAAGCCTATTAAAGGCAGATGTCGTCAAAAGTGTTCAACTACTGAAGGAACGTGCATTAAAGCTACAATGACGGATGTGCTAATACTACTCACTACAGTGCCCAGTCTAGATGGGGGGGGGGACAAATATATATATATATATATATATATATATATATATATATATATATATATTGAGACAAGGATGAAGTCATGAGAAAAATTCAAAAAAGCGCTAACTGCACAACACACATCGGACTCTATTTTTCAACACTCTTGTCAAAAAGAATGAACATATATTTTGCTTTATCTATGGGAGGGCTACCCATCGTGGGTTAATACCAGCCGAATGAAGACAAATAAATAAAAGGAAAGTTTTATTTAAACAAATCATTTTATTCATCAAAAAAATAAACCAAAATAAAATAACATTATTTGGTGTTCTAACTTCTTAAAATAAAATAAGATTTTTTTTTTTTTATTATTGTTTCTTTTCGTACACCTTTTTTTGTTGTTTTTTTTCTTGATGCGAGATTATGGGTCGTCTTCAATTTGAGCACACAGGAAAATGCTTAAACGTCCAGCATGAAGTTTAGAAACGAGTATTTATTTACCTCCTCTCCAGGAGGTTAGGCACAAGGCCAGTTTCATCTTACTCCCACAAGTAAGATGTGACCCTAGGTTGGGTCGGGAAAGTGGGGGTTGAAAAGCCAGCGCCCGAGAGATGAGCACTCTGGTCATTAAAAATTGCCTGGGCAGCCCCGTCGGCATTCCCCGGTAGGGGCGCCTCAGGCAGTAAGCAATAAACTTACTCCTCCCCAAAGAGGGGAGGCAAAGCCTGGGAGAGTGGACCTCCTAGAACTGCACAGGACCGACCCATAGACCGGTGTAAATCAAGCCCTGAAGGCCAAGACAATACCCGTTTATGGGGTGTAGTATCCATCGGAACAGATACTACACTTTGATCTTAGCCAAAAGGCCAAGAATTAAATTCTGATTTTTATAAAAAAGATTTCATGGAACATTCTGGAAGCTTTAGTCTTGGTGCAAACCAATTTCGTCATCATCATCACATTCAGTTTAACGTCCATTTTACATGCTGGCATGTGTTGGATGGCTTTTAGAAATTGACCTCCAAACTCATCTCTGGCCAGGTTTCTTTGAAAGTCATTTCCTTAATTGAGGCATGATATTTATAGGCTGGATGCCCTTCCTGACTCCAACCCAGTGCGGTGATGGGGACCAGTGTTTTTGTTGAGACACCATCTCTAGGTGATTGCTCGGCCACTTTTAATGTGGTTAGTCGAATTGTGTGCAGGTGTTCTGCTCTCCATATGCACATAGTCGTTCTTTTTAAAAATGTCGAAGAAGTAACTTCTAAATTAAATTAAATTTTATACACCGGAAGAATGGAAGAACACAACAGGAAGTGGGGTGGGGGTGGGAGTTAAAAGTGAACAATAGAAAGGTTTCACACTTGTATTGATAGCAAACTTTGTAATTAAGAAATGCCAAAAGGCCTTTTCACTTGTGATGTGGGAAGGTTTGTTTATTTTTTCAACCGAGTCTCTCCATTAAATTCAACTCAATCTATTCACAGAATTCCCACTTGCTCGAAGCAAATTTACACTCTTGTCATTTTCCAAGTCAGTTTATCAGACGATGAACTAAATATAATCCAGACTTACATCAACAATAGCAGAGATTAAAATTCAGAAAGAAATTTATATTCTTGTGGTTTAAAATATAAAGGAAAATTAGATGTTGCTTACGTCATTGTGGGGGGAGGGGGGACGTGGTGCCGATAATTAAGATTAGGAGAAGAGAATTAGGTTCAAGATACTTGCAACTTAAGTATCTTTTGATATGCTAATTTTTTTATTCCCTGGCTATTATGACCAATGGGGATTATCGTTTGGTATATATATAAAATATATATAAATACTGTTGTTTTCTCGTTAGGTGACAGCTTTGATCTTTCATTGAGAAGAGTTTAATTTGGTTTGGTTGTTTTGTTTTACGGCATATCCACCATTTTCGGTAATTTAATGCTGAATATGGTCATTTTAGTAAAAAGTTTTATGCTTCAAGTTCTTTATATCTTGAAAGATGGGAATTCAGAAATCTATGACTAGACTCTAAACGTTAAACAAACAAACAAAAAAACTCAGTTCGGTTCAATTCCTGTAGAAGCACAAAAACCCTCTGTGTAACTTTGAGCTCCAATCAATGAAAAATAATTCGGCTCACCGCAGAATCTCACTCGACAGTTTTCTCCTGATTTTCTTCTTTTTATTAGCAGATTTTCCTTCGGTTAATTCCGCTTAACCAATCAGAAAAAACAATCATTTTCATAATCCTAATCTATTTGTCTTCAAGGCGAATACACGTATTATTGTGCAGCAACCAATAGATTTGTTATTTCAAGGTTGCGAGTTCAATCATCACTAGAAAACTAGTAAGCCAAAACTTATTTCCCTTTCCATCTGCAAGCCAGGCAAAGGTGGACCCTCTTACTGCGAGGATGAAGTAAGTCCGGGCTATCTCCACCGCTCGATTCTGGCTCAAGATCATCAATTCCGCCACATATCTTAAAATATTTATTTATGGTGTTTAGTTTGCTTGTTTTATAGAGGAAAACTGTTTTTGTTTTTAGCTTTGCAGAACATGATTGAGTTTTGCGAAGGGAAAGGAAAAAAAAAACTAACATCAATGTTTGGTGCATTTTAAGTCAGGAAGCCAGTATCTTCAGACAGCCTGATCTGGTAGCACTAGATCATTGATAAGAGTGAGGGCACCTCGTTGGAAGGTTGAAAATTATTATCGGAATAATTTTTATCCACCCGATCTGACAATACAATTACATTTTCCAAGTCAGTTTATCAGACTAAATATAACCCAACCGTATATCAACAATAGCAGAGATTTAAATTCAGGAAAAAAATATGTATCGTATTTGATATTTCTTAAGATATTCTTATTTTCACTAGCGGGACCCGTGGAAATTCCACGATACTTTCTACGTCAATCTTTATAATTTACTACTACTACTACTAATAATAATAATAATGATACTCCTTTTAAAATAATAAATGTCTGACCTATTTGGACTTTCTTATAAATAGACCTCAAAACATTACCTTAACAAAATAAGTATCGCTTTAGCTTGATGTCATAAATTTACGATTTACATCATGTTTCAAAACATGAATTCAAACATAAAAAATAAATAAACGAATGGGTAAACATTATCAATAGCGTTGGAAATTATTTTAATAGTCCAAACCAATTTATTTTATGTTAACTACGTATTGGCATACAAACAAATTAATATTTAATATACTAGAAAAAATATGCGACGAGGGGGGGGGGGGGGATATTATTGCCAGTCGGGTTAAAAAAGAAAATGTCTGTAATTTAAAAATTGTACAGAATTTGTTTTTACAGATGGCAAGTTTGCTTTTCTTTATTGTTTTCATAGAATTCCCCGATTCTCATCAGGTGGTATTAACCAGACACATTTTTTTTTAGTTCATGTACACTTTCATCTTAAATAGGTTCACAACGAAAAAACAACTGTAGTAAAACGAGTGCGAAGATAAATTGAAATGGTTGGTAGGAAATAGATTTGGTGGAGAAAATGGGCACGGGTTGAGTAGCGGATAGGGTTGGGTGAGTTCAGAGAGGAAGAATTGAAAGTCAGAAACTCATTTGTTGAAATTACTGTGGCATTTTAACAATAGGACAGAAAAATAAGAAAATGGTTTCATAAGTAAATGTCAAACCAATCCACTATCCAAGCAAGCTGATTGGTTATTACTGGTCACATGGACAGTCATTTTAGGGCAGCCATTTTTCATTTTTCTTTTTTATTCAACTAGGCCAAAAATGTGGTATGTGTCTGTCCTTAGGGACAATCATTGCACAAAACTAAAAAATTGTCATTTGTTCTCTATGGATTTATTATGTAGATGCATTTCTTTTCTTATATAGAGCATCACACTAAATGTCATAAGTTATATGTTTATATATTTGTATGTATAGGATTCACGCCTAAACTAATTAACCGATCATTATGAATTTTGGAACACGGCTATCGGGCATAAGAGGGTGTAATGTGAACTATAATTTAGTTTTAAGCAAAGAGACTAAAAAAGGAGGAAGCCCTTTGTGAAAATTCAGATACATCCGATTTTTGTGAAATTTTAACAATAGGTATTAAATATCAATTAATAAATATTCTTCATATTTATTTATCCACCTTGGATAATTTTTCAAATGTACGAATTTTTCAATAATGACCTAGATAGTAGCAGCAGCAGCAAAACTATTGCTGAAAAATAAAGAAAGGAAGACGATATCCTTTTTACTTCCTTTCCATCCTTTCTTTTATTGTCTGAGAGAGAGAGAGAGAGGTCGAGAGAGAGATAGAGATAGAGATCAAGAGATCGAGAGAGATAGAGATCGAGAGAGATAGAGATCAAGAGTGATAGAGATCGAGAGAGATAGAGATCGAGAGAGATAGAGATAGAGATCGAGAGAGATAGAGATAGAGATCGAGAGAGATAGAGATCGAGAGAGATAGAGATAGAGAGAGATAGAGATAGAGATAGAGATCGAGAGAGATAGAGATCGAGAGAGATAGAGATCGATAGAGATAGAGATCGAGAGAGATAGAGATCGAGAGAGATAGAGATCGAGAGAGATAGAGATCGAGAGAGATAGAGATCGAGAGATAGAGAGAGAGAGATAGAGAGAGAGAGATAGAGAGAGAGAGAGATAGAGATCGAGAGAGATAGAGATAGAGATCGAGAGAGATAGAGATCGAGAGAGATAGAGATAGAGAGAGATAGAGATCGAGAGAGATAGAGAGAGATAGAGATAGAGATAGAGATCGAGAGAGATAGAGATCGAGAGAGATAGAGATCGATAGAGATAGAGATCGAGAGAGATAGAGATCGAGAGAGATAGAGATCGAGAGAGATAGAGATCGAGAGAGATAGAGATCGAGAGATAGAGAGAGAGAGATAGAGAGAGAGAGATAGAGAGAGAGAGAGATCGAGAGAGATAGAGATAGAGAGAGAGGGGGGCAGGCAGTCTGCTTTATGTATTGAATTAATAGTGTCACCATATCGTATATGCGTCTGGGGCAATCACTTAGCGCCGCATCATTCATAGGGACAGAATTTGCTAGTTAGTATTTACCTTCTTCCCAAAGAGAGAAGGTAAAGCCTGGGAGGGTGGACCTCCTAGAAATGCACAGAACCCTAACCTCAGCCCGACAGAAAAAAAGGCTCCCTGACTCAAATGGCCGCGACTGTCTGATTGTCGTAGACGTATCCTCGACTTGGTATGAAAAACACAAACACGGGTAAGGTTAGGCTGACTCAGTTTGAACTTCAACCTAGTTAAGATTATCTTTACTCCAATTTTGTCCCAAATAAAAATATTAAGCGGGTAGTTTTGTTTTGTTCTTATTTCATTTTTTTTGTGTAATCTCCGTAATTTAATTGGTCTGAACATCAGTGCAAAGAAAACTTAAAACATGCTCTCCGGTGCACACCAGTCACCTGCAAACGTCTTTATTGACCAAAAAGAAATAGCTATAGTTGATTATAATTACATATATAATTTTATATATATATATCTCAATCATCATGACACGCAACTTTTAAACAACCAGATTTTTGGTTTTGTTGATTTGATTTTTTCAACTTCATGGATTTTACGATTACCTTTTGATTTACTACCATTGAACCTGCTGCCATTTTTTTCCAGGAACACCTTTTACGGTGAACTTTTTTCTCATATGCTCTCAATTCATTTACTCTGCATTGAACACTCTTAACATATTTCCACTTTCAACATTTTTTTCTCTAATTTTTTACCTTTTTATTCTTTTCAAACTTTGACTCTGGTAATCTTCTTATCCATCTGTATTCCTCTGATGATAAGAATTCAATTCTTTGAAAAGCCATGGTTTTAGGAAAAATAAATCCCTTGTTTTGAACAATTGAAGATGTAATACATTTTGTATTTTTTTACAACTTTTATTCTCATCCTTTAACTTGCCTATATAACTGCTCTATTCCGTATATTGAGCATTAATTCTTTTTCATGATATGATTTATATCTTTAAAATAGAACCTATCTTTATTATTTTGTTCCTTTTATATATATATATGACATATATTTAATATTTCACGTTCAAGTTAAGGTCCCCTGTTTTTGTTTCACTGTTAGACACTTGAATCCCCTTTTTTATTTATGAATTTTCTAACGGTGGGTCAGCTTATGCAAGTGCTAAGTCTGTGATATCTTGGATTTAGTAAGTTTCTCTGGGAATTTAAACTGCGTTTTCTTTTTTTTATTATTTAAAATGACTCAAAGCTTCTTTAGACTAATATATATATATATATATATATATATATATATATGGCAAAATCACGTTGACACTCCGGTTCCTATTATATCACCAAATTTCAGTGACCTTGAGCCTGGCCAGTACTAAATGGTGACCGTTTGCTGTTTGTGGCCTGAAGAGGAAATGGGCTCCACCAGGTTCTATCATGTCCACTGAAAAGTTATGACAAATAAAATATCTGCATGACTCCCCGACAAAGTCCCTTGACGTTATGGGAGATGGATTGATGGATAGTTGACAACTTCACCTACTTAGAGAAGCTCCATAAACAAGGAAGGCAATATGGAAAACAAGTTGTAATGCAGGATTTGAAAAGCCTTGGCAGTATTTAACCAGCGTTGCAAGATCTTTAAAAACAAAAACATTTATCCTCAGAAGTCAATTAAGATTCTACAACAGCAACGTTTTGTCCACACTTCTATAGGGAAGTGAAACTTGGCATCTCAAAATCAGCCAAAAGAGGAAATTAAACGCATTTGATTCTGGGGATCAAATGAGCGATCAAATTATAAATCAAGAAGTCAGAGACTGCACCAACCAACAGCTCATATCGACAATAGTCTGCAAACGACGTCTAGACTGGCTCGGACATGCCCTAAGATTGGCTCCAGAGAGAATTGCTAACCAAGTTCTTCAGTTGACACCTGATAGGAAAAGAGGAAGACCAAAAATGAACTGGAAGCAAACAATCGCGAGAGATTTGCAAGCAACTGGCAGGAGCTGGAGGGACGCTGTGCATCTGGCGGCAGACCGAATGCAATGGAACACTTTGACTGTCTCATGTATCTCAGGATGTGAAAGTGCATAAGTCTAAGTAAGTAATATATGTAAATTAGAACCCTAGGCAACGTGGGTAGCTTTGCTAGTATACTATAAAAGATTATAGTCTTTTTTTTTGTGGGGGGCGGGGTCAGGATTCTTCTCTTCAGTGGTTTTGTTTTTTAATTGCAAGAATTAAATTGCAATTTTTACAATTCTGGAATGAATGATCAACCGATCAAATAGCCACAAAATGTCTATTTTTATTCAATTAAATGATTATATCGATTTCTAATTGCTGAATTGATTTCTATCATCTTAGAATCGGCCAACCACATCTTTCCTCTGACCATACACCCCAAAAAAAAAATAATGGAATAGGATAAAGAAGAAAATACAAAAAGATATAAATACAAAAATGAAAGGAAAAATATCACTCCAAACCCCGCCTTTTTAAGAAATATTTTGAAAAGTTGTGGCGGGCATTGTTCAATTGTGAGGAAAGTCATTTTCTATCTATATAACTTGAGGATTACCCAGAGGGAATTCTAATCAAATATTTGAAAAATCTCCAAAATACATAATCATTTAATAAAGTTTACCTAAGATGTATCATATATATATATATATATATATATATATATATATATATATTTATATCAAAGAATTTGGTATATTCGGACTACTGTTCTTATCTTGGGTGTTTTTATCACAACGTTTCGGCCGATGTAACCTCCGACCTTCTTCAGGTGTACTTTGTCGAACTTGGGAATCTTTCTTTCGATATATATATTAGATTTGTTTTAATGTGAGGTGATATATAGACTTAGGTGGACGAGTACTTGCCTCACATACACGTTACTCGGGTTTTGAATCCTGAGTTCGGATGTGTCAAAGGAGGACGAAACTCGAGAGCTTCCAATCTGGCTTTCATAGTTTGTGTAGGCCGCGACGTTGTCTGATTGTCGAAATAATCTCTCTCTCTCTCATATATATATATATATATATATATGACTTCCTTGTTTTCTTTGGTCTAAAGATGTTGACTCTCTGTGATGAGTACAACCGAAACATGTATGCACATATGTAACCAATAATGTTTGTATAAATAAAAATTTATACTAAAGAACAGTTCTACTTGTTATTGAGCACTTTTTATAAACATTGGAGTTTCAACGGATTTATATCTACAGAAACTAATACAATACGTGTACCATATATATAATATATATATATATATATATATATATATATATATATATATATAATTATTTTTAATAAACAAATATTTTTAATATCCATAGACATATGTTTCATGTTCACAAACAATCATCAGTATGGATGATGTAACTGTACCGCCGGTCGAACAGCTCGAACCCCGGAACTGAATAATTTGAATCCAAGCTTCTTACCGCTCAGTCGTTGTTACAGCTACATTTCAAATAAGAGAGAAAGGAGCCCTATGTTTTTATTTGTAAACGCAGTAAGAAACAGACAGTGTTCTATCGAACCAAGAGAGAGAACTCGCAACGTTGCTAAATTTGAATCTTTTATTATATTTCTCTCAAAGTGGTCGACTTGAACAGAGCTTAATGATTATTTTTAATAAATAAATATTTTTAATATCTACAGAATCAAATTAACACTTACCGGCTCCAATTTCCTATAGGCAAATATTGCTTGAATGAAGCAGTATTTATATATAGAATTATTCACTCTCAGACTGGCAGCCAATCAAAATTCATATAATGGACTCGCCCAACTTGGCATAGTGGAGCAGTCCAGCTTCCATATAAACTGGCTTTTTGGTTACTTGAGTCTTTACTTATCTTGCTGCTCAACTGGTCGTACAGTTGAGCCCTAAGTATCAATTCTATAATATTCATAGACATATGTTTCATGTTCACCAACAATCATCAATAATATTGTATAATTCTGTATTTGGGGGAAGAAATAAAAACAGTTCTCAATTACATTTTTAAGATTTATTACATATGATACGCTACAATAGTATTTCGATTAGCCATTGATACCTGTGGTTTAAGGTATGGGAAATCGTCCCCCTTGGGCTAAAGTATTAACTCCTTTCAACAGTCAGTAGCTGAATAGTGGATTATTGAAGACTTATGGAACTCTTCACTGATATAAGTCAAGGAAGGTCGTGATTTGAAAAATAAAACCAGATAAATAAATAAATCTAGAGTAGTTAAAGCAAAAGAACGGGGGTGGGGGGGGGGTGATGAACTGTGAGGAAATCGAGTTTTACCTACATAGATCGGAGATTACCCAGAGGGACTTCCAATCAAAGATTTGAAAAAGTGCCAATATATATATATATATATATATATATATACATATACATACATACAGAGAGAGAGAGGGAGGGAGAGAAGGGTGGGTGTATTTATTTCTACATTTTAAGGATGATGTATGAAGTTGTTGAGAAAGATTTAAATTGTTCCCATTTATTTTATTTGGGGGGGGGGCGTATACTTTCTTGTTTCTTTCCTGATTTTTTTTTTTCTTCCATCTTCTTCGTTATTTTACCTTTCTATCTTAATTTTTCTCTCTCTCTCTATCTCTTCTGGGGCGTTTTTAAAACTTAGGACCAAAAAACTTTCCATTATATAAAATTTGATAAAATAGAAAGTATTCACTTCATCATGGCCGCCGTATCTGAAATCAGAAATTGCGAACCAGTGTTAATCCAAACCAATTCATAATTATTTTAGGCCACATAGCTTTTGGTGGAATCTTTGTTTTTATAATTTATAAAAAAACAGTTTAAATTTATTATTTCTTAATAATTGTTTGTTATTTTGTAATATAATTTTATTCAGTTACTAATTAAACTATTCAAAAAACAGCTTGATTTTATTATTTGTTAATAGTTTGGTTTGGTTGTTTTGTTTTACGGCATATCAACCCTTTTTCGGGTTATTTAATGCTGAATACGGTAATTTTGGTAAAAGTTTTTATACTTCGAATTTTTTATATGTTCAAATATTTATTCATGGTGTTTGGTTTGGTTGTTTTATAGAGGAAAATTGTTTTTGTTTTTAGTGCTCAACTGTCTGACCAACTGAGCAACAACAAACAAGTAAATTTGAAAAGAACACTAAAAGCCGGTTTATATTAAAGCTGGAATGGGCAAGTCAATCTGAGCTTTGATTGGCTGCTAGTCCATGAGTGGATAATCCATTGTATAAATATTGCTTCATTCAAATAATATTTACATAGTGAATATTGGAGCCATTTATGCTGGTAAGTGTTAATTTGATTCTACAGTTAAAGTCCGATGAGTGTGAAACCCATTCAGGATCACACCTACTGATTAGACAATCACCAAAGCTTCTCCCATATCATTCATCGGAAATGAAACAAAGACTGTTGGACATTCATGACTGAAACTTGGTGGACAAGTCAGGAATAGACTGAAGTTTATTTGTACTAAATATGGTTGGATTATGATTTTTATTAAAGATTCCATGGGTGGAATTTGAGGAGGAGACAAAAGTCACCTTATAATAGAGTAGACTCGAATCTAAAATCATGATAGATCAACTAGTCTAAGAGAATTGAATTTTATCAATTAGATGATTTTTCGGTGCTTCTACAGAATTTGAAACGAACCAAATCGATTTTTTTCCGAACTAAATCTAAAACTTAGTTTAGTGTTATTATAATTTGTTTGTTATGCCTCCTTGGGCATCTCCGCTTTAACTATCTTCTCAATTCAACTGTTAAAAAAAAAAAAAAATAAATAAAAAAAAAAAAAAAAAAAAAAAAATCAAACTTAGTACAGTATCGATATCCAGATCAAATTCTGTCAAATATTTCATTTGACAACTCCCAAAAGTGCCCCCTCAATTTCTCCCTCCTACCACTTTCTCTAAATTCATCAAACCTCATCTTAAACTGATTCACGTTATTGCTGTTCCTAATCCGATCTGGCAACTTATTCCAAAAACATATTACTCTGTGAGCAAAAAAAACTTAACTGGTTAACAGACTTAGTTTTTGAAAACTGCCTTGACAATAATCTTCCAGATCTAGGAGAAATACTAAAAAAAATGCCCACCATAGTTAGAAATGTCATATCACCTCTCTCCAACAAAAGTGTTAGAGTTAAAAAAAAAAAAAAAGTTTGGTTCAAATTCTGTAAAGTACTTTTTTCTTCAATCACCAGGGATTGAACTCAAAACATTTAGATAGAATTCACTTTAGAATGTCTCTTCGCCAACACCTTTATCCACTTGGCCATGTGTCCGGTGTGATGATTATCTACCTGTTGTATGCTTCTATTTTAATTCATTTGTTAGTAACATTATTTTTGTTCTAATTTTGGGATTATCTGTACTTTCTTACTTATTGGTTCCAATATCATGTTGATCTGGATACTTGGCCTGCCTCCAATGTTCAGATCCTTGTTTTGACCCAGTCGAAATGAATGGATATTTCCTTGAGAAAGCTCCTTGTTTTGACAAGTTCCTCGGGCGGACTTTCAGTCCAGATCTAAAATAGAAGAGATATATTCAATCTGTTGGAAAAATGGATGGATCATTCTACCACTCCAGAAAGTACCCAATTCCTGACGCAATCTTCTATCTACCTATATAAGAGCCATATGCATCCTAAGATGGAGTACTATTGCCACATCCGGGGGAGGTGCCGCTTAGCGTACTCGTTCTTGCCTTGACAGAGTACAAAATCGACTAGTGTAGGATGGACACTTCTCTTGTTTAAATACTCTTTCTCACAAAAGAGACGTTATTAGTCTCTTTCTACTCTATTGTTATTTAGATGAAAGGTGCTCTACTGTGCTTAAATCTCGAGTTCCTTCATAGGAGACATTCACAGCAAGAACTCATCTTCTGCCACAACTGCAAAGAGCTTTCTTTTTCTTCCTCCATTTGCTTAACACCAAACAAAATCTCCATCTGTTGAACACGTTAACATGGGATTGCTTCCTTGCTGGCTACAACATGATCGTCTTCAAATCCATTATCAACAAATACTTGTCATAAACCGTCTTTATAATCAAATTCCATTCATTATTTTCAATCTTCTCGTAATATTCTTCATCATTCAACTGACAATCTATCTCATTAACCGTTATCCTTGAGTGGCTTTTAGCCTTGATAAGTGGTGACTCATTAATATAAAGAAACAAGTAAGAGGTTACTGCAGCATAGCATATGTGCTGATTCTTTATCTGCCCTTTCTTTCTTAATTATTGCTTTTCATATAATGTCTATCTCTATACTTTACATAGCCACCATGCCATCCCCTGTAGGTAAGTGGTTAATAACGCGGACCGAGGACCTGGGTGTGCCGGGTTCGAATCCAGTTCGTTCCACAGAAACATTTTCATCAAAACCCACACCTGACCTTGTATCTAACCTCCTAGAGAGGAGGTAAATAAAATATCTACAGGGTTACCGCAGCATAGCATATGCGCTGATTCCTCATCTACACCTTTTTAAATATTGCTTCCCAGGAAGTGGCGCTAGTGCAATAGTTACAGGTGTGGACTGCATGTATCACATTAGAGTTCTCAAACTACTTGATTTCTTTCGCTAATTCCATTAAAAAGTAGTACAAATCCAGATGCACTCTCTCCAGGTAATAAGTTAAATAATAACAGAGTATTTATTTACTCCTCTCCAGGAGTTAGGCACAAGGCCAGTTTTATCTTACTCCCACAAGTAAGATGTGACCCTAGGTTGGGTCGGGAAAGTGGGGGTTGAAAAGCCAGTGCCCGAGAGATGAGCACTCTGGCTATTAAAAATTGCCTGAGTAGCCCCGTCGGCATTCCTCGGTAGGGGCGCCTCAGGCAGTAAGCAATAAACTTACTCCTCCTCAAAGAGGGGAGGCGAAGCCTGGGATGGTGGACCTCCTAGAACTGCACAGGACAGACCCATAGACCGGCATAAATCAAGCCCCGAAGGCCAAGACAATACCAGTCTATGGGGTGCAGTATCCATCGGAAGATACTACACTTTGATCTTAGCCAAAAGGCCAAGAAGCACAACCAAGGCTAATTCTTCTATCAACCTCTTTGAGAAATTACGACATGAAAAGCAACAAAATTGCTTGAGAGACGTGGTTGCCAACCTTCAATTAGGAAAAGGGCACTAAAAAGAAGAACGTATTGTGTTCGTCCGTGTACTCAGCCTCCGTTCTGTAGAATCGTTATATTAATCATATGTACGAGACTAGAAGAATATAATTCCAAATTTGACTGACAACCAAGGAAGTTGCTGTCATGATTTTCCCGAAAGGCATTCAATCAAAGTGAATACAAACCACCTAAGTAAGAATTTGATTCCATTCTTCTGATTCTAAATATTTAGGTCAATTCAATGCGTTAGTGTGTGACTACTTGAAACAACCATCCACACAATTAGTCTATACTAATAAGATAGATGGGCCTGTGTCTCCTTACTACCTTTAGGCTATTAGACCTAGGAACATGAAATTTTGTAGAAATGATCCTTACTAGTCGCATAGAAAGGGATCATAAGCCAGAGTTCCATACATCTTGGATAGCCCCACCTTCTAATATCTAATAGATATTTGAAGAAAACTAAAGAAATTATACCTATAATTTGGAATACGTATTCTATTATCAGGTTAGGTAAGAAGGCTACATCCTAGCAATCCTTGGTCTTTTGACGAGGAACAAAATGTAGTTTCTGTTCTGATGCTTCACTTAGTCTATTCTGTTTTCGGTCAGTGAAGGAGAAGTCCTTCTGGACTGAGACGATTTTTATTTTTGTTCCAATCCAGTGTCCCTTTTTGGGAAGCTGGAGTTTCCTCACATTAAATACCGACCTCGTGTCTTATTCTGCCCTTGCGGGGAGATAATTAAATAGGAACTAGGCTACATCTTATATATCTAATATATAAAGTTATCTTGTCAGATTTTTTATGTTAGACCTGACTAGCAATGGATCTGTCAAATCGATATTTCATTTACTTAAATTATCAATCTGTGTCATTTGCAAACAAAATTGGAAAATCTAATCTATTTTGTTGATTACATACTATATCCGGCCCAACATTTCATTTAGTAAGAGACAGTTCCAGATTTACACCATATTTTTATTACCTAATCGTCTATGTTCATTAGCCAATCACATGATCATTTAGTTTATTACAAATAAGGAAAATTCTAATTGCCGCTAACATTGTCATTGTCATCTCGTCATTGGATACGTAAAAGTGATTTTGTTATTCATAACTCTGCATTTTCATTTCTGGTTAGATTTTATTTCCAAAAATTAAAACTAGCTGTATCATTTAAGTTTTTAGTACTCCCTATATATATATATATATATATATATATATATTATTATTATTATTATTAGCTCCTTTCACCAAAGGCCGGGCACTCTGAGTGACTTTAATAACAAGCAGTACTAATAGCTGCATGCACGATCCAAATACGTTCGTTGATCACTCTAACTGCTTGTGTAAATTTAGCCGCCGATTCGCTATTTACAAAGTCAAATTCCTCTCTAATTATTAACTAGTTCCCTATGGCCGAGGGGTTAAGACTCTTGACTGCAAATCAGTGGCGATTTGTGATCAGGGTTCGCGCCCGCCGACCGTTGAGAATTAGTTTCCTGCACTGAAGATTGTGTCAGCATGAAACATCGATATATGTAGGTATTAAATAATTAATATTTATTTATAAATATTATTATTATTATATATATATATATATATATATATATATATATATATATATATATATATATATATATATATGAAAGGCAGAAAGGAAAAACAAACACAGGAATAAATTTTTAAAAAACAACAGGAGATTAAACCGGTTACGTCCAGATAAACGAACGTCTTCAGAAAAAAAAATCCAAACAAAACCGGTCAAATCTCCCGTTGTTGTGGGGTTTTTTAATTTTTATTTCTTCCTGTGTTTAATTGTTTTTCTTTTCTGTCTTTCATACATTCCGTCCCCACTATTTTCCATTATATATATATATATATATATATATATATATATATATATATGTACACACATAATAATTTCTTCTTAGATAAAGTTTACAAAGACATTTTGTATTATACATATTTATGTTATCTAAGATATGTCAGAATAAAACCTGCGACACATATCTCAAAAACACAGTTAAAAGAAAACTCTTATATGAAATAGTCGTCCATGTTGTTTACCAATTTCATCGATGCATGTAAAAGTTTTCTGTTAACTATATTTTTTAAATGTATGCCACAGTTCTATTCTGACGAATCTTAGATTACATAATACAATATTTCTTTGTTTGTATACTTTATCTAAGAAAGAAAAAAACGATCGTAAATAAAATTCATGTGGACCATATAAAAGCTGTTGGATTTATAAGTATATTGCTTTTGGAATGCCCATTATCTACAACAATAATCTTGTCGATATTTGGGAAAAACAATTGAGATAAATTGTATGAGAAGATGATCAGGATAAAAAATGATTACATAATCAAACCGAAATATATATCTTTATAAAGTTTGACATGTTTATATGTTTAGGATTCACTCCTAAACTAATTAACCTATCATTATGAATTTTGGACCACAGCTGCTAGGTGGAAAGGGGCCAAATGTAGGCTATATTTAGTTTAATTTAGTTTTATGCAAAGGGGGTTAAACCGTGGCCACCGAGAGTTACTACAGGCCGGTTAGCTAGAAAATGACGTCACTGACTTCCGTGTCAAAACAAGGACCGTAGTAATAACAATAAGAAGGCATTTCGACTTCTCCATTCACTAAATAATCCATCAAAATTCAGGAAATCAACCAATTTTAATGAAATTTTCAGGATTTATTAATTAATGATCACGGAATATAATAAATCCATTACTTTATTATAAAGCTTGGTGCAAATGTATTATTTCTTGTAAACAAAAAACACCTTTACTAAAGTTATTCAAAATATCAAAACATGTTGACCATACGATATTGTAAATATTTAAAACAAAGCATTAGAAAACTTTAAAAATTGCATGTAAAAAAAAAAGAAAAGAACCCGATTCGATTCATCTTGAAACTGATCTTTATCCAATATAAATTTAAAGAAAATAATAATTCACGATCAAATACTTCAAAAAACTGAATTATGAATTACCATTATTTAAACTTCTAACCCAATCAACCGTAAGTAATTCAGACTTTGAAATTTGTTTAAAAATTATACAAAAAAAAGCTCAATGTTAACTGTCTGTTTAATAATGGAATCACCAATCCTATTAAGAGATAGGTACGTGCAAAATCAAAGGCCGATCCCCAAAATGTAAAAACATTTTGACCCTCCCTTCACTTAAAAATTCACCAAAATTCAGGAAATCAACCAATTTTAATGAAATTTTCAATATTTATTAATAAACAAGCACAGGAGATATAGTGAAACATTTTTTTAAAATCTTAGTGAAAATGTATTATTTTTTTAAAAATAAAATACACCTTTACTAAACGTATATTTTTATATATATAAAAAAATCCATGATTTTTTTAAAATGAAAATAAGATCTGTATATGTTTAAAATATTTTTTTTAAAAAACTATTTCGTATATATTACGGAAAATGCCCCTACACTCTTGTTAATAAAATCAGTATAACTCGAAGAATTAACGATATTATCATTGAATAAAGCATTGTTTAATTAATATTTTTTGTGAAAATTTTGATTAAATATGATGTTATTATTTCATTTATTTAATCTACAAAAGTAGAGAAAAGATAAACTATGCTACACTTAAGACATCGAAAAAAAGTAATAAAAAAAAGGGAACACTACTTTTTTATCAAATAATGAATAAGTAATTCAGACTTGATTTTTTATATAATTAAAACAAAATTCAAACTTACTACACTATATTTAGTCGGTGTAAACATTATTACGTGTATCCATATTTGCAGTAATTATTTCTCTTTTGGAAATCCAAACATATGCAGTAGGCATTTTAACTTTGTGAATTATGAAATGAAATTTTAAAAAGCGCGAAATTATTTTAAAATTGGTTGATTTCCTGAATTTTGATTCCATTATTAAACAAACAGTTAACATTGAAATTTTTTTTTGTATAATTTTTAAACAAATTTCAAAGTCTGAATTACTTACGGTTGATTGGGTTAGAAGTTTAAATAATGGTAATTCATAATTCAGTTTTTTGCAGTATTTGATCGTGAATTATTATTTTCTTTAAATTTATATTGGATAAAGATCAGTTTCAAGATGAATCGAATCGTGTTCTTTTCTTTTCTTTTTTACATGCAATTTTTAAAGTTGTCTAATGCTTTGTTTTAAATATTTACAATATCGTATGGTCAACATGTTTTGATATTTTGAATAACTTTAGTAAAGGTGTTTTTTGTTTACAAGAAATAATACATTTGCACCAAGCTTTATAATAAAGTAATGAATTTATTATATTCCGTGATCATTAATTAATAAATCCTGAAAATTTCATTAAAATTGGTTGATTTCCTGAATTTTGATGGATTATTTAGTGAATGGAGAAGTCGAAATGCCTTCTTATCGTTATTACTACGGTCCTTGTTTTGACACGGAAGTCAGTGACGTCAGAGGGGGGCAGGAAGTTAGTTGCTTGGCCTGTAGTAACTCTCGGTGGCCACGGTTAAACAAAGGAGAGAATTCAGATACTTACAATTTTCGTGAAATTTTAATAGGTATTAGATTTCAATTAATAAATATTCTCCAAATTTTACTTCCTTTGAAGTATTTAAAAAGGTTTTTAGGAGGCATAAAATGGGCAAAATCTGCCATTTAAAAATTCAAATATATCAGATTTGTATTGAATTTGATCCATCGTCATTAAACTCCAGTTGAGCAAAATTCTTATATCTTGATTTTAATATTCATTAAAGGACATTAAAATGGTGCAAAACTGTTCTGTTTGAGAACTCTTCTAGTATATATATATATATCTATATATATATATATATATATTATATATATATATATATTATATATATATATATATTATATATATTATATATATATATATTATATATATTATATATATATATTATATATATTATATATATATATTATATATATATATATATATATATGAGAAAGGATAGATGAGAGTAATCCGACGTAATGGGAAATGAAAAAGGAAAAAAACCATCATTCATCAACGTTTCGTCTTTATTGTAAGACTTCTTCATAATGATAATTTGAAGAAAAATGTCATGCAAGTACATCGAAATTTTGGATTGACATGATGGGTTGATAAGGAAAAGTAGTAGCCGTGGTTACTGTGAGCGCTGGAGGCCACACCTCACCACGACAAAAACCTCAGCCCCCCCCCCCTCCTTTCCTCTCTCCCACCCTAAGGTAAATTCACTAATACTCTCACCCTTCCCTTTTTCACTGCTGCCTTAATGGTACCCAATCAAAGCTTTGCATATTCATTCCACTCTCTGCCACTACTGACTTCTTGCAGCCTGGACTCTCCTCCAGCGCTCACAGTAGTGGCTACTACTTTTCCTTATCACCCCATCGTGTGAACCCAAAATTTCGATGTACTTGTATGACATTTTTCTTCAAGTTATCATCCTGAAGAAGTCTCACAATAAAGACGAAACGTTGATGAATATATAAAAAATATCTCTTGGTTTTTTTCCTTTTTCATTTCCCATATATATATATATATATATATATATATATATATAGAAGAATGTTGTAGTTCGCTTGGAGCATTGTGTATAGGTGTAAGAATAATATTTTTGAGGCGATAACAATGCGTTGTTAAAGTGACACATATACGACACGTGGAATCGTAAAAACAAAGTGACAATATTGAAAAGTCAATAATTTTCAAAAATTTTGTTTTTATTTACCAGTGTATCGTTGACCGTGGTGTTAGGTTGGAGTGTGTCCTTTTCATTATTATTTTTTTAATTTTCGAGGGTATATATATATAAAGCCTTAATTGAAAAAGAGTGTACTTTTAATTTTAACTACTTTCCAAAGTTTCTCAAATATATTCTAATTATTGTTTCATTTCAGAAAACTAACGAGAAAATGAACTGGCAACGTGTCATCATGTGGAAGTGATGGTGGCTAAGTGGTCAATAGCATGGACTGACAACCTGGGTGTGCCAAGTTCGAATCCAGTTCATTCCACAGAAACACTTTCACTTAGGATGTCAGCAACCTTCACGTGGTCCCTCCTGTATGTACCAGATCTCTTTCTAGAAAGTATTCTGACTAAAAAGATATTGGAGAAACCAATGCCAACAATAGAATCATCTGATTCATAAGATGAAAATTAATCTCATGGGGTTTTCCTAGTTAGAAAATAAATAAAAATAATATGCAATCATCATCATCATATTCGATCTAACTTCTGTTTTACATACTGGCATGTGTTGGACGGCTTTTAGAAACTGACTGCCAAACTAACCTATCTGACTAGGACTTTATTTATCCTTTCTTCTCTTGAGTCCATTCATATCACTTTTTTAAAAAAATGGAAATCGCTCCAGACAAGGCATGAAGCCACTTGATGTAAGGAGCTAAAAATAAAAATAATACTTCAAAGTCAAAAACTAGCCAACGACAAGTGTTCGATGGATAGATTCCGACTCAGAAAACAGCAATCCTTTCTCCTTTGTACATTTTTGCTAGATTGGTATATCCACTCATAATATAAGGGGCATTTTTAGAATTATATAATATTCATACAAATTATTTATTTAAAAACTATACATTGACGCACTATATATACTTATAGATATGTTTTGAAACATGACGTAAATCATAAATCTATGACGTCACATCAAAGCTATAATTATTTTGTTATGGTTTATATAAGAAAATCTAAATGGCTCAGTTCGAGGAAACATCAGACTGAAGATCTCAAGGTTTCGTTTTCGATTTCTGGTCATGGCACCCACTTTGTTGGTAATTTACTATCTGAAAAAGTAGTTAAGATCTGATATTTCGAAATTGTGACGGACAGACAGACACATAGAAAACGCCCCTCATATTATTAGTGGATTGATCTAAGATTGGTCTTGACTATTATTAATATATAGTATGTTTTTAAAAGGCTGTGGGCAATACAAATTCCGTGTAGGATGTAAGCTGGAAGGAACAAAAATAATAAATCGAATACGAAATGAGACTTACTATTTATTTTTTCTTAAAATCTTACATAACAGCAAGTGTGGTGTTAGCTGTTTGTGTGTTGTCCGGATTATTATTAAAAATCATTTATTTAATATTTCGGGAAAAGAAACTTCCCTTTGTCAAAAATAATAAACACCAGAGGAAAACTCTGTCTGTGCAGAGAATCTACCAAAATGTAATTAATATATATATATATATATATATATATGAAGTTAGGTATGTGTATATGTTCATATAAAATAATAAATATAAATTTTAAATAAAGTTTTATTTTTCCTATATCGAAACCTCTAGAATTCTTGCACTAATCACATGGTGCAATAATCAAAGAATGATTCTTGACTTGTTGCAGAAGCAGGAAAAGAAAAGTCATGATCTTTCCAAAGGCATTGAGATCAAAGTGAACACTAAGAACTCAAAAAAGAATCTGAATAAAGTTTTCCAATTCCATTTTACATCCAAGAAACTTAGGTCAACTCTACATTTGATACAATTTAGCAGAATGGAGGAGAAAAATGGAGGGAAAAAATGGAGGAGAAAAATGGAGGAAAAAAATGGAGGAAAAAAGAAGCAAAATGCAAAAAAAAAAACTTAGAAAGTATCTGATATGTCTACATTAAAAATGTTTAAATGAATAATTAGAAGTCCATAAAGTATTTTTCTAGTTGAAAAATCAAACTTTATGTCTTCAATATTTGTTGTTTCATTTTGCATATTTACGGTCGCTGTTTTTACTGGGTGAGATGATGTTATACCAAAATGGAGAATTCGTTTCGGAATATTTGAGATGAGGATTGATTATTTGGATTATTCGGACTACTATTCTCATCTTGGTTGTTATTTTCACACAGCTTAGGCCAATAAAGCCTCTGACCTTCTTCAGGTGAATATTTTCGAACTTAAGAATGTTTATGTCGAACTCTGGAACCTAATGGAATTACGAACTGAATCCTTTATTCAATCCACATTGGTAGATTGTTCACGTTCCGTCAGCCGCGACCGGGTAGAAGTGTTAATTATTATATTATTTTTAGTTATTATCGCCTGTGGTAAGGATTGAACCTTGAACTTTGAACCTTCAGAAGACTGTCACTTAGAACTAATTGCTAATCAACACCTTTAACATGGGTTTGGCCATTATTTCCTATAATAAGTGATGAAGTTTCTCAAGTTCGAAAAAATTAACCTGAAGTAGATCGGATATTACATTGGCCGAAATAGATAATTCATATTTGTCTATCCGTAACCAAAACTTGGAATATTATTTGAAAGAAACGTTATGTTAAGCAAAACCACTTATTGTACTTAGTGCTATTTCATCAATTTCATTCCAAGAGAGAGTTTGAATGCCTACTAGACACCATCCTCGAGTGTCTTCCGCCTCTCTCTACAGGAGTTTGTCAGGACAACCTGACATGAGGACACTTCACCCTACAAGTAAACCCTGACCAAGTATTCAAACCCTAAATAAGATCCCCTAGACACGGTTATACACTGGCTCATATGAGAAATGATGCACCTTCTTGTAGTGATGTTACCTCAAGTAGCAGTACTTAGTTGGATACTCCACCAGACCAGATGAATTCTTGTCCTGGAATCCAATAAGACAAAAGAAAGATCTACTATAACAGACTTAACTGGTCAATTGAGGATAGGAAAATTAGTGTCCTTCACTGCCTTACGAACTCAACGTTTGAGAGGTCGAGGAGAATCTTGATTGAACACTCGGATATCTATGTATCTCATATAGAAATCAAGTCTTAGCCCTAATTTCTGAGAGCTAACCGAAGTAAAATGAAAAAAAAAAAGTATTTATTCGCTTATTGATTCACTTTCTTATTAATACAAGATGTGTGTAAAGTCAAGACCCACAGATAAAAATAAAAGTTCTGATAATGGTCTAGTTTGGAGTTTTGTAATAACAAATTATGTATAGACGATGAAAATAGTTTTATGTTGTTTAATAATATTAAATGAGGTATCACTTCGAGTAAAAATCTACTTATTACCCGTTTTAAGACATTTTAATAGATTTTTCGTCTAAAACACACAATATCGGCATCAAACATATGAAAACGTGGATTGTGAAGCATGGAGTACTGAAACGAACTCTTGTAGTGAATTATAAAAATAATTTATTTCAGAAGTTTCTTGATTTCACAACTTGTGTTATCTCAATAAAAATACAAAAATTAATGTCTTTCACCTTTTTTTTTCACCGTAAAGTGAATTATAAAAATAAGTGCTGGTTTCGTTTCTTAATTCCATTCAATTTTTCACTAGGCCCTACTTCCGGTCTGTTCGCGTTCATTTTGTAGCATTTTCTATAGTTTCTTTGTAACACATTTCAAACATGTTTTTCTTCCGATTAAATGGGTAATAATAAGTAGATGTTTACTCAAAATGGTTCCTAATTTAATATTATTTAAAAAGAACAATAACATAAAACCATTTTCATCGCCTATACATAATTTTTTTTATTACAAAACTCCAAACTAGACCATTACCCAAGTTTTTTATTCAAATAACATCTTCAATAATATTTCCAACATCATTGACAATGCAAATATTTATGCTTTTTGCAAAACTTTCATAAAATCAATGCAATAAATCCATTGAGTTAAGTTTATTGGATGTGTGATTTTTGTTGAGTACGCTTTCTTCTTTAGCATATTCCAAAACAAAGAAATCAAGAAGACTTAGTTCTGTGTATAATTATGTCTATCAATCCAAGAAGGTGAATATGCTAATCTGAAAGAAGTGGCCTAAAAATGCAGCAAGTCGACTTTAAAGCAAGCAAATATTCATGCAATATGGATAATGGAATAAATGCGTTGCCAATTCTAGGCTTATTAAGTTGTATCATGAATAAAAGCAGGATGTCTGCAGAATTCTACCATTTATAGGAATAATCTATTCACCTATTCTGAACAGACTTTTTCATCCAAAATCTACAGAGAGATGCCAATTTTTAGGAGGAGGGGGGGGGGATATGGAAGCAGGAAATAAATGAAATTCTAATGGAAATGAATTATCGGTTATCTTTCAAATTTATTTCGGTTTGGAAAATGACCATAAAACTTTAATGAAATAAAAAAGAAAGAAATTCTTTAATTTATCTCTGCATCAGCTCTTAGTCTGCCAAGATATTTTTGCGGATTTGATGGAAATAGTTACATTATGAAGATACACAAATCCGACTGACATTATATGTATATATATATATATATATATATATATATATATATATATATATTTTATATATAAAATTGCATTATTAGTCGCTCTTAACTTTATAGGATGTATTTTTAGTAATCCCTGGACACGTGTTTCTGGCTCACAGTCGTCATCAGCATAGCTAACTTAGACAAGGATCGAACTTTCGATATTGATATCTTTACCACTGGACCAAGACGCTCTGTCTAGAAATATGTACACTTTTTATCACCTAAATATTTAATGTATTTTTATGTAATTATTTTTATTGGTGATTGCAGCGTTCGTTGTTAGGCTAAGTGCCTTCATTACTAATTATATATATATATATATATATACATACATACACACACACACAAGAATACCAAATTCAGGATGGGTAAAATTAATTTACCAAACAGAACAGATTTGCACCACTTTTATGTCACTTTACAAAGGTTAAAAATCAATATAAAATTATACTAAATCTTATGTCTAGAATCCATTTTTCAATTTTGATCAAAATCCATTGCATGATTTTTATTCTAGAACATGTCTAAAATGAAAGGCTTAAGCTTAAGGGATCTTAATAAGAAATTCAAATTCGGGGAATCTTGCTTAATTGGTGTCTAATGACCATGGATCAAATTTAACGCAAATTATTAACCTAAAAGCTTCTCCCTGGCTGAAGTAAGGAGAATGAAAAGTATTTTGGGTTTTTTTTCAGTAGTGTTAGGGTTACTACTACTACTACTACTACTACTACTTAGACATCTCTTTTTTATAGACTTGTATTGAATTTAGTAGTAAGTGCTCCAATGTATGACCATTTGGGCAACAAACAAATAAATTGAAAAGAACACTAAAAAGCCAGTTTATATAAAGCCACCTTCCGCCTATGCATGGAGTATTGTTGCCACATCTGGGCTGGTGCATCATACACTAGTCTCTCCCTCTTAGACAAGGTCCAAAAAAGAGTCGCCAACTTAATAGGTCCCTCACTATCCACCAAGCTCCAGCCCCTGTCCCATCGCCGCAATGTTGCATCCTTGTGCTTGTTTTACAAATACTTAAATGGAGTGTGCTCCGATGAACTAGCTACTCTGGTGCCCCCTCAACGTAAATGCACTAGACCAACTCGACAATCAGCTAAATCCCATCCATTCACTGTGGAGGTCCCCAGATGCTGGAGAGCTTTCTACTCCAATAACTTCTTTCTTCGTGCTGCCGGCCTCTGCAACTCCCTCCCTGTTTCCCCGACAGTACAGACATGCACGAGGTTTAAAACTAATGTAAACAGATATCTCGCTACACTGCTCCCAACTTGGGGTGACACCCAAAACCTACACCCTAATTCTCAGTAACCCCTTACGTCTACAGTGGCGGCCTGCCTTGTTTGGGGTGAAATATGTTTTTAAAAAATTCTTTTTTTTAAAGGCTGGAATGTTTAATGAGATATATTGCTATTACTATTAAACGGTCATATCCTAAGAAACATGGCAGAAAAAACTGTTCACATTTTAATAAAATTAATATTTTTCATAAATAGTTGTACTATAAGGAGATCAATATGTCCATTGATGTATGTTAGGGACAACCATTGTAATCTGTTGTAACATGTCCATGTATGAATGAATGAGTAATATGTGTCCTATTTGTATTGTTTCATTAGGAGCTTCTTCCATCATCTTTATGGATGATGAATAAAAGATGAAGAAACTACACTTGCCTTATGTCCTCATTCCGGAGAAGTTATCGTGCATAGCTATGACGGAAGCAGGCTTCCTTATAGTTTGATCTATAACATGAGAGATGCCTGCCTACCAACTACCTTCTGCATTGGTTATTAGATAGGTATTAATATGTCCATTGATGTATGTTAGGGACAACCATTGTAATCTGTTGTAACATGTCCATGTATGAATGAATGAGTAATATGTGTCCTATTTGTATTGTTTCATTAGGAGCTTCTTCCATCATCTTTATGGATGATGAATAAAAGATGAAGAAACTACACTTGCCTTATGTCCTCATTCCGGAGAAGTTATCGTGCATAGCTATGACGGAAGCAGGCTTCCTTATAGTTTGATCTATAACATGAGAGATGCCTGCCTACCAACTACCTTCTGCATTGGTTATTAGATAGGTATTAATATGTCCATTGATGTATGTTAGGAACAACCATTGTAATCTGTTGTAATATGCCCATGTATGTGCATGTATGAATGAATGAGTAATATGTGTTTTATTTGTATTGCTTCCATCATCTTTAGGGATGATGAATAAAAGATGAAAAAACTACACTTGTCTTATGTCCTCATTCCGAAGAAGTTATTGTACATAGCTAATTAGTAAGAGAAAAAAAATTGAACATTAATATAATATAAATATTTAATGACTATTATAAAAATATGTTCTTGGAAAAATAGGGCATAAAAATCGTTTGAGATTTTTCTTTCAATTATTCATGAAATTAAAGCAATAAATACATTGCATATTAAGTGTGTGTCCAATTTGATTTGGGTTTTTATTATTTCATTAATTTTCTTTTCTTCTTTCTCCTCTTCTTTAGCTTAGTAAGGGTTCGAGTTTAAGCAACCTGATCAGCAGTTAATTTTATTTCATTCTTTTATTTTTTTTCCTTCTTATTTTCCTTCCTTCCTTTTTTTTTTGTTTTCCTTCCTTCTTCCTTTTTTTTGTTTTCCTTCCTTCTTCCTTTTTTATTTCCTTCTTTTTTATTTCCTTCCTTCCTTTTTATTTCCTTCCTTCCTTCTTCCTTTTTTCATTTCCTTCCTTCCTTCTTCCTTTTTTCATTTCCTTCCTTCCTTCCTTCTTCATTTCCTTCTTTTTTTCTTTCTTTTTTATTTCCTTCTTTTTTTCTTTCTTTTTTATTTCCTTCTTTTTTTCTTTCTTTTTTATTTCCTTCTTTTTTTCTTTCTTTTTTATTTCCTTCTTTTTTTCTTTCTTTTTTATTTCCTTCTTTTTTTCTTTCTTTTTTTCTTTCTTTTTTATTTCCTTCTTTTTTTCTTTCTTTTTTATTTCCTTCTTTTTTTCTTTCTTTTTTATTTCCTTCTTTTTTTAGCTGGACAGGGCAAAAATCCACCCCAGCTTCATGCTGAAGTAGTATAATGTGCTACATAAAGCTTTTGTACTAGCGCCGAAAATAGTAGAATGTGCAGGTATCAGCCGGCTTGTACGGAGAGATGCCACTCATATCTGCGGTATCTGGACAGTGGTGCTGATTGAGAGGGCTCATCAGTGAGGAGGAAACAGATTCCAGACACCATCCTCTCCGGCTGATTGTAAGAAGCTACATCATTGTCGAGTTTCGACCGACTGCTATTAATACTTTGTATTATTTTAATTATTGAGTAATTTTAACTATTTAGTAATTTGAAAAGTTGTTTTTTTAAGTTTTAAATATGAAGGAGGATGTAATACATGGGAGAATTCCCCCACACACCCTTAACAACGGAGGAGGTAATTCCGGGGAGGACGGTCTTATAACAGAACCGATACTACACTTATAAATTCCGATTAAATAGTTTTTTTTTTCATTCATTTAAAAATGTCTAGTCACAAAAGAATAATTTTTTTTATTGCTCCTTGGCTTTTTGACTAAGATCAAAGTGTAGTATCTGTTCTCTTAACATCAGCTTCGGAAGTGTTCATGTAATTAAAAAGTTATGTTTGATACTCTTTGTGCCACCCTTCTGATGACGCAACACATGCAGACTTTGGCGTAGCTGGCAAAGGCCTCTAGTATGATTATAGAATTTGGTACTTAAAAGTCAACCAGTTGAGTAACAAAATAAGTAAAAACTGAAGCAACACCAAAAAAATCAGTTCATATGAAAGCTGGAATGTTTCACTATGCCAAGATGGACAAATCCATTATCTGAGCTCTGATTGGCTGCCAGTCCATGAGTGGATAATTCATTATATAAACACTGCTTCATTCAAGCAATATTTGCATATTAAAAAGTGGGGGATCAGTTTACGTTAAATTTATATATGAAAACTGATCGCCCCTCCTAAAATCAAAAATATTTGGAAAAAAAATTCCAAAAACACGGAATTCTCTAGCGACATGATAGGTAATTGTACATAGAAAAAAGAAGAAAAAAATGGTAAAAAGTTGAGAAAAACGGATAGTGGAACATTACGAAAAAGCGCCAAGAACTCTCAGCCATTCTTTGAACGTGACCATATTAACAAAGTCTTCTCTTTTAGACACCCATTCTTATATGGTCCAGATTTAATCTTTCATCAAAGGTCAAAAGATCTCAGTCTTTCTTTAAGACTCACATTACACATCCATTGTATCATTGTCACATCATTTCTTTCCATGCAACGCATGTCCTCAACACTAACTGGACAGTTTTCACTTCCATACATCATCATACCAAGTACACATGCCTGATAGATTATTTCCGACAGTGGTAATGCTCTACTCGTTCCCTGAACTTACTCCATGCAATTCTAACTCTTGCCATCACACAAGCACCAGTTACTACCCTGTGCTTTAATGATGGCCTCACCATCAAATTATATTTAGCAATTGTGAAAATAACAACCAAGATTAGAACAGTTATTCGGACAATAACACAAATACAAATTATCAATCCTCATCTCAAAATTTCTGAAACTTGCTACTAATACTAATACTACTACTACTACTACTTACAATTAGTGAACATCTGTTTTGCAAAGAAATATAAAATGTGCGCTCCGATACCAAAAGAAATAAAATGAGCTTTCGTTTGCTTGTAAAGCAAGCATTCAATCACAAAAAAAACTCCTTACAGGTAAAAAGTAAGATATACAAAGTCTTAATGTCATCCACTGCAATCTCCATGACAACATATGTAAAATGAACATCTTCAATGTTTGTTGAAGAAGAAAACTGACAAGCATGATAGGTAAAAATAGCATGTGACCGGGATGCAGAGCATTTCCTTTTAAGATGCCAGCGCATAAGTTTCAAACTTTTTACTTTTTTTTTTTTTTTTCATGGAGAACTTTCAGTTTAAGATGGGAAGAAAGGACGGAAAATGAACGCTTCTGTGCAAGACATATTTTTAACATCAAATGAAGGGATAAAAATCCCTGAAGGGGAATCTGTAATAAAGGTTACATCTGTAATGATGCGGCTCTTGCGGAGAGTCATGGAAGAAAATTGTTTGACTGAAGTCATTTTAAGATATGAGAAAATAACTAAATAAAAAGACAAAATTAAAATATACATTTTAATTTTGATGCAATGAAATTTTTAAAGGGGAGGGTAATAATGGCGGAACTTTCAAAAGGAAGATCTGGCACCAGTTGAGGTAAACAAAGTTATTGAAGAGAAATTGTTTTGAAAAAGAAAACAAAAATTTAAAATGCTTCAGAAATTTTTAGATGAGGATTGATAATTTGTATTTGGATTTTTCAGACTACTATTCTCATCTTAGTTGTCATTTTCATCCTCAAAGAGCAAAATGAGATCTGAACAGGGTTAGAATATATGCTTAAGAATAGGGACCATTTGAAATGGGTATTTACTTCCTTCCCACCGCAGGAAGATGTGGCATCAGGCCAGAAAATGGGGATAACAAGCCAGCTCCCTTAAAGAAGGAGTACTCTGGTCTCTTAAAAATTGCTTGGGCAGCCCCGTCAGCATACCTCAGACAGTTAGAAATACACTAACTCCACTCCAAAGAGGAGAAGGCAAGGCCTGGAAGAGTGGACTTCCTAGGACTATCCAATACTAATACTTCAGTCTGACAAATAAAACGCCACCGAAATGGCTCAGTTTTTGCCGGACTGATCATCGAAAACAGATCCTCGACTGGTATGTACCAATCTGACGTTTCTCTTTAACAATGTTGCAGGATGTCAACATAACTTCTCGCTCATATATGACTCCAAACACCCTCAAATAGCCACAGCTATTCCTCATTTGCATGTTTATTTTATAAAGAGTTTCTTATAAATTATTATCCTGTAATATACATTTTCTAACTTGTATTGCCAAATGTTCTTATATATATGCAATAGTCTTGCCGATAGTAATATTATAATTAATAGAATTAAAAGCGATTTAATAATAAAGGATAGCATATAAAAAAAACTTTAGAATTTAAGGTTTAAGTGGAAATAATTAACATGAAAACTTCCGGCATTAGTAAAACGTCTGATCTCACTTATATATGTGGAAAACAGATACTACACTTTGAACTCAGCCAAAAGGCCAAGGAACCATAAAAAATAATATTTTTGTGACTAGGTATTTTTAAATGAATGTAAAAAAAAAATTTTTTTTTAAAAACTGATTTAATTGGAATATATTTGAATGGGAGTGGGTAGTGTATTATCGGTTCTGTTATCATGATATACTCGCAGGCATTACCTTCTCCTTTTATAGTGGATACTCCCAGGTATTACCTCCTCTTTTGGGGAGTGGGTTATGTATCATCTGTTCTCTCATAATACCATTCCTCCAGGCATGTAATTAGCTAATTTAAAAAAGTACTTTATTTATTTTTCACGGAAAATATAAAAACTGCAAAAAGAGAGCGAGACAACCACACTCTTCCACCACTCCACCTTTCCCTTCCCGCTTATGCCTCGCTGGTCGTGAATGCTGATAGTTTAAACTCAAGCTGTTGTAGTCATTTATCCAATTCATTTATGAAATAACTTTAATTACTGTTAATATCGACTAAACTATTGCATATAGATAGTAAAAATAAGTCAATGCAATTCCAAATTGATAATACCAAACATTAATTAATTATTAACTATTTATAAAATAGTTATGCAAATTAGGCATCCAAATCGTCCTCTCTTAATTATTCATCTGTACTATATATCCAGAATGTGTGAATATCATGTTGTATTGTTGATTTAAAATAAAGTAACATGTTTTCATGGTAATATAAGGGGTGATAAATGAAAACAACTTTCACATTTATTCATCCAGATAAAAATACTCATAACTTTATAAATATATGGTGATTGCCACTTTTTCTACAAGATTTTAATGTTCAGTTGTAAGCACGTAGATGACTCAGCAACCCTGATTTATTTTTATAAGCTTAAACTACAGATATGACATACAAGATCATTGGCTTCTGTTTGGACATAGCTATGTTCTTCTCCTGTTTAACACTTGTGAAACTGTTTGCTGCCATGGCATCTCATATGGCTCAATATACCAGCCATCAACAGATAGGCTCCGCCACAGGACCCACACATATGGTTGGGTTGAAATGTGTCTGGGACATTCGACACAGACTTTTTTTTCCGCAAAGCACGTTTAACGATGGAGTACTCTAGTTTCTCACAGCCGTCATAGACACGCTTTCGCCAAACTGATCGCTCTACACCATTCTCTCCGCGTCCTCCGCGTTCATGCTGAGGTTTTTCAGATTCTCTTTGACTCCATCCTTAAAACGCCTCTTTGGTTTGTGTCTCAGATGTTTATTATGCTGCACTTGGTAAAAGAGAAACAGTCTACTTGATGATGGCTTCCGGTTTTGGGATCAGAAATGAGCAAGCTGTGTTTATCAAAAAACTGTTATCCATTATATTTTAGGTAAGATGATTTTTGGGGTGGAGGCAATTAATAATTTGTTTTCACTATTTTTTTTATAAAGTATTAACACATAAGAAAATCAAACTAGTTTTTATAATTGGATTTTTTTTTTATTTTATTAAAAATAATCTAATAAAACCTTCCAATTATAAAAAAAAAATTTATAATTGGAATGTTTTTTTTTTTGGTTTGAATATATTTTTTTAATAGTTTATTTACTATTTTTTCTAATTGAAATATATATATATATATATATATATATATACACAGGGTGATTCATAAGTCACTTCACTTAGCTATTTAAAATGATTACCATATGAAGCACAAACATACTATGAACTTTTGATAATTGTTATCTTACTCTCTAATTACTGCTATTTGTTATTTTAAATTTGTTTGTTTATATATTTGTTTCTATATATATTTATTTCATAATCAATCAAATATGCTACAAAGAGTCGTAAATTCCTTGCAAAAAAGAATGGAGCTATGCATGCAGAACGAAGGTGGACATTTTGAAAAGTTGCTGTAATATTAAACTCCCATAAATGAATTTGTTGAATAAACTTTCTGTTTTGTTTTACCGTATTTTTTAACTTTAGAATTTCAAAAATAAATAGCTAAGTGACTTATGAATCATCATATTTTGTGAAATTAAAAACTGCCAAAATCTAAGCAGTCGAAAATGATGAGGGACTATTTTTTTTTGATAAACACTGCTCGCCCGTTTCCAATTTCGGAGGCCAGAAGCCGTCATCAAGTGGACTATTTCTTTTACCCCGCAGTTCTCCATATAACAGTTGTTTAGGAACCTGTTGTTTTTCATTCTAACTAGAAACCCAGCTCAGCACATCTAAGTATGATGCAAATGTCTATGCCTGACACGCCAGCTTGCTGTAGAACAGTGGTGTCTCATATGAGTGATCGCCAATTAACGTTTACGATCCTCCTAAACAAACTTCTTTTTTTTTTATATAGAAAACAATATTTGCATCAAAACCTTATGCTTCATAATTATGTTTTTTCAATATGAAAAAGAAACTGATGGCATTTATCCAAATACGACTAATAAAATCATCTGTCTTTTATTATTAATGGATCTATGTTGTCAGCAAAAGAAATAATGAATATATATTGTTTAGGGAAACATATCTTCCATCTTAACTAGATGCCCAGCCCAGCACATCTAACTATGAAACATGACGTCTGATGTGTATTGGAAGTTGACAGCTACATCTACCTAGGGAAGATGGTGAGAAGTGACGCTGATATCATGCCTGAAATCAAATGGTGCATTGCACTTGAATGGACAGCCTTTTCCAAAGTAGACAGCATCATGAAGAGACGAAAGTCCACGATGAACATTAAGCTAAAAGTGTTCAATGAATACATCATGCCTGTTATGACATACGGTAGCGAAACATGGGTACTTAATAATGCAGCGACAGAAAAGCTAAGAGTGGCACAGTACAAAGTTGAACACATTATGCTCGGCATCAATTTACATGATAGAAAAAGAAACACCTGGATCAGACAGCAAACAGGAGTAAATGATAGCATCACTACCATACGAATGGCAAAACATAGATGGGCAGGTCACCTTTCAAGATGTACAGACAATACGTGGACATATAGAGCGGCAGAATGGACCCCGAGTCAATGGGAAAGACCTAAATGAAGGCCAAAAACCTGGTGGAGAGACGACCTCGATAGTTCACTAGGTCATACTTGGCGATGCCTAACCAGGGATAAAACAAGGTGGAAAGAAACCAGGGACGGGTTCCTCCACCAGGAGTGAAATTAAAAAAAGACCACGACGATAATTTTTCCATGCAGATTGAACCAAAAAATCTGGAATTTTCCAAACCTATACCATACTATATGTGTGTGTGTGTGTGTGTGTGTGAAAAAGACAAAAGGAAAAAAACAAATTTGAATACAGGAAAAAAAATCATCAAGAAACGAGAGATTTTACCGGTTTCGTTCGGATCAATGAACGTCTTCAGAAAAAAAGATTTTAAATTTATTCAATAACGGTAAAAACATAGGAAAAAGAACGCACAAAGAGACGTTATTGGCGCGCGTTTAACTATTTCAAAATAGAAAGAATAATAAAACGCGTGCAAAGAGACCTTAAAATAGGTGGGGGGGGTAGAAGGAGAAAAAAAGGATAAGAAATTGAAAAATATGGATGAAGTGTAATAAAAAAAAAAAAATTTTTAAATTAAGAAAAGAAAGTTTTTTTTAACCAGGATGGCAGTGGCGCAATAGATTGCAGTGTTTCAAGGCGGTTTTTGCCAGTTGCTTGCTTAAGGAATAGAATCCGAGTCTAAGTTTAATCTTATATGAAAATGAGAAAAGTATTATAGCGCTTTCGATGCATTTGTGACGTGGGAGAGATTATTCAGTCTTGAGGAGGGTGCGGTTTTTTTAAAATCAAAATTGTGGGTAAATGCGTTTTAGTGTATGATTAGTGCGTTAGCCAGATTGTTGTGTTTGTTTGTCTTTTTTTCACACATCTTGTCCTTCACGGCATTTTATTTTTATGATATATCGTGCATTTTATCCTCATATATATATATATATAAGAAATTATGACAATATAAATTAAATTCATATAAATCAGATTGATTCACAAAGGGGACGAATTTTAATTACAAAAGACAAGCTCAATATTTAGCATTAAATAGATCTTACAGATATATTTATTCCAAGATTTATTATATAATTTTATCATAATTTATACCAAAAGTAAGAATATATATATATATATATATAAGTTATGAAAATATATTTATGGCAATTAAGCTACACAGAGAGTTTGTTTATCTTTCTCTCTTCTTCCTTCCCTATACCCCCTCCGAATTATCTCTACCCTTTCTATTTTTTCCCTTTCACTTTTTTTGCTCTTTTTTTTTTTTTTTTTTTTTAACTCTCTACAGTTTTTCATGAAGGAGAAACGCAGAAGCCTCTATGTAGCTTAATTGCCATAAATAAATGTTCATAAATTACTACCTAGCTCTACTCGCGTATCGAGCACTGTTGCAGTAAATACTGAAAATTGACACATAAAAAATTATATCTCCTTATAACATTTTATGTGGATACATGAAATAATTATATATATATATATATAAAAGGAGATTGTAGTTTGCTTGAAGCATTGCTGGTAAATATAAGTGCAGATTAGTAGTCCGAGGCTGTAGCAATGCGGTGTAGTTGCCGGAAGATGGAAAAAGTGAACAGAAATAAACGATGAGAGAAAACGAAACTCAAAACGATTTATTAATAATTTCACGAAAAACTGATTAAATACCAGAATAGTAAATACTGTCTGGTAAATAAAAAGTTCGGCAAAAGGTAATCTTAAATTTTCGAAGGAAAAACTTTCATTTTCAAAAGACAATAGAAGACCGAGAGGGTCGAAAAAAACGGGAAAAACCGGTGTCAAACCATTGAAACACCGCAGCAGACAATTGGGAGTAGGAACGCAGAAAATGTTTCGAATCACGCGACCAGTAGTGAATAGTTATATCTCTATGCTGATTAGAAAAGGACGAAACGTATACTTACATAGATAATAAACAAAAACAAATATATATATATATATATATATATATATATATATATATTATTTGGTAATTGGATAAACAAATTCGGAATTTACGCCAGTAACCTAGTAAATTACTCTTAAATCTATCGATATATTTTCAAACCGGAAGTAATGAGAATTATTTCACTAACAAGGCAGGCAATTACAGGACGCCATGTTGATTTTTTGTTTGAATATTACCAACAATTATAGTAAACATCTCATGTTTGTTAAGTTTTATTTTTACTCAAGAAAATAACATAAATTAGGATTTTAGTACAAAAGAAGTTGTGAGTAATGGCGAGACCCATTTCAACTTAAATAATAAGCAACCATACATTAACAAATCATTTTTTTTTTCAATGGTTAAAAGAAGAAAAAAAATAGATCGATCATAGTCGAGAGTGATTTTGCTTTAATTCACCCCAAACAAGGGGGCACACTTCCACTGAGACATAAGGGGCTACTGTGAATTAGGGGCCAGATTTGTAGGAGCATCATAAGTGGGGTGGGGACCTCTTCAGTGAAGGGATGTGATTTTACTGCTTGTTGGGTTTCTCAAGGTGCCACTACAGAGATATAGGGGTGGGCGCCACCCCTTTCCCTGGATTACTCCACTTACCCTTGACCCTCATATTATAATGCTCAGTGTTTAGCAAGAAGGTATCAAGTACAATTTTTTAATCTTTGGTTTTACTCGACGGAGAATTGCACCCCGGCCCATTAACAAACACTAACCATTACGATAAATGGGCCGGTTTTAATGGTTAAAAATAGAAATATGCAGAAAATATTAATATTAAATGTATTAACTAGCATGTTCTATCAAAGAAAATGGCTTTATGAAAAACGATAGAGAGTTAAAAAAAAAAAAAAAAAAAGGAGAAAGGAAAAAAAGAGAAAGGAAAAAAGAGAAAGGGTAGAGATAATTGGGAGGGGTATAGGGAAGGAAGAAGAGAGAAAGAATAAACAAAGATGAAAGAAAAAAGAAATACAGACCCGGTTTACACCGGATTGACAGCAGATGAAGCTCGGGCTAGTGGGGGTGGGGTACAAACAAAACATTCATAGTCACTCTTTCAAACAACACCCAACATTCCTCCCCTCACATCCTCAATTCCCATGTCCAGAAACATGTCAGCGACACTGGCCTTATAACCTTTTGGTTAATTAAAATTCCACACTAAAACTACTAAACTCTTCAAGATGAAACTTAGGAGGGAGAACATTTGCCCCTTTATGAGTAGGTTTGCTTCTTTTTTTTGGAGGGGGGGGGGGCATTTTTCTAGTCCAATGAAAGATTCTTTGTCTTTACTTGGTTGGACTTGTAACACTTCATCCAAACATTGAACAAGTCCCTTCAGTCCTCATATGATATGTATATCGAAATTAAATAAAAAGATACTAGCTCTTTAGTTTAACAATTTCAACACGAAAACAAATTCTTTCCGTTGACGCAAGTTTAATGTTATAGTATCTTTTTGAGCAGAAGATTTTACCGTCACGTGATGTTATGTGAACATTTTGTTATTTTTGTTGTTTTTTTTGGCGTGGGGGGGTTCAGATGATTCTGACATTTCTTTGAAAAGTTGTCAGGTTAAAATAGTGATGAATAATATATATATATATATATATATATATATATATATATATTATTCATCACTGTAATAGCTCACACATAAACGTAATCATTTTACTTGCTATAATACTTCTGAACTGACAAATTCTACATACAGGGTGGGCAAAAATAAGGGTCCTATTTTTAAAAATTCATAACTTTTTTATTTATTGATTTTAAAAAAAAATTTTTTTTAGAATAAGTAAAGGACCCCTTCCGAAGCAAGCATGAGCCGTATTAGCCCTAAGGAACGTACCCTCATTTAGAAAACATTATTTTTGCTTAAAAAACTCAAAACAGTGTAAAAAACAATACTTTAGTTTTTGTAAGTTTTAAGAAGTGTTTTTCGGCTAAAATTTGTTTTGTTTATTTCAAAAAATCTCGGAAGGGTCAGTCTACACACACATAAAGTTTGGTGAGTTTAACTTTTATTTTGTGGAAGTTATTCAAATTCAAGTTATTCAAATTTAAAGATAGGACCCTTATTTTGGCCCACCCTGTATATATGAATAAATGCAAAAGTGTTTTTAATTTATCCCTCTTATATTACCATCAAAACGGGTTACTGTTATTTAAATCAATAATACAACATAAAATCTTGATATTTTGTATATATATACATATATATATATATATATATATATATATATATATATATATAGTGAAGTTTTTAACTATGCGCTCACTGCCGACCTTACTGAAGGTTGTGGCAGAAACGAGAAAAGAAAGGAAGAGTGGGAAAGTGTGGTTGTCTTGTTCGCTCTCTTTCTCTGCTCCTTTTTATCGCCCCTTTTTTACAGTTTTTACATTTTCCGTGAAAAATAAATAACTTTTTTATTAATTAGGTTAATGCCTTATTTATAAATTTTAACAACAAACTTATTTTTTTAATGTTTACAAATACCTTTTTAGTATTCTCATTGACAAATAAAAACAAAAGTTTAGAGATTCATATTTTGGTATGATTGTAGATTAACATCCTCCGCTAAATGCCCCCCACCCACCCCAAAAAATTTCTACCTTTTTTAAGAAGAAAGGAAAAAAAAAACAATTATTTTATAATTTAAAGTGGGAAAAATGTTCGTATATAAATTAAATTTTTCGGACAGTTTTATGGCAGTTAACTAAATTCTTTTTATTATGGGAGTTAAATCCTCTGCATTTTTTTTTGGGGGGGGGGGGGGGCGCTACATTTTTAGAAGATTACGTGTGGGTTTATGACCCTGCCACTCGGACTTAGGGTTAGTGGTAACAAATTTTTGTTAAGTTCCCTAAAAGAATACAATGGCCCGGAAATGTGGGAACATTTTATGTTAAATATATATATACAACTGATCCTTCATTCTAAATTCTAAAATATTTGTTTTTCTTTCTTTCCGTTTTCCCTAAAAAAGCAAGATGTCATTTTTTTCGGGGTGGTGGGGTATTAATGGAGGGTGTTAATCTGCAAATTTACCCATATTTATTTTTTTAAATCTTATACATTTTTATTTTTATTTTTTTTTTTTTACTATACGTCCCTTTTTTATTTAATTTTAAGCAATTTATTTTAGTTGTGTTTATCTTTCCGGTGAAAATTAAATAAATAACTTTAAAATGATCTAATTAAATATCTTATTTTTATGGGATAAATAAAAAATATTGAAAGTTTGGATATTATTGTAGATTACCACCCCCACCTCACTCTCGATAAAATGAGATTCTACTTTTTCAGGCGATTACATATGAATACACTACTTTTTCAGGCAATGTGAATACCCTGAAAAACCTGGCCGAAAGAGAAACGACAAAAATTATTTTAGAATGGGGGATCAGTTTAGCAAATAAATTTAACGTAAAATAATCCTCTATTTTCATGCCATTCTAGGGTTTTATGGCAGTTTACCATTCTTTTCTTTTTTTTTTGCTATTGAAGATGAATTATATTTTTTTAGGGATGGAGGGACCTTTTGTGGCGATTGCGTGCAGTTTTACGACATTGCCAGTCAAACAGATTAGTGTTAAAAACATTAACAGTCTATAAAAAGAATATCATTTTTAAGGGGGGGGGGATAATTTAGCTGAGGATGTTAATCTACAAATTTACCAAAGTTTATTAAAATTATGGAATTCTCCGAGTAAAAAAAACATTTTTATTAATTAACGTCCCTCCTTCCTCCCAATTAATTGTTGCCCGGAGGCCGGGTAGATTTTGCTAGTATATATATATATATATATATATATATATATATATATATATATATAAGTAAACAATGGTATTTTAAATTCCAATGACCAAGTCTTTATTCATTTTTTCTTGCCGAATTTCAAAATATTTGATGTAACTCTTGACAATTGTTTTGCACACAAACAGCTCATCAGATGACCATCAAATCACTTCCGGAGACACACACACACACAGAGTTTAAATGCTTATTAGACACCATCCTCAAATGTATTTGTCAGAATACCTTGACATGAGAAGTAAACCCTAACCAAATATTCAAATAAAAATAACAGTATTCGAGGCTCAAATAAGATCTACTTGTATCATACAAGGAAAGTAACGGTGCACCTTCTCACCGTGATGCTACCACAAGTAACAGCACTGGATACTTCACCAGACCAACTCAATTATGGTCCTGGAATCCAGTAAAACCAAGCAAAAACCACAAGAAGAAAAAAAAACTATAATATAGCTAAGTGCTCCATTAGGAAGAATAAAATTATTTGTTACTTGTTGTGTAATGTGAGAGCGAGAATAGAAAAGTTATTTTATTTTCGAACCTTGATGGTGCGTAAATGAACTTTTTGTACCTCATACGATCGTTGCCGGTTAAACAGTTCATTTGTGCATCATCCATAACGGATGCCTTACCGATTTATCAGCTGCTAACCCGAGCGCGGACAATTGTGATGGAGGGGACAATGAAAAAGAAGTTTGTGATCTCATAACAGACCCGCTCTCTTCCCCTTCTATCTCTTTTCACTTTCTCCTCTTTAAACTTGCTCCATCCTTTCTTTTAATTGTTTACATCATCGCATTCCTCTCACCACTTCCCTTATAATCTGTCCTTCCTCCCACCATCTAAAATATTTTTTCATAATCTGGACACACTACAGTGCTACTAAACTTTTGTTTTTATTTGTCAATGAGAATACTGAAAAGTTCTTCGTAAACATTAAAAGAATAAGTTTGTTGTTAAAACTTATAAATTATGCATTATGCATGTGGATATGAAGTTGTGCATGGATATATAGATACATAACTGTTTGCCCTGATGTATACCTTGCCTCCTCCACTAGTTCCCACCTCCCCTCCAACCAAAACGATATGCAAGAATGTAATTCATCTATTTCTCTCAGTTTAGTTAATATGACCTGAAGATGCTTGGTTTTGAATAAAGTTGCAGCTGAAACATGTATGCACATATGTAGCCAATAATATTTGTATAAATAAAGAATATATACTATTGGTAGTCTAATGTATGATAGAAGGCATCTCCTATACCGTTGTCAAAAAGTAGGGTATCATAAATGATATTAAGTTATTTATTTATATTTTATGGAAAATATAAAAACTGCAAAAAGAGGCGAGAGAAAGGGGCAGAGAGAGACAACCACACTACCTCCCACTCCCCCTTTCTCTTCTACCTCGCTTGTAGCAAGCCACAACTTTCGGTAAGGTCGTTAGCGAGTGCATGGAGTGAAAACCTAAGGTGTTTTAGTTATTTTTTCTGATTTATTTATTAAATAACTTTAATTACTGTTAATATAGACGAAACTATCGCACATATTTAGCCAATAATGTTTGTATTAATAAAAAAATATATACTATTTGTAGTCAAATGTATGATAGAAGGCATCTCCTATACTGTTGTCAAAAAGTAGGGTATCATCAAAGATTTTCACTTTGCAAGAAATGTTTTTAATGATCTCATACTTATGCGTATAGGCATTACTGAAGGTTAGGTATCCCTGAAGCATCTGGAGATACATGAAATGGTCTAACTTCGTGATGAAGATTGTAAGTGGCTGAGATTCCTCCTCTAGAGGGATTGGGTGATAACCACCAATTGCATCCAAGATTTTTTTGTGTTGGGTGGTACCTATAATGGCAATTGGAATGACGAGCTAGTACAGTGTGTTTAGTTTACATTTGAAGTTTAAATGCTGATGGAAAACTAAGAAGAACAGTGGACTATCTTTCTTTTTTGTTTTTTTGCAGTGATTACCATAGTGGTGCACCAATAGGTAGGGGTACCAACAGGCACTGAGGTAAGAGTGCTTTTTCTTTAAAAAATATCATCCCAAAGGTAGTGTCGTACTTGCTCCTTAAAATGATAAGGCACAGGAATTGGGTTGTGCCTGGCTTTAGGATCTGCTCCCTCTTTTATGTGAGCATGGACAGCAGAGCCAGACATAGATGGGAATACTCCATCGTTTTGGCAAAATGCTCTCGGAGCCAATTCTTAAGCCTGCCAATGTTTTCTTCTGTTGGGGGAAAGGGAAAGCTTGATTCCCACACTCTATCTATTGTATTGTGATATTTGCCTGGGTTGAAAATGTTGCCATAAGGTTTGGGTAATCTTCAGACAGTGTTTCCACGTTAATGCATGCTGTCTTACTGAAATAAAGTCGCTGGATCCCCTTTCATATATAAAGGGCTTGCTTGATTGTTCTTCCCTGAACCTCAAATTTTACAGGTAACCATCCCTGACATACAAGTGTGAAATCTCCCACAGCCTGAACGATTTTTTTTATGGGACTAGGTTATTCATTGTGAGACCCATGTTAAACAGATACCTTGATCCCTCTAGACATATAGTGGCCCTATTATCAGGGAAGATCTTTAGCTTTGTTCTTTAGTCACCAGGGATGTTCTTGACCTGTTTGGAATCCGGGTTTCATAAGGATGGGATAAAATATGCATCTATTTCTATTACTTTATTTTCGTTTGTGGTCGTATATATATTCTTTTCTTAGTTAAACGTAAAGTGAGTTATAAGAGAGTGCATGGGAGCCTCGTTAATCCCAAGACAATGTTTCTTTGCTCGGCACAATCTCAAAAGGTTGTTAGGCTTCTCACAAGTGCTGCGGTAGTTTTGTTTTACGGCATATCAACCCTTTTTGGGTTATTTAATGCCGAATCTGGTCATTATAGTAAAAGTTTTTATGCTTCAAGTTCTTTATATCTTCAAATGTTTAATCAGGGTTTTTGGTTTGGTAGTTTTGTTTTACGGCATATCAACCCTTTTTGGGTTATTTAATGCCGAATCTGGTCATTATAGTAAAAGTTTTTATGCTTCAAGTTCTAAAAATAAAATAAAAAAGGGGAGGGAGAGGGGCTGTTGTTTTTGTTTTTGGTTTTGTAGAACATAATTAAGTTTTACAAAAAAAAAAAAAAAAAAAAAAAAAAAAAAAAAACGTCAATGTAGGTGAATTTCGTCTCATGGAGCCACAGGGCAGCCTGATCTGGTATCACCAGACAAGTGCTGCATGTTTGACCCCATGCTGGGCATTTTAACTGGTGGGTCCGTGTTCCCGGGGTGCTATGTTGATGGCTACCACAGATCATGCAAACTCGAAAGGAGTTCGATTTAGTAGAGTTATTATCGCAGTTAGAGGTAGTGCTGATACGGACATCACCTCCATTAATTTGTGTAGCACTGTTTTTTTGCTTGCAGTATGTAGACATCTGCGCAATCGCATTGTTGGAGGTGTCGGTCATTTAAATTTGGTCGCGCAATGCTGATTTGAATGCCTCAGAATACGGACATTCTGTTTGAGAGATTTAAATGCTTCGGCTTTTGCCAGCTGGTTTGCTTAGAGTGCATTGTTCACTATTCCCCTGATGAGCTGGTCCTTGATGTACATGTCAGACAAATCATGCTCACAAAGGGGCCCAGAGGCGGATGAGGCAGTTCTGTATTGTTTCAATCTCACTCTGGCATATCATCCCTAGTAGCTCGTCTGTATCAGTGCTGAAGAATTTAGGGTGGGTGTTGACTATGGCATTCTGGACGGACTCACGATCAGAATTGTATAGCTGTATGTTGGCCTGAGATATTGGCATACCTGTCATTTTGGCGAACACGTCCCAATCAATTTTGAATTTTCTAAATTGTCGGGGAGTCATTTCGAGATAGAACTGGGATGTTTGTCAGCTGGTTCCTTAGCATAGGTGGCATGAGAAGAGACATTCTTAGCTTGTTTAAGGATTGAGAGGGCTTCTCCCATTGATGTGACCCCTAGCTCTTTTAACATGGCCCGACCCATCATTTAGGGTCTCCTTTGTTAGCTTCTCATTTGCAAATGTGACAGCATAGGTTTTAGCTGAGCTAGCAGAGATCCCTGTTCCTAATCCATGATCCATAAACCTTGTAAATAGCATCATGTTGAATTTGGTGCTTAACTGTTTGGCCAGTTGAGTTACAAATAAAATTGAAAACAACACTAAAAAGCCGATTTATATGAAAGCTCTGAGCTCTGATTGGCTGTTAGTTTATGAGTGTATAATCTCTTATATAAATATTACTTCATTCAAGAAATATTTACATGAAATATTAGAGCCTTTTATGGTGGTAAGTGTCAATATTGATTCTATAGAATCGTTAATAAAATTCCCTTCTGCAATCCAACCCTATTTGATACTAGTGAATTTAGTAGTCAGTGATCAACTGCCTGACCAGTTGAGCTAAAACAAATAAGCTGAAAAAGAAGCCTAGAAAGTTGGTTTTTAAGAAGGCTGGAATGTTTCATTAGGTTCAGATGTGCAAGTCCATACTCTGGGTTCTGATTGACTGCTAGTCCATAAGTGGATAATCTCTTATATAAATATTGCTTAATTCAAGCAAGAATTTTCCTATGAATTATTGGAGCTCTTTATGCCGGTAGGTGTCAATTTGATTCTACAGGTACAAATAAACTTTAGTCGATACCTAACATGTCCATTAAGTTTCAGTTATGAATGTCCAATTGACTTTGTCTAATCGCTGTTTAAATAATATTTCAAACTTAAGCCTAATGGATTGATAAAAATAATATTTCAAACTTAAGGCTGACAGATTGATAAAAATAATATTTTAAACTTAAGGCTGACAGATTGATAAAAATAATATTTTAAACAGACTCATCAAAATAATATTACAAACTTAAGCCTGACATACAAACTTTGCTAACCACTTAGAGAGATATTAGGATGCATGAAAAAGTATTCTCACAATATTCTTGACTTTTCTATTATAATGAATTGGCTCTAAAATGAAATAAATCCATATGAATCAACATGGTACGACATTTGTTTGCACAATTCTTTCTCGAATCCAATAATTTCGGAAAGGACCACATGAAGGTTGCCAACATTCACGAGTGAAAGTGATGCTATAAAACTGATCTGATTCGAACTTGGAACACCCAGGTCGTCAGTCCGTGTCGTTATCCACTTCACCATTGTCGCCTCCCAATAGGCCTTTAAAATAGATAACATAATTAATGTAGAAAAGATGAAAGAGAAAAAAAGTAAAAGTTTCGGGCGAGGGGGGATACCCCACCCCCACGAATGTTACCCCAAACATTCTAACATATTTAAAACTTATTTGTTCATTTTCCATTAAGAGAATTATAGAAATGGAAGTTTTAGGGGAGAAGGGAAAAAACAAGTGTTCTGATATTCTTTTTTAAAGCAAAAAGTGGGGTGGGGTTGAAACTGAAGGTGACAATCACTGGTTGTCAAATTATGACAACGTTCTTAAAGAGTTTTTTTTTAAAAGGAGCTTATTTCTGAGCTGATTATTTTATAACAGAAACACATGACATTATTATTATTATTATTTTTATTATTATTATTATTATTATTACACACTTTCAACATATATGCAACTATAACCATTCGTTTCTTTCTCTTTTGGAATAAATAATATTTGCGTGTGTGCATAAACTATTGAAAATATTCTACTTGTTTTCTTTTTTTCCTAACACACACACACACGCACATTATATATAAATATATACTATATATATATATATATAAATTTGGGAAAGTTCATTTTTTTAAGCATTTTTAGAATTTTAAACATAAAGATAGATGCAAAATGCCTTCATAAAAACCATGTGTTAGATATTTTTCATTAAAATAAAAATAAAACATTTCTTTTCTTCTTGACTTTTTTTTTATATCTAATATTTCGCTTGATATAACAAGCTTCGACAGAACTTTAAACAAATGAAAGGTATTAACCTTTTTTTTCGTAATAATCCTTCCTGGTCTTGTAGAGGTGGCGTCTGATGTTGTGGACTAACAGTGCAAATGTCTGTTTTAAATTGAACTTAAATTGCGCATGGTCGCTGGTAGGTATACATTTGGGAAAGTTAATTTTTTTAAGCATCTTTAGAATTTTAAACAAAGATGTAACTTGGTGTTGGAGATATCCCGGGGCGGAATCTTATACTAGCATGGCGATACAAAATCCTGGAGTATGATAGTCACATTCTCGTTCGGAGCAGCACTTGCCCATTGTCTTGAGCCCATGCTGTGTCTAAGATCAAGAATTCTGTCTTGGAAACACTGTCCGGACCAGTTGATAAGTTGGATTTCTGTTATCATTAATTCTCTACAGGGTTAGAGAAACTGTGGGGCACTGGGGATCAGAGAATTCTGCAATGAAATGGAATGCTTTATAATGAATGAACAAGGCATTGTCGTCTTAGAAAAATATCCTTTTATTTCTTTATTCCATTTCACAAATCAATTCGTTTGATACCGGTTACGGCGTTCATTGTCAGAGCTAGCAAACGTGTCTGTTTCCCATTAAAACCTGAGCAAAACTTCTTCCCTCTCACTACAAAATAGAGAAAGAAGGGAACAAACAAACAGAAAGAAAGTCACCATCGTGGCCGTTACTCAACAACATCACCAGGCAACCAGCCGGTCAGTTGGCACACGTCATCACTAGCTGTTTAACCTTTCCATAAAGCCCATCATTGGGCAGCTGTCAATCGCAGGTAGCTTGACCTGAACCTCCCATACTCCACGACCTGGGTTATTTCAAAAACAACACGAGAAACAACTGGATGGGGGTTATGTACTTACGGCTTATCACGATTATAATGGCCAGTCCCTTTAATGAGGTATAAGGTGATTTTGTGACGTTGAAAAAATCGTGTTATCTCTTCTCGTCTCAGGATTGGTCCAAGGCCGCACAAAAAGAGCGCCTCAGCCTGCCTTGTGTCCTAATGTGTCAAACATCAGTGACACCAATACAAGACACCAATAAAAACAGCAAAGTTACCATATCAACCACACCAACATAAAATTACCATATCAATCACACCAACACAAAATTACCATATCAACCACACCAACACAAATTGGAGCTTTAGACTTTAGAAACACAACCAGAAATAGTCTTACAATACAGAAACCACTTAGATATCCGTCAGGATAGATCTTATGGGGAATGTACAACATTAAAAAAGAAATAAACAGGTTACCAGAAAGAAGAGAAAAGAAAATAACTTCCGGGATAAAAGGAGGAGAGACAGTCTCCCTCTAAAACCTAACCATTATCGGTTAAATAAAACCAGTTTTCCTTTTAATAAGAGGGTCGTCTTTCAATAAACATTAATTATTCAAGGTCTGAGCGCCCTCTCGTCTATTTATGTGTGTATGAATGTGTGAATGAATGTGTGAAAAGGTAGGTAATGCTACAAATGAAAAGAATAATACATCATCGGCGGAATATCATCAAAGAATTTCCAATTCCGCAATGGGGAAAAAAAAAGAAAAACATATTTAACAATATATATATATATATATATATATATATATATATATATATAGTCTCGGAAGTTTCTCAACCATTAAAACTATATAAAAAAAATAAAAAAAAATTAAAAAATATATATAAAAAAAACTTATAGTCTCAAGTCTTCCAGTGGAAAATCACTCATGTAAGTCAATTTATTTTTTACAGTTATTATATTAGTTAGTTTCTAACACTATTTTAAGGGATCATCAGTTGTTTAACATGAAAAACTTCTAAATAAAAAAAAACTCCAATCAAACAGGAGAGATTTAATAAACAAAAAGATGGGTTGCAGCGATCTGTAATTGACTTGTTTTTGTTATTTATTTCTTACAATAACATCAAACGTAATTACTAGTATAGCCAAATTTTGGATATGTTGTTCGAGATATTTCAGACCAGATTTCTCCCTGCGGGAGTTCCGGGGGGGGGGGGGGGGTATAGGAAATAATATGATTTATGAGGGAAAGAATCAGGCCGAGAACAAGGCTGAATCCATTGAACTTTAGGATAGAAGCGAAGATAGATCAATAGGTCAGTATAGACATAATAGGAAGAGTACAAAAATAACATACATTAACCAATGTTCCTGTTCAGACAAAAAAAAAAGGTTATGAAACTTGTTACACTTAATATTATTCAAAATAATGTTGAAACCATTAAAGGCAATGAAGCATTTTTAACTTGATCATTTACAAACTTTATATATCTCTTCTATATAAAGTTAGATATGTGTATATATATTTATATATTTATTTGTACAGAATTATTAACCGATCATTATGCATTTTAGAACAGACGTCTGATACCTCCGATTTTTCTGACATTTGAATAATCAGTATTATAAATATTTCAATTATAAATATTTCCCAAATTTCAGTTTATTTGAAGAATAATTTTTTAAATTTTTTATTAAAGGATCTTAGGAAGCATAATATGGGAATAACCTCCCATTTGAAAATTCAAATATTTCAGATTTGCATTGAATTTGATCCATAGTCATTAAACACCAATTAAACAAGATTTCCTGAATTTCAATTTCTTTTTAAGACTTCTTAAGCTTAAACCTTAAATGTTACGCATTTTCTTGAGTCAAAATGATTTTGTTCAACATTAGAAGGTTTTTAGACATAAGTTTTAGTATCATTATATCTTGATTTAAGTATTCGTAAGGGGGCATAAAAGTGGTGCAAAACTGTCCTGTTCGGGGAATTAATTTTACCTGGCCTGGAACGGGTATTTTTCTAGTTTGTTATATATATATATATATATATATATTATATATTAGTATTTCATGTATCCACATAAAATTTTATAAGGAGATATAATGTATGTATTAATTTTCAGTATTTACTTCAACAGTGCTCGATACGTAAGTAGAGCCAGATAGTAAGCTATGAAAATATATTTATGGCAATTAAGCTACACAGAGGCTCCCGCGTTTCATCCCCGGGGGAGAATCTTCAGGCTAAAACTCCATGCATTTAAGCCTGAAGATTCCCCCCGGAGATGAAACGCAGGAGCCTCTGTGTAGCTTGATTGCCATAAATATATTTTCATAGCTTACTATATATATATATATATATATGAGAAATCACTTAGAAACCGAATACGATGCAAGATTGTATTTTCAAATAAATGAGAACGATCTTATAAATAAAATATTTCAGCTTTAACCAGCCTTTTTAATAATGTTTTCATTTATTTGAAAGAAAAATCTTGCATCGTACTTGGTTTCTATTTTCATTAACCGATATTTCTAATTTAGAAATATTGAATCTAATAAATATTTAAGTAAAGTTTTCCCTCCTCTCCTCCACATTTGTGCTCAATATTTTTATTAACAAAAGCTTGATATAGTCGTTAGTAATCTAGGGCAAACATTGGTCAATGTTGTTAGAAAGAAAATTTTTTACATCCGCTCATTTTTTATTTTTTCGTTGGGATTTTACAGTAACATTGTGGGGGTCTGCATTGGCATCGGATATCCATAACCAGCGAAGAAAACGTTTCACTTGTTTTTATTCATACGTTAGAAATATATAATTATAGAAATTTAAAAAAAAAAAAAAAAAATTAAAAGTAATATGAGATTTAAGGGTAGGCACACTTTTCCTAGGGCAACACTTAACTTCAGGTCCTGTAAGTATACTTATAAACCTTGCTTGTTATCCTGTGCGTATCCGATCATAGTGCAAAAATCACAAAAGGATGACCTCATCCATTAAAACAGAGAGAGAGGGGGGGGGTCCTTTATGACCTCATGATGTAATTAAAGGGCCACTGATAAAAGAAGTAGAGGGAGGGGCGGGAGAGACAGAGAGTGAGAAGAGCGTATAAAACAAGGAACAAATATGTAACTAGCAGGGTCACCCGGTGTTACCCAAGATCCTAATTTCCATAAATTATGTAGATTACAATATATATATATATATATATATATATATATATATTACAGTAAAACGAAACAATCTTCATTATATTGTAATTTAAAATGTTTAAGTTCATTTTAGGACAGAATCAGAATAAAAATATTTATGCCCAGGTGAGATTCGAACTAATAACCTCGGTAAATCATAAGAGTATTGATTTACTCCTCTCCAGGAGTTAGGCACAAGGCCAGTTTTTATCTTACTACCACAAGTAAGATGTGACCCAAGGTCGGGTCGGGAAAGTGGGGTTTAAAAATTGTCTGGGCATTCCCCGGTAGGGGCGCCTCAGGCAGTAAGCAATAAACTTACTCCTCCCCAAAGAGGGGAGGCAAAGCCTGGGAAGGTGGACCTCCCAGAACTGCACAGGACAGACCCATTGACCGGCGTAAATCAAGACCCGAAAGCCAAGACAACACCAGTATGGGGTGGAAGAATTTAAATTTCCACAATTTAATTAATTTAATTGTTATGTGAAAGTACAGAATGGTTAAAGTCCCCACTCCCCATGTTAAGAATGGCTTTCTAAATAATAACTTTATTATTTCAACATGGTCCGTAAACTGCAGCAGATTATTTAGAAAGCCATTTATAACATGGGGAAGGTGGGGTTGTTAACTATTCTGTACTTTCACTTAACAATTTAATAAATAAATAAATAAAAATTAGTACAAAACATGGCAAACAACAAGAGTAAGCGACCTAAAACAGGAAGTCTTTAATATCAGGAACTAAATCCGACCGAACACCGTTTGCTGCTGACTTTGAGTCAGGTATTCTTCTGGTTTGCCATTACCTCTGCCTCTAAGTATGGCAGACTAATCGATTGAGCCACCTTTCTCTCTTACTTCCATCCCTGCCGAAGGCAACAACAGAAAGGAAAGAGAAGAAAAAAGACAAATCAAGACTTCCTTTTTTTTTTCTTTTTTTTTTCTTTTTTTTTTTTTTCATCGGCAAATCTTTAAAGATACATACTTTACGAGAATTAGGATACTGGACAACACCGGGTAGCCTTGCTTGTAATTAATAAAAGCAGATTAGTAGGTGGCAGTGGTGAAGTGGATACTGACGACTCGCAGTCTCAAGTTTGAATACTATCGATTTCATAGCACTACTTTAACTTATGAATGTTGGCAACCTTCATGAGGTCCCTCTTATGAGTCCCTGATACTAGTAAGAATTGTGGAAACCAATGCCAGCAACAGAATCAAGTCGGTCAAATAAGTCATGCGAATTTAGGTTTTCAAAAGCAAATGAATTTTTTTTAAGATCTTACTTCAGCCAAACATTCATCAAAGTCGTATCATCCGATTATATTTAAATTCTAACGATATTTTTTGATTAAACCAGACATGTCAATGTCTCCTGAGAGCTGTCTGTGCTGTCATGAGGGTCACACACGACTAATTGAAAGCAGAATTTTCTTATTACTTAGAAACATACAATATACACAGAAATATCTTTACATCTTTCTAGAACGAACCAGGAAAACCAATGCCAACAACAGAATCGAGCCAGTCAAAATGGCTGTACTATGATAATAATATGGACTGTACCCCTCCCTCCAACACACATGCAGACAGACACACACACACATGGCCGGGACCGATGAGAAATGATAAGAAATGAGATAAGTCAATGGCAATAGGGAGGCCAACGAATCCATTGAACTCCCTAAACAGGATGGCACCCTGACAATTGTTTGTTAGCTTTTGAGTGACTGAATAGCGATAAGCTGAGAGAAAAAAAAAACGGATGTGGCCAGTTTCGGTGGTCGGCTGGGGATGAGTGAGGGGAAGACAGAACATTTAGGGTTTCTGGTCAGGAGTAAGTATATTTTGAGGACTGGCTGTCCAGAGGAGTTCAGTTGGGAGCGATCGACAAGAGAGTCTGAGAGTCAACAACTCGACGTCGGACAAAGAAGATTATAATTGGGGCTGACACGACCGGACACTGATCAACAGACACAATGGTATCACTCACACACACACACACACACACTGAGCATAACCGACTCATACCTACAACTGATGTTGTGTTGTTTTTACTGCAGTGTGACCACTGAGACAATCATCGGGCTACAGTACCATGCTGATTCATATGAATTTACGTTTTTAAAGCAGATTAACATAAGAACTTCTCGGCCTAACATTCACAGACAACATGAATTGGAATAAATAGAAGATATTACCAAGTCTGCTGCAAAGAAGGTGGGCCCCCTCTACCGGGCTAGTAAACTTCTCACACCTACCAGTATTCTATATTTCTATAAAACCACCATTCGCTCATGCATGGAGTATTGTTGCCACATCTGGGCTAGTGCACCAACCACTTGTCTCTCCTTCTTGGACAGGGTACAAAAACAACAGAGTCTAACTTAATAGGTCCTGCACTACCAATCTCCAGCTCTATCGCTGTAATGTTGCATCCCTGTGCTGGTCTTACAAGTACTTCCACGGAATATGCTCCGATGAACTGACTGCATGTGTACCTCTTCAACGTAAATACCCCCCCCCCCGACAAACCTGACGAGCAGCAAAACCCCACCCTATAACTCTAGAGGTCTCCAGATGCTGGAAAAATTTCTACTCTAATAACTTTTTTTCTCAGACCGCTTGCCCTTGGAATTTGCTGCACAAATCCCCACTTAGGATGCCCTATATAAATCTGGTTCCTAATCACAGTACCCTCTTTGGTTTCACTGGCAATATTTTTTCTTTGAGGGTAATTAAAAGTAAAAGTAAAAAAAAGGCACAGTGTCTTCTAGCTCTTAGGTTATGGGTTATGAGTTATGGGTTAGGGTGAGGTTATCATTTAGCATTCATTGAAGTAGATCATTTGATTTCTATTCAATTACTTAGAAACATACAATATCCAATTCAATTCAATATATTCGGCAAAACATAAAACAAGCATGCTTCAGTTGCCATGTAGGGAAAGGGTGGTAGAAATTTATACAGAAGAGGGCACAGGTGGTTAAGTGGATAACGATGCGGACTGACGACCAAGGTGTGCCAAGTTCGAATCCAGTCGGTTCCATAGAATCACTTTCATATAGGGATGTTGGCAACCATTACGTGGTCCCTTCTGCAAAAATGCCAACAAAAGAATCTAGCCGGTCTACTGTGTTGATTCATACGAATTTACTTAGTAGTAGCCCAGCACCTGTCCAATTTGCGTCGTTGTCAGCACATTCATTTACTATATCTCCTGGAAGTCCATTCCAAGGATCCTGATTGAGAAAGCGGGCCTCCTCTTGTTTACTTAATATGCCATCAACAATTTTTTTTTTAAATCATTTCTTCTTGGTAGTACACTAAAAATTACACCAAGTTCCATTTTTATTTATGGAGTTTTCTTTAAAAATTTATTTCATAGGGGTAAAAAAAAAAAAAAAACATGAAATTTTGGCCACACCAACCTCACGGTTGCATTCATCTTTCTTTTCTTTGAAATCTTGTTTTTAAGTTTAATGAAACGTTCTGAATAAAGAAAAGCCGCCCCCCCCCCCAGACCGACAGACAAATCCTCCCTTAGAGATGCGAGTACGCATGTAAAAATTGATACTGACGGCATTCCTAGTCGTACTGATGATAACGACGACGTGGGTAGGAATAATTACTATCTTGGATTTCCTTTGCAAACCTTTCTCTTTGATGAGAGGAATGAAAGACTGGGAATAGAAGGGAAGAGTCGGGCGGGATTTCACGTTTGACGCTTGAGATTTGTACAAGTTTCTCCCTCTTAGACAGGATCCAATAAAATGCGCTTCTAATCTAATAGGTCCCACACTGTCAACCAAGCTCCAGCCTTTGTCCACTTGCTGCGTCCCTGTGCCTGTTTTACAAGTACTTCAATGGAATGTGCTCCAACGAACTTGCTGCACTTGTGTCCCCTCAATATAAATATCCCCGACCAACCCGACAATCAGCAAAATCCCACACCTTCACTGTAGAGGTTCCCAGATGCCAGAAAGCTTAAGCGTCTTTCCTCGAACTGCTTGGAATTCCCTCGCTGCTCCCTGTTTCCACGATTGTACTAATATTCAGAAATTTAAATGTAATGTGAACAATCATCTCACTGTACAAATCCCCACCTAGGATGCCCCTAATTCACAGCCTCTTACGTCTCAGTGGCAATGTGTCTTGTTTGGAGTGAATATAAGTAAAATCATTTTTAAATAAATTAAATTAAATTAAAAAAAAAAAAGTTTCGACGTTAACTGACAAAATCACGGTCTCTTTTATGTGAACCGGAAGTGTGTTTGCAAGTGACCACCTGTTTTACATGATCTTTGCTGTGTTAAAATGATCTGTGTAAACATGGACTCCATGTTATTGTCAGAAAATGAAAATTGATTTTCATTCCATGTGACCTCCTATTGATAGCGGCCACTATTTTTTCGACTTAATTCTTTTGATTTCCATGAGAGATGGATTGTTTGACCTTATTTTCCTCTTTACCATTTATGACCTTCTGGACTGAAATAGATAAACTTTACATTCTATTTGCATACAGAGTTTGGTTGAAATTCGACAAGTAGTTTTTAAGTCTCAAGCAGAGAAACTGACACATATCTTATTTTGTTTATTAGCTGGTGGCATTTTTTTTTTTTTTGTTTGCCATATCTCGATAAAGCCACTATTCACTCATACATGGGGTATTATTGTTACATCTGGGTTGGAGTACCAACCACTAGTTTCTCTCTCTCTCTCTGTCTTCCTCTTTCTCTCTCTCTCCCTCTCTCTGACAGGTTGCAAAACAGTCTCTAACCTAATAGGCCACGCGCTGTCTACCAAGCTCCAGCTCCTATCACCGCAATGTTGTACCCCTGTTCTGGTTTTACAAGGATTTCTATGAAATTGTGCTCCGATAAACTTACTGCACTTGTACCCTCCCAATATAAATATATCTGACCAATCCAACTAGCAGCAAAATCACACCCCTTTTTTTTTTGTTTAGAGGTCCCAAGATGTTGAAAAAACTTTCTATTCAAATAACTTTTTTTCTTGGACCACTAGCCTTTGGAATTTCCCTTCCTCCACCCTGTTTCCCCAACCATACCAACATGCAGAAATTTAAATGTAACCTTGTTGCACAATTTAAATGTAATCTTGTTGCACAACTCCCCACTTAGTATGCCCCCCCCCTATAAATCTGGCCCCTACTCACAGTAACCCTTACATCTCGGGGGGTAATATGAAGTAATTTCTGTTTTATTATTATTAATGTCAAGCATGAATGATGACCGACCCCGAGATAATCTACCTTCTTTTTTTTTTAATAACGAGTGTCAAGACCAGAAAGGATTGGAGTTACAAAACCATAGACAAAGTATTGCTATGTGTTTGAATCAATAAACGAAAGACTGCGTCACTTGCATTGGTGCCAGAAACTGTGGGTGAAGAAAGATAATTTTATGGACAAAGAAAACACCACGGAATTGTGGGTAGCAAAATTGGCTACGTAGGGGTGCGGCTTCGGTAGATAGATATTGCGGTTTTCATTTTGGTCAGTGTTGACGCCACACAAGCTCTATGGCTACTGGAATCGGAAGGAAATAAAAAGACCATTCTAGAAAGTACCTGACTCCTGATGCAATCTCCACCTATAGGAGAGTCAGATACGTCTTAAGATAGAGTACTACTGACACATACATCATAATCACATTGACACACCGGTTCTCGTTAGATCATCAAAGTTAAGCAACGTTGAGCCGGGTCGGTACCAGATGGTTAACCATTTGGGAATACCAGGCGGTGTATGTGGGAGGACGTCGATGCATCCCTGCAAGAACTGAAAAACCTAATGTCGTCATCTCCCCTGACCACGATATACATATCGACCGACTCCTAATGCAATCTTAATCTATATGAGCGTCAGGTACGTCCTCAGATGGAGTACTGCTGTCACATCTAGGGAGGTGCCGCTCGAAATCTAGTGGAGGATGATCTTTTCCATTCCTTACAGCCGCCTTCTCACAGAAGAGACGTTACTAGTATCTCTCTACTCTATCGTTACTTTCTTGGAAGGTTCTCAGCTTAGCTCCAATCTCTGCCCCCCCCCCTGCAAAACATTCACAGCGAGAACTAGCTTTGCTAACACAACGAAAAATAATTCTCCTTTCTTCCTCCGTGTTCCTAGTGTCAGGCTAAATTTCCAAGAACACATTGCTCTGGAACTACTTCCCTGCAGACTACACCATAGTCGTTTTCAAATCAAATGTCAACAGATTCCTGTCATATCCCATACCTACAAGTAGCCAAATTTAGTTGATGCCAGTAATCACCCTCTTATGCGGTTCATCACCTTTCAACTAGCTATCATTCCATCTGATTAACCCTTATCCTCAAGTGACCCTTGGCCTTGGTAGGTGGTGATTCTCTCTAAAAAAAAAAAAATGGGTATGCAAGAAATTTTTAAAAAAAATCTGAAGTGATTGGATAATTGAAAGAAATTTATGAAAAAAACCCCAACTCTTTGTAGAATCAAATTGACACTCACTTGCCCATCTAAACATAATGGAATGTTCCAGTCTTCTTATAAACCAGCTTTCAGGCCTTCTGTCTCAGTTTACTTAGTTGAGCAGATAGTTGAGCACTGACAATTAAATCCAATACTCCTGATGTCAGTGCCCCTAAATCAGGGCCTTCATATTAGGTCACTTCAGGGGTTGAGTTACACAAAAACCCGGGAACGAACCAGAGACCCTTAGATCTTGAGAAACGGACAGAGACAACAAATAGGAACAATAGATTTGAGATACAAAAATAACAGGATTACTGTAAGCACGAGCATGAGGCCACGAGAGAGAATCGTGACAGATGCAGAACAAAGTGCAGATGTGGACTGGTGAAGAAGAAACGGTTTCCATGTCTGAAAAGTTGCACCTGAAGAAGGTTGGATGGTAGATTGGTCGAAACGTTGTGAATATAAAAACCAAGATGGGAATAGTAGTCCGAATAATCCAAATAATACAGATTATGTGTAATTGTGTTTAATACCAGTTTTGCACCACTCTTATGTCCCCTTATGAAGATATCCCCTTAATCAAGATATACTGATACTAAACCTTATGTTTAGAATCCTTATTCTAGTTTTAATCAAAATCCTTTATATAATGTTTATTCTAGAAAGTGTCTCAAATTTAAAGTTTAAACTTGAAGGATCTTAAAAAGAAATTAAAATTTGGAAAATATTTATTAATTGATGTCCAATACCTTTTGTTAAAATTTCACAAAAATCAGAGCTATCTGAATTTTCATGAAGGGCTTCCACCCGCTTTTAACCCCTTTGCATCAAACTAAATTCAACAAAATATAGCCCACATTACGACCCCTTACGTCCAGTAGTTGTGTTTTAAAAGTTGGCTAATTAGTTTAAGAGTGAATCCTATACGTACAAATATATGAACATATACAAAAACCTAACTTTAAATAGAGATAAAGACATAATAATAATTATTATTATTATTATTATTAATTAGCTACCTTTGTTCTTAATTAACTACCTTTGTCTTTCGTAGACAATGGCATCGATTCTTTGAATTTTCTGTAAACAAACTTATGTAAAAGAATCTTTGGCTGTCTTTTTATTCCACCCACCCCTGAAAATACATCTTTAGAATTAATTCTGTTTTTCCATCTCCAAACAATGAGCCGTAATGAAAGCTGTCAATTCACAATGAACATCAATTTAAAACTGCCTTCATCTGAACATGACCATCATTGTGGATTGGTTCGGCTTCTCGTTCCTCCTTTTACCTTTAAAACATTTTCAATGAGAATATCAAAATGGATACCATTCAAAACTTACACAAAAATATATCTTGCCTAAACTAGATGGCTTCTCAGAGAAAGTAAAGAAAAGAAAGAAAAAAAAGACTTTCTTGGCCTTTTGGCCAAGATCAAAGCGTAGTATCTGTTCCGATGGATACTACACCCTATAAACCGGTATCGTCTTGGCCTTCGGGTCTTGATTCCGCCAGTCTGTGGGTTTGTCCTGTGCAGTTTTAGGAGGTCCACCCTCCCAGGCTTTGCCTTCCCTCTTTGTGGTGGAGTAAGTTTATCGCTTACTGCCTGAGGCGCCACTACCGGGGAATGCCGACGGGGCTGCTCAGGCATTTTTGTAGGCCAGAGTGCTCATCTTCTCGGGTGCTGGCTTTTCAAATCCCACTTTCCGACCTTGTGTCACATTTTACCGCTGTGGGAGGTAGATAAATAAATAGTTGGCTATGAGCCTTTTGGCTAAGAAGAAAGTGTAGTATCTGTTCCGATGGATACTACACCCCATAGACCGGTATTGTCTTGGCCTTCGGGGGCTTGATTTACACCAGTCTATGGGTCTGTCCTGTGCAGTTCTAGGAGGTCCACCCTCCCAGACTTTGTCTTCTCACCCTTTGAGAAGAGGTTAGTTTATTGCTATTCGCCTGAGGCGCCCCTTCCGGGGAATGCCGACGGGGCTGCCCAGGCATTTTTTGTAGGCCAGAGTGCTGAAATTCTCGGGCGCTGGCTTTTCAAATTCCACTTTCCCGACCTTGTGTCACATTTTACCGCTGTGGGAGGTAGATAAATAACATGAGCGTGTTAATAAATAATTTTATAAAATAAATTTGGATGGTCCAGCAAAACGGGTAATCCGGCTCTGGAATCAAGGGTACTGGAAAATCGACGTTGGATCTGTGTATTTCTTTTTATTCTTCTAATATCTAAATGAATAAATGTAAAAGTTGGGCCCATTTCTCACACTAACATTAAAGTCAAAACACATTATTTCAAGTTACTTCAATTTTATACAATAGAGCACCATCTTTTTATATACTACGTATGTATATGCGATATCAGTTGCAAAGTTAACTAATTTACATATTGGTTTTGAAAAGGAACATTTTATTAATTAACTATTGTTTTTGTTTTTTTAATTCAATGATTATTTTTACTTTTATACAACAAATATTTAGCGCTATAATTAGTGGGTTATGAGTACCAATAATTTTTAAGGTCGAATCGGATAGTCCAGCAAAACGGTTAATCCTGCAAGGCTCTGGAACCACGGGTTCGGGGAAAATAGGTGATTCTCTTGCATATCTACAGATGTTTACCGCAACTGTTTACCGATTTATTACCATTTGTTAGTACTTACCAAGATTTTGTGACAATAAAGAGGAACACTTACCAGCTGAAAAGAGAATGAGATGTTTTGCATGTCGTGCATGCCCATCTGTCAGAATAAAAAAGAGATTCTCTTCACAACTGTAGACGTCTATAGCTGAAACTGATCTGCATATGTGTAGAACTAATTAGCATATGTGGATACACAACTGACATAAATGAAAGGACTGCAGGGGGTTGATATTCAGAGAGCAGAGAGAGAGTAGTGGTGCTGGAAATCTGGTGGAAAGTTGGATTGCCTTTGTAACCTTTGTTTCTTATGGTTAGTTTGCAAGATTATTTATCAATACAGGAAATTAAGAAGTGGACTATCGTTTTGTTTTTTTTTTGTTTTTTTTTTTAAATTAAATCACCGCTTATCAAGGCCCGAAGGCCACTCTAGGAGGTAGACAGTGAAACACTGTAACTGGTCAGAAATTGACTAAGAGGACGGCTCAACAAGAATTTGTCTACATTGGACTTGAAAACGACCATGTTACAGTCAGCCGGGAAGCAGCCCTGTGGTACTGTGTTCGACAGACGGGCAGTTCTAAGAAAGAAACTTTGCTCATGGAAATTCCAATTAGGGAGAGGGAGAAAGGGAATTTATTGGCAGTGGTTGTAGCTTATTTGTTGTGAATGTTTTACAGGGGAGGGGGGGGGGGCATCATAGATTGAAGCTCAGTCGAGCACCTGCCGTGAAAGTAACGATAGAGTAGAGAAAGACTAGCAACGTCACTTCTGTGAGAAAGAGGTTGTAGGGTGGAGAAGTGGACATCGGTAACTAAATTTCCAAGTCGTTTTTGTAGTTGGTTTCAAGGCAGGAAAAGGATGTTCAGAGCAGCACCTCCCCAGATGTGGCAACAGTACTTCATCTTAGGTAGTATTTGACTTTTTCTGCTATAACACATCTTGATTATTGGTAAGATCTACTGTACATAAACTTTTGTTTTTGCTTTGGCTTGCATAACTGCAATTGTATTGCAGGGAATTGCATTGCACGATTGACTGTATCCATGTCTGCTCTTTCAACTTTCAAATATAATTTGATGATTTGGCTAACAGTTTCCATCTGAATACATCGTGTCTGTGAGACAAACTTTGAAATTGTTCAGCACGTTCATTAATGACATCATTTGTTTTTAATGATAGTCATTGTTTCTTGCTGTCTGATATCTGAGCAGTTATCAGAGATCAATCATTTTGATAAAGTATCTCATGAATAGTGGGTGTATTCAATTTATATTTAGATATCGATGTGTTTTAATGATATCAGCTCTTATCTATTAGTAATTATTTGGTATTTGATGAATCCGTTTTAGTTTTATCATTATTTATAAAATTGTCATAATCATTTTTTTTATTTTTTTTTATTTAACAGCTTCTTCCATTGATGAATTATTTTTTTTTAAATAACCAGTTTCTTTTCCAGACAGACTATAGAATCAAATTAACACTTACTAATATCCTATAGCTATTGCTTTAATGAGGCAATATTTATATATACAATTATTCACTATCAGACTGGCAGCCAATCAGAATTCATATAATGGACTTGCCCAACTTGGCATAGTGGAGCAGTCCAGCTTCCTTATAAACTGGCTTTTTGATTACTTGAGGTCTTACTTATCTTGCTGCTCAACTGGTCGTACAGTCGAGCCCTAAGCATCAATTCTATATATAAATATTTCTATACAGACAAGAACCGCACATAATAATGGAGATTTGGTATCTGTCTGAAACCGAAACTATGCTACTACTATATTAATTGTACTATTGTACAATCTTTTAATGTTCAATTAAGTTTATTATACTAATTTAGACTAATGTTCATCATCTCAGGCATTACCTCCTTTTTTATTTGGGAGGGGGGGGGGTAATGTAGTATCTGTTTTGTTGTCCTAATATCATCCTCCCAGGAATTAACTTCTTTTCGTTTTGGTTGCATATTTTTTCTAGTATATCTAAAACATAAAAGTCGATCGGATTTTCCAGGTTAGACCTAAAAAGCAATGCATCTGCCAAATTATTTTATTTGATCCTGATTAGTCAGTCCTTTTTCAAAATTTTTAACTATTTGACATAATCAATTGAAATTTCGATCGATTTCATAGATTACATATTCTATCCAGCCCGATAATTCTTTCTGTAACAAACAGACTTCTGGGATGCCAGTGTCAGTCAGCATAAAACAGTTTGGACTTCACAGCGTTTAAAAATAGGCATTTACACATTTTTATCTTGCTTTACTTCTTATAAATATATTTTTCTTATTTTTTAAATATACACGTCGAAAATCTTTTTACTCACTCTTTCGAAAAGCCGCTCAACGCATGCCAGCATGTAAAATAGACGTAAACTGAATATGATGATTTTGTTTGTTATTCCATTTTTTTTTTTAAGTATTTAAAGAAGAGTGTTAGCGATTCATTGCAGGTCACATATGCAAATCGTCAATCCATAGGTAAAAATTCTGAAGATCACATATACATACTTCGCAGACCACACTAAACACTGACCGTTTGACCGTTCATGGCTCTCAGCGTTCATCTCACCCATGGAGTTAGTGATTAGTCGCGAAGAACTAAAATTTGCATAGAGGTTCTTAAAAGCTTTTTACTTCTGTCGAGACAGGAGGCATGAGACGTGAGGTCACTTATTTTTGTTAAATCACTATGATTTTTCACTACATTTTTACTACTTCAGAGGTGGATTAAAGTATAGGGAGATGTGTGAAGAACAGGAGACTTTGATGGTATGGTCACATTCAACGAATTGATGAGTATTCTTGGGTTAGTAGATGTAGAACAGTTGAGGTAGCAGGGATGTTTATAGACGAAGGCCAAAAAAAACATGGCAAAAGTGATAAGAATGGACTTGAGAGAAAGAAGGATAAATAAAGACCTGGCCAGAGATAGATTAGTTTGCCAGCATGTAAAACGGATGTTAAATCGAATATGAATGATCATGACGTTCATAATGTTGCTGTACTGAAAAAAAAAAACTTTCTGAAACTGAGTATTATTTCTATGACGTACAGAACTGGCACAGAATTACAAATTTGACTGTTCAAATAAGTTTCATTTCAACACCTCAACTAACATGGAAAATGTTGAAGAACATGGCCCACCAGCAAGGAAACCAACTGGGCAGAAATCATTTACTCGTTCATAAGTCCAAAAGTTTGAAGAGAAAAAAGACAGGAAGTGGAACAAATGATATCGAACACTGGGCACTTCCTGTATACTCTTTTATGGTTTAAAAACCTCCGTTCACGGAATTATTGTATTTTGTTTAAAATGGTCGATATCGATTATATCTTAATGCAAATTCGTCATCCAAATTTGTTAATATCGACCATTTTAAACAGCACGAAACAGAGCACCAAAATAATTCTGTGAAACCATAAAATATACCGGAAGTGGCGTTTGATCTCGTTTGTTTCACTTTCTGTTGTTTTATTCACATTGAATCTTCTTAATGATTCTTCATAGCATATTAAAATCAAGCAAGATTTTTTATTTTAATAGTAAATTGTAGTCTAACCGCAAGAAAAAAGGTTACAAAAGAAATCCAACTTTCCAACAGATTTCCAGCACCACTCTCTCTCTGCTCACTGAAAATCAACCTCCTGCTTTCCATCAGTCCTTTCATTTATCTCAGTTGTGTCTCCACATATGCTAATTAGTTCTTCACGTATGAAGATCTGTCCCAACTATAAAAGTCTACAATTGTGAAGGGAATCCCTTTTTTACTATGGCAGTCACAACATACAAAGCATCTCATTCTCTTTTCAGCTGGTAACTGTTCCTCTTTATTGTCACAAATAAAAAACATTAATTCACTAAGGTTTCGACTTGGACCTTTTTTTATTAGAAAGACTACTCAAAACCTTATACTAATCCTCCTACCATATTGACGAGTGGTGCTTTTTTTTTTTTTAAGAAAGAACTATATTTATATGCATAGAAACAATATCGCGTGCACCAAATTTGAAAAACACCAACATTTCACAAAAAAGAAATCATCTATCACCGAAAATAGTGACCGACTTGAAGTAACCTGGAAAAAATCTATTAATGACACACGAGAAAAAATGAATAAATGCAAAAGTTTTTTTTTAAATTTATCCCTCCTATATTACCATCAAAACGGGTTACTGTTATTTAAATCAATAATACAACATTTTATTTACCACCCCAGGAGGTTAGGCACAAGGCCAGTTATATCTTACTCCCACAAGGTAAGATGTGACCCATGGTCGGGTTGGGAAAGTGGGACTTGAAAAGCCAGCGCCTGAGAAGGTGAGCACTCTGGCCATTAAAAATTGCTTGGGCAGCCCCGTCGGCATTCCCCGGTAGGGGCGCCTCAGGCAGTAAGCAATAAACTTACTCATCCCCAAAGAGGGGAGGCAAAGCCTGGGAGGATGGACCTCCTAGAACTGCACAGGACAGACCCATAGACCGGCGTAAATCAAACCCTGAAGGCCAAGACGAAACCAGATTATGGGGTGTAGTATCCATCGAACAAAGGCCGATCAATAATACAACATAATATTTTGAAATACTCCATATATCGTAACTACAAACGATCCAAAGAATCATTTGAATGCCTAATTAGAATAGCTATTTATAAAACAGTTCATAATAAATGAATGTTTGGTGTTATACATTTGTAATTTTAGTGTGCTATTTTGTCTATTTCTATGCAATAATTCTGTCGATATTAACAGTAATTAATTAAAATGGTTTGATAAAAGCTAATTAACTTACTAAAAACCTTTATTCTAACATTGTTCATGAGAATTTATACCGACAGGCAAAAACGAGAAGAGAAAAGGGAAGGGAGTGGCTGGCTGACTGGCACATTTATAAAAATAAAATATTAACTTTTTTTATATCCAAATTTTATCAAAATAAACCCAAAAATAAATGAGATATTGCAAGTAGTATTGATTTATCTACCTCCCACAGCGGTAAGATGTGACACAAGGTCGGGAAAGTGGGATTTGATAAGCCAGTGCCCGAGAAGGTGAGCACTCTGGCAATTTAAAAAATTGCCTGGGCAGCCCCATCGGCATTCCCCGCAGTAAGCAATAAACTTACTCCTCCCAAAAGAGGGGAGGCTAAGCCTGGGAGGATGGACCTCCTAGAACTGCACATGACCGGCGTGCAGTATCCATCAGAACAGATACTACACTTTGATCTTGGCCAGAAGGCCAACAAACGCAACTAGTAATTGAAAGGAATTTCACTATTTTCGCACTCTAAACTCTAGGCTAGTTTGTGATACCAAATTTACCTTCCATATAAAATCAGATTGATTTTAAAGTTTAAAAAGTGAACGTAATCAATTTAAGACAAAAATTAATTCTGTCTATAGCGTACTTGTAAAAGAAAAGAAAAATTGCTCATGATGAACACAGTGTTGTGTAAGTATGCCATAATATGTGCCCCAGCGAGCAATCATCTTGAAATAATCATATATACAGTTAGATCACGGTTTGTTATTTTCTATCTAAACAGGCATTTTTATATGTTGATATCAAATTACTGAAAATGCATCTCTCAAATTTCATGTCTCATATGTTTACAATTTAACAGAAAAATGTTTTATAAAAGTTGACACGAAATGTATATATAAATAAATAATAAGAAATACTGCACATAAAATGAACAGCTTACATGGAAATAGATTTATCAAATTCTGGCCTTCTGAAAATTGCAAATGTAAGCAGAAAAACAAATTTACGATATCCATAAATATTCGGCTGTCTATGGCAGTATAGGAATATGAGCGATAATTCTCTCTCTCTCTCATATATATATATATATATATATATATAGTCTCGGAAGTTTTTCAACCATTAAAACTATATGGGGAAAAAGAAAAAAAAAACACTTTTGTCCCAAGTCCTTCGGTGGAAAATTACTTTTCTTATAAGTCAATTTACTTTTTACAGTCACTATATTAGTTTGCTTCCAAGAATTTACACTAGTCTTAACATTATTTAAAGGATCATCAGTTGTTTACCATGAAAAACTGTTTCGGGAATTTAAATATATATTATATATATATATATATATATATATATATATATATATATATATATATATATATGATAGTCCCATCTTAAAAGAAAAAGGTCACTTGTCAATATGGTAAGCTTCATATAGAGTTTTAAGGTTTTACCAAAAGAAAAAAATGAAATTTTTTATGAATGAAAAACAAAGTTTTATCAAATATGTTTCTATCTTTTTTGCATGATCCAAACCAGAGTTTTCTTTTTATTGATTTACTATTAAAGGAACAATCTATCTTGATATCTCATGTGCTATGAATCATATCAAGAAGATTTAATGTATCAGCTGTTGAAATGAAACTTACATGAACCAAGTTGTGCTTCCATGTCAGTTTTGCATGTGTTAGCTCAACGTTTAGGCAGGCTGGTTTGATCTAATAATCAATCCATTATGATTAGTTTGTATTTACAACAAGATGACATCACATTTGTAAAGAGTTTTCATTTGTTCGA